>SRHC01001605.1:93669-160777 GCA_004794325.1 Pomacea maculata
TGAAGTTCCATGCATTCTTCGTCATATTTTGATATGGAATGGTTGGATTATATTTCGTCTGATGTGTCTGTGTGTGTGTTTGAATCTCATCTCATTAAAGTCGATTTAGTATCGATCCTCCTTCTTCACTATGTTGCAACCACAAAATTTTGTTGTTTTTATTTACAAAACCACGCACACGCAAACTGATTTACTAATTTAAGCTTTAGTATTTGAGGGAACCAGGAAAGGGGAGATAATTAGAATGCATGTGATAATAAAAAGAAAAAAAATGAAAACCAAAAAAGAAAAAAAAAACCCAAACGAGGAAAGTTCAGGCGTTTAAAAGTCGATCTCAAAAGTTGTATTGCTTGCCGCGCACGAAGCTAATGTGAAGAAGCGGACATCGCCCGTGTCTCCGTGAGTAGCCATTCCTGTCACGTGTCCAAGACTGACAACTCCTGTTGATTTTCGTCCCCGGCCGCTGGAGGGCGCTCGCAGGCCTGAGGAGAGCCTTTAATGGCTCTATCGCACACGCACGATTCCGGGGGAATTAAAAATGAATACCTGGCAATCAGGACCTGACCAGTCCGAGGTGGAGAATTGCGGGAGTCCTTCGATTAGAGTGTCGAGCGGACGGAAACCCTGTGAGCCCTTTAGGGAGGCGCTCGTTAGATAAGACACAATTTGTGATTAGCTAACGGGACTAAAGAGATAGCGAGAGAGAGAGAGATGGAGTGAGAGTTGTTCACCTTGTAAGCCTGTAAGACACCATAGAGACAGGAGAGTAGAGGGCGTTGCTGTGTTAAGTGCTGGAGCGAAAGAAGGGTTAGAGGAAATGTATAGACACGCTCGCAAATGGAAAAGCAACTCGCTGGATGCAAGAAGATCCTTGTGGTGTCTTGGACACAGAAACAGAAAATCGAATGCGTGGAGAGAAATACAAACACCGAGGATCTTAGCCTCGAGGCTTGTAGTTGAGGCCAAACCAGGAAGCAGCTTGTATGATGGTTTATTCTTGGTCTCACCCTTCTCCAGGCAGTGTCAGCTTTATTCAGAAGTAAGAGCCGATCAATCAGAATTATTCTGGTGTGTATCGGTACTCTAGGTTGACAACAATTGAATTTCTAAAAGAATTATTTTAAGATTGACGAACGTAAAGGTGCCTGAGCAGCAACACCTGTTTAATGCTAGCCAAACATCTTCATACACATTTTATGCAAACTTCAAAACTAAAAGATAATGACGGTAAAGGCTTTATAAATCATTAAAGAGAAAAACTCGTTTATGCATCACTGTGAGAATTTTCTCTGAATATTCACTGTCATTCATATTTGTTGAGCAAAATTTGGTCCAACCACTTCATGTTCTGTTTGTAATATTGGATGTATCAGTGTTGCTCGAGTTGGTTGATTCAATAGGTGGTTTATATGGAAGGAATGATATTGTTTGGACCAAAAACAAAATCAGTGAGCTATTAAATAAGCACATTTTTTTCAAAATGTACTTAATTTAGTTTACTTTTTTTTTTTCAACAGGTCGTGACACAGGGAAGGCGGTTGGCCAGAAGCGGTCCTTTTAACAAGAACTTAATTTGTTCCTCATGCGATTTCTGCAAAAACGCTGTAATTTTGTACATACTGTCAGCCGTAAGTCGTTTGGAATCAGTTGTAATAGAATTGATATTTATATCACGTGATACGTCTTTTTAAAAAACGGTTATAGGTTGTGTCTAAGAGAGGGTCTCTATATGGAAGGTCTTGATGAGGAGGTACTTTATTCGTGTCTTCAGACACCCGAACTCAGCCAATTAGCTGTGAGGATCGATGAGCAGACTATAGGAGTTCACCAAAATTTACTAGCTCACGATCAGTATCAAACGAGGTCAAGATCAGTATCAAAACGAGGTCACGATCGGTATCAAACCAGGTCACGATAGTGTCAAACTAGTTCACAATCAAGTTGCTCAAAACATAAGCTTGTCACAATAATGCTTTCACCAAAACCGACCAGCAACTCAAATTTTCGAAACACTTCCTGTTGATTGAACATCTACGAAGGAGGAAGCAAGAGTCTGTGTCCACATACTGGATCACAAAGAGAAAGAACCAGAAGGACCTCTAGTCCTAATGGCCCTTTGCAGACTGTTTAATGTCTTGGTCAAGTATTTGTGAAAAAGTCACCAGATGATCTTCTCAGTTCATTAGATTCTCAACAGTCGAAAAAAAATCAAATATAATCGATAGTTCAGGAAGAAGCTTTTTGCAGTATTCTGCAGACTGTAATGGGTATGTGTTTGCGAAAAAACACCTGACCACCAGGTAGTCGATCACAAACAAAAATCCCTAATGTTTTGTGCTCAGAGTTCAGGTGTGTGAGACCTGATGTGCACTAAATATTATGTTTGTTTGAAGCCCGACTTTAATTAGATAATAGATATTAATTATCTCGTAGATATGACAGGGACAAACAGGCTTTCCCGTGGTCAGTCCAATGTGTCACAGATCCACACAAGATGTCCCCATCACCAGTTGTCTTCTGTCCACTAGTCACGTGAGTAAAGCTTCCACGACTTCTCCGTCTGAATAGTTCAGAACTAGAAAATTCGAATTTCACGTGCAAGGCAAAGGTTTGATGACTTCACTCGCAGACAGTGTAATTGCCATCTTGTTATGTCGCCATGTCATTTCTGGTGCAGTTCACTTTAGCTTTATGGTGGAAACGAATTTAGTGTTTGTGCTTGATGGTTGTAAACCACAGCAAACCTCACCATTACGATCTCTTGGAGTGTATTAACCTCGGGGCCAACCCCAGGTCACATCGAAGGAGAGAAAAGCAATTGCCGTTCGACATGGCAGCCCTTACCTTCGCGCTCGGTGAGTAGTTCAGCGGTCCCAATAATATCAAACCTTCCAGGTCAGGAGACATCTCAGGTTTCAAGTTTCTTTCTTTCTTTGTTTCTTTCTTTGGTCATTCGTTTGTTTCTTTCTTTGTTCATTCGTTTGTTTCTTTCTTTGTTCATTCCTTTGTTTCTTTCTTTGTTCATTCCTTAGTTTCTTTCTTTGTTTCTTATTTTGTTTTACCTGATGCCATTTCCTCTTCAAAAATGTATTTACAAGGCTGTTTTCTTTGACTAGGACTATGCTGAAATCACAAAGTGAATAATAGAGTATGTTGTGTTTAGTTTACAATATTTCTTGTTGCATAGAGCTAAGATTCAAGTCATGCTTACATGCGTCCTCCATTGATTGCTAAGGTTGGATACTTCTAAGATGTTCAAACACAAACAAAAGCATCGATGTATTTCACATCCCAAATGTTTTTTGTTGTGGGGTCCTTCAGTTCACCTGTTCAGTGCTTTCTTGTTTTCAAACATCAGACCTTTGTGCAAGAATGGAAGAAGTATTCTAAGGAAAATCTTGTCTTTCTTTGCAACATGTTTCTTCTTTCCCATTCTCTCTGTCTCTCTCGAAATCTCTTTCTTAAGATCTTTCAGCAAGCATGGCAGAAATATTCTTGGCAAAATATTGGCTTTTCCGTGCTCTTCCATTCTCTTACATTATCGACACCGTGATTCTGTAGACGCAAGTTGAGGCTTTAACACTTCACACGTGGCTCTATAATTAAACACAAGAATTCAACCGCTGACGTCACTGAGGTCATAACCGGGATCAAGAGGATTTGTCCTCGATACAAAATAAACTTTTTTCTTAAAAATTATTTTTTCTGATTAATTTGCTGGGGCGAAGGCTTGAAGATAGGGTTCCCCAATCTGTTCAGTAAGTCCGGGTGGACACCTTGGTACCCCTTCCGTCCCCACCCCAAAAAAGGTGGTACCAGTGTCAGACATCTTCAATATGTATGTGATGCACTTTTGGTGATACAATTATCATCAGCAATAACACGTAAGACACGTGATGATGATGAGGATGTGTGTGGAGAGAGAGAGGAGAAAATAACCCTTAACTTTCTTCGCTTCTTTAACTTCTTCAGGCCTTAGTCAATTTTAAAGCTATTTATAGTGTGTTCCAGAGCACTCGAAAAATATTCTGATTTTTATCGAGCTATTGAAGCCGAAAATACGTGCAGCAAAGGAGACGCGAGGGGACGCTACTCTGACGTCGATTAACAAAACAAGGGACACCACCATGCCTTCACACTGCAAGTGGAATTTTCAAGAGGCGGTCTAGACTGTAATTAGCACGCTGGAGTTGATAAGACCCCTTCAAGAACCACAAGTAAATGATAAGTAAGCTATAGAGACCGACACTAAACCTTTAGTTTTCCCATCCTCACGCCCACGCTGGGATTTTTATTTTCCGGATGAGAAATCGTTTACAAAGATTGTTTGTGCATCGATAGCTCGCCTAGCTGATCAAAAGTTATTTTAAGCTGAGAACGATATAGGGAAGTAGTAAAATATTTGTCACTACTTGTAAGGATCAGAAGATTTTGAGTTCAGAAGTCGTTAGGGTGGAGGAGGACATCACGTAACTACGTTCTAGAAAAAAAAGTCTTTATTTATTTATTTATTTTACCTTCTCAATCTTTTTCCCAAACGACTCTTCCCCCAACCGGTTTTGCGACATAGTTTACAAGGGGAGAGCACTATGGTCCATTCACACCCTCCTCACTCACTACTATCATTCTCATAAAGTGACATTAGGAGAGTCATCAAGGGTTTCTGGTACTTGTTCCTCCCTAACCCTAACTCTCTCATCACCTCTTCACGCTCTGCCACGTCTCTATCAGATTTACCGATCAGCCAGTGTTACTTCCTGTTGTCCCCGTCCTCTGTGAACCTTGGGCCCAATGCTCACTTGCAAGATCAACCAAGACGAAATGACCGCCCAATGGTCTCAGTAATGTGTCCAGTAATAACTCGCTGCCGTAGAAAGTGCAAAGGTCAATGGGTCGTTGTATAAACAAAAATTAAAGTCACGTGAGAATTGTACAAGTAAATTAGTCGAGCAAACGACTAATGACAAGGGCGATGACAGTAAATACAACTGGTTTCTGCTAGGATAATCTCATGATAATGTGATATACAATTAACAAATTATCTTCATTGGACTCAAACTTGATGACGTCAGCCTGTCCTGTAAACTCGTGACCTCAGTGTAATTATTCTTTCTCTGACTTGCTCCTGACGAAGCTCGGTAGACTTATCCTGCAATTAAAAATGAGCTTAGCTAATACTTTTGTGGTTAGTACCTTGTACTTGCTTCATCTCCATCATTTGAACAACTGTACCCTGTCACGTGACTTATCTTCTCACCTGTCTAGTAGTCACGTGACAAATATTGTCAGTGAATATGTTTCCTTAGATACCCCTGCACACAAATGACTAGAAAATTCCGCGAAGAAGGAGTCGAAGTTGTATCATCATCACAATTCTTTGAAGTGGCACCCGGTTGTCAGTGTCTGCATCCTTTCTCGATCTTCCTGACAACCGGAAGAGAAGCCCGCGATAATAAGAAAGTACAAGATCGGTCTCGACACAACTACAACCTTCTACCATCTCCACCAAGAGACGCACAACTGCGTTTTTTTTCCCACCCCAACCCCTTTCCCCAGGTATTAGAAAAGATCAATTGTGGTGTGTCGGATTGTTCCATTACCCCCTAAGGCGCACCCGCTCAACATTAAACTCACTCAGCGGAAATATCCCATCAGGCCAGAAGAATCATGGCGGCTGCCAGCGGCTTCAGGAGCACATATTTCGTTCGCGCACACGTGCTGTGTTTTTTCGGACACAATTATTATCTTGAAGGTTCCAGCCCTAGTCGAATGAAGATGACTAGCTAGAGTGAAACCGAAATAGAATTTTGTTTGTTTTTCTAATTCCCGGATAAAGGTCTTTTGGTCGTGAAATTAATAAATTAAAGCAGGTGCAATATCCCTTCTGGATACAACTGTCTGATCCTAAACATTTAAATAGCACATTAGTGGATTAAAATAGTGAAACTATTTAGCAGGAGAAGATAAAAGAGAACCTGTTGTGTTACAGAAATGAAACATTGAGAGATTTTTTGAGAAATTTGGTGGCACAAACAAACAAATGATCAAATAAACTCTTGCCCGCACGCGCACACATACTCTCGAAGAAGAGAGTCAACAAACAAATAAAAAAGGAAATTAAATTAAAAAAGAAGAGTATAAGTAGGGAAAATATAATAACTAGAATTTCATACTTTTCAGATGGGTTCTAGACGACTGTCCACTGAGGGTGGAAGGCTTGAATGGATGATGAATCAGTCAAGCAGCTTAAACACAACCCTCGACAGGCGACCGGAAAAGGAGTCATTTCAGGAACGATCGGAAGTGGAACCAAGGACTGTCAGACTTCATATTACACACTGCTCTCAAAGATGTTGAAGTCACTAGGTTTGATGAACTCCTGGTGGCTTTGGGTAAAGATCAGTGCAAGATAACAGTTTTCATCATCAATTGTGAACACTTCTCTTTCGTTCTTCAGATACTCGCTTGGAAATATCATCCCAGTTCGTTTACACCTAATTGGAAATCATTAAGGTATAAAGAATCAATCCGCACAGATATAATTAAATAGTAACACCAAAAGGATGAAAATTTTGGACATTTTTTTCCAACTGTGTGGACAAATGATCACCGTTACACGGCGAGCACTAAATGAATCTCATTGGCTACCAAGCAGATGCTCCTCGCGCCATGGATTTGTCTAAAACTAGCGATGCTTAACTTGATAATAATTCTGGGCGATAGAAATGGTTTGCCGTGCAATGAGAACTATAACCAGCGGCATTATAGACCGGGTCATTGCTTTTTCCCCACTCCTTCATCCAACCGTTAATCACGAACGTTACGGCCAAATGACGTAAAAACCACGTAGCTGCTCCTCGTGCAATCGCTATAGTTCATTTCGCGTGATAGTGATTTGAAGAAAAGCTGAAAACGATTCCCTTTTATGTGTTTTTAAGACGCCGCTAAAAGCTATTAAAACCGGAAAGAAACCATTTTCTCAAAATGTTAGCATCTCTCCCGTCCCCCAAAAAAGCCGAGCTGACTTTCTTTTAAGTTTATTAGATATCCGATAAAACTTCCTTTTGCCACGAGGTTAGAAACACTCGGCAAAGCGATTGACACCAAACGGATAGAACTGACTTGGAAAGTCTACACTGATAGTCCTAATGAGGAGAAAATAAAAAATTGGATGAAAAATTAACACTTTTAAGAGATAATTAAACTCTGAAGATCATCTTTCAGTTTTTTTCTCCAGTCCCTGTTTTAAATTTCATTTAATTCTAAGTAAGATGACACCACTAGGGAATGAAAACGTTTGCTTTCAAAATTATTATTTTCTGATTATGTGTCTAAAGAGAGATCATGTTTCAAGACAAATATCAATTAAAAGTATTTATTTTCGCAGATGTTGTCAGAATCTGGAGTTGGTATCAATCAGATGTGGACGTGATCTGGGTTTCACTCGGTGCTGAAATTCGCGGCTTCATTAATTTCTAGTTAATGAAAGCAGAAATTATTTGCAGCATCATCTCGGTTAATCGATGACAGCTGCTGATGACATTTCGTTCATTATTGAACGTGGTAGGAAGGTATTACTAAAGATAGCTATTTAGTTTTTTGGAAGAACTTGTTTGGTGTGGGGAAATATTTTCACTCACTCCGTCATATTTATGAGAATTCTTATTTGACATGCGGAATATATAAAAGCTTATTTGTCACATTTAGACTAAAACATGTTGATTGTTCATATTTTCTGACAACATAAAAGTTATAAACATGATTTTAAAATCGATGAGGCAATTTTTAGCTGATACAAGCTTACTTCCGCCTCATATCCTTCTTTAAGGAAAACTAAAATAATTTTACTTTGATTCAGACACCAGCAGTGGTTTGAGAGGAAATTTTTTTTGTCAGCGCCATATTTTGTCATCTCTCCTCACATTTCCGTTTTGTCCTTGTAGGCTGATGTGTAACTAGATAAATGTCAAGCTACCTTTGTTTACCTGTCCAACAATCAATGGTCCATTTCCTTGTTATTTATTGGAGCAGGTGAGGTGTCAAGTGTCAATCTAGCTCGCTAGTCGTAGGGGAGATAATTCTGCACCATTGTCACATCCTGTAGAGTTCTCCCCGCACCCGGTGTTTGCACAGCACCTGTAAACACTCAGTCTTTCAATCATTTTTCAATCACAGTGTCCTTCCACCATCCTTCATCGATGACGTGTCTCTTTTGAAAACGAGTCCTGCAGGGGGACTCATGGTATACTTCTCGATGTGGCTCACGTTCTTCGTCACCAAAGAATTCCGCTGTGTAACCTTTGACCTCTGGCCATCAACGTCGCCGGCCCAATAAACCCTGTCTGGCTCCTGCAGACATGCTCTGTAAACCAATGATCTTCCAGCGAACACCTCTCTCAGCCCTTTTCTTGCTTCAACAATTTCGCTCGGGACGATGAAGAGTCCGAAGGGGACACTACTCGGAAGTCAGGCAGACACTGCACATTCCATCCTTCATTCTTTATTCATATGCAGTGTCTGCACGAAATAAAAAACGACTATTTCTGTGCGACTCCTTTAGACTGATGCTTTGAGGTTTTTAAAAGTTACTTTAAAAATATTTTACAGTTTTATCTGAAAACAGAGAGGTGAGAGAGAAGCTTTGGGAAACTGCTGATTCAGTTTCGTTCGCAGAATTTATTACAATGACTATTAAGATTTCTAAATAATTAACTTGATAATTAATTTGAAGCTGTTAAGACAGAAAATTGTAATGTTACCAATGATGATGATGATGATGATGATGATGATGATGAGAGGTGACAGTGAATATTCTGAAGGTGATGTCAGGACACTTGTGACAGTGAATATTATGAAGGCATTGGAGATGAGGGTTCTGATGGCATTGACTACTAAATTTACAAACTGCCGAGCCGAGCATTCACTTCCAGTTCCAATTCTCTTCCATCAAACTGGAAATAAAATGACGTCACTTCCTGGCAAGTGATTGCCGTTTCAAAGCCGGCTGAATTCTCCAATCAATTAGCTGGCATTTTCTCATCAGACCAGGTTAGGTCGATAATCAATGTATCACCAGTGAAAATGTAGACTACAAATTGGTTTTCAAATAGAATTCGCTGGCACAACTTGTCAGATCGAGTGAATGTTCTCGAGCTAATTTCCCTTGTGCCGGGTAATAGCGGTAACGAGCGTTCATAGCGGGAAGATAATTTTCTATAGAATACATCGCTGATCCGACATTGTTTTAATCTTTTCTTATATTTGCTGCCAGCCTTGCCTCATAATGAAGCATCCGAGTAGAATAGATAACTCTTCGATTAATTTGTAATAAATTTGGAAACGGCATTATTTGCTAAAGCCAGATCAGTCATTAAAATTTAAATTAATATACGTTAAATATTTATTGTAAACATATAAAATAGTGATATGTAAGCAATATATAACCTAGTATATTACGGAAAAGTTTGTGTCAGACTCAAACTTGACATGTTACATGCTGTTGTAACAATGTATAGCTAAATGTAAATGGGATTTAGTGACAAATGATTGTGACAGAGCTATGTGTGTGATTTAGCTACAAATGTCTGTGACATAGCTATAAGTGATATAGTTTAATCACTACAGTTGAACACGAAGACGATTGTTCTGTGTTTTTTATTACAATGGATCCAGCTTGATTTCTTCCGCGAACTCCTCCAACTGTGATGTTAGTGCAAGCCTTACATTTAGCTTCTCTTTAAACTAAAACTTAGTTATATCGAATACTGACTAGTTGGTTTCGCTTGAGAGTGAAACAGTTTACAAGGGAAGGGCTGACAGGTCATATTGTCTACTCCATAATGACATTCATCTTTCTATCCCTCCCTCTCTCTCCACCTCTCTCTCTATTTCTCCCCTCTCTCTTATATAATTATATCTTAGGAAGGACGCCAATATCAGGGACATCAAAGTCCTTCCTAAAATTTTCTCCCACACATAGTCTGTTTTATTTATAATGTGTGCACTTTGGTTATTTTTGTTTATGTACACCTTTGTTGTCTGACACCTTTGATGCAAAAGCCATTTTATTACTAGGAGTAGTCTAGAATAAAGCAACAAAAAAAACCCTCTACAACAAATTGGAAGTTTTTTTATCAGCCACTCAAGATGATGTTTTCAAAATGTAGGAAGAGAATGGCTACCTCTTGATGAGAGAGCAAAAATAGCGATGATGGCACTTCTGTGAACTACTCCATCAAAGGTGTTCATTAACCTTTTCTCTGATGAACCGGGAGGTTTGATTTTATTAACCATATCACTGTTATATGTGGTCTGATTTTAGATGAACTCCTGTAATATCGGGCTCATGTAGATTAATAATTTTTTTGTGTGACCCCAGACTGTATCTGTGAAAGGAAAATGAATACACAGAAGAAATAAGAGAGGCATGAACTGATTTATTCCTTCACGAGCTTGTCCATGCACACAGCGAGCGTATGCTCCACTAAATCTGATTTGTTCAAGGAGGATGAAACAAATATGGACAGAAATATAAACCAAAACTGAAAGCAGTGACCGAGATGATTTATGTCCAGATCGTATCGTCCCTCCCACTGCACGTTCTGCCATTCCAGTCACGTGATCTTCATGTGGTGACGTGTGCTTTCCCACCCTTCTGCTTTCAGTCTTTCTGAAACAGCTCCAGCCTCTAACCTGATTTCTTCATGTCAGAAGATGCTCAAAGTGACATCTATAATAAACAGAAACGATTTTTCCCTTGTTAGTAAAACAGATTTTGATGGCTTGCTAAAATGTTGCGCCGTCTCTGATGGATGTCATTTCATATATTCAGTAAAGATTTCTATTCCGGACAGGGTACATCAACCGAAGCTTCTAGAAAAATTATCTTCTTTGACCATGACAAAATATTGCTTCATATAGAAACTTCTTTATCCACTTTATGCTTTTCTCTATTTGGATAATTGCCTTTGCACCTACATTGGAATCTGTGGCCATCCAAAAAGAGTGGTGGGGAGGGGTTTGAACTCGAACAACTTTGACAACTCAAATAGAATTGTGTAAGAGCGAACAGAGAAGTCTTATGTCAAGCATGAAAAGACAGTTCTGGTCTGAAGAACAAGCAAATGTCTGAAGAAGAAACTGTTGACCAAGGTGGAGTTCCAGAGAAGAAGGGATTCAAAACCTTTCATTGACTTGAGAGAAGGAAAAAGCGGTGAGTCTAACTTGCGAGAGAAATAAAAGTTACAAGTAAAGGAGACTTTCACTTGAGAAATATATTCATTCACACATTTATTTCCGCTGGTAGTGTGTTCAATGACTTTCTCTTCCCTGCCACCACATTATCTCTAGCCTAACACCATCTTAAAGGCACTGGGACTGAATATTTAAACCGACTTTTTATGTTGACGGGTGTCTGCGGGGGACTTCCTGCAACTGGTCCACAGTCATCCACACCTTCATGGAATGGCAGCGACGAAAGCTGCTTTACAATATACAATAGTGTGTGTGTGTGTGAGTGTGTGTGTGTCTGTGTTTTTGTATCATATTTTGTTGTAGTGTGTTCATCAATGTTTATGCGTGAAAAGCCAAAACAGATAGGGGAATGGAAAGAAAATAGATATAATTACAATCAACATAATCATGGTGAGAATTAAGAAAAGAAAGAAAGAACAAATAGAGCAAGAACACGAAGAAGAAATATTACAAGAAGTAAGGAAAAACGACAAAAAATAAAAAAAATAAAAAACATGATCATGAACAAGAACACTGTCAAGACGAAGAACAAGATGATCCAATACAAGAACATGAACAAGAACATGATCAAGAGCAATTACAAATAAAAGAAAGAAAGAACAAAGAAGGACAGAAAAGAACGAAAAATGTAGAAAGACGGCAAGAAAATGAGGAGACAAAGAAAGGAAGAAAAGAGGAAGAAAGAATAGCACCATCAAAAATAGCAAATCAAGCAAGTAAAAACGAAGAAAAAACAATAGATAACAGTAATACAAAAAACAAGAATAATAGCAACAAAACTGAAATAGGAAGATTAAAACAAAGCAAGAAAAACAACAGCAAGAGGAAAAAATTACCAGAAAAACAAGAACATGAAAAAAGAGAAAGAGAAAAAGACGGAGAAGAAGAGAATCGATCGTACATGTGCCTGGACATCGCATAATTGGAGACGAGTCGGCTCGTGAAAGCTCTTACAACATCGGACTTGTAATCCATGGAGAGGACGTCTCCGATGGATAGGTTTCTGATGAAGCGCATGTCAATGATAAATGAAAGATGTGTTGTAAACATGACAGGCGTGAGGCGTGCTCACAGGCCGTGTTTCACACACCCGATTTCCTCTCCACCCAGGGGTGGGACAGTTTTCATTAGTCATTGGTCTGGAACTACAGGGTATCCAACGGCTGTCCATGCACCCAACTATATATTACTTGGTTAACAATCGAAACAAAATAGTTGGACCTATGATGACACCTTGCTTATCTGTTTCTCACTTTTATTTTTTAAGGGTGGATCTCACTTTTATTTTTTTATGGTGGATCTCATTTTTATTTTTTAGGGTGGATTACTGTCCAGTGTTTTCATAAAACAGCATCACCCTCTCATAAAATAAAATATTATCAAACAGACGATGTGTGTTTTCAATGGTTAGTGACGCAAAGCACTTTGATAAAGCTGAAATCGATGTGAGCGGCAAACTTTGTGTCCTTGCTAAACCAAAATTCTGGAAAAATAAGCAGAATAAGGCAGTCGTATATAACCGGCGAAGTCCACACAACGAGCTTTTGGTGACGGGTAGGAGTTTGCGCTTCAGGAAATGACCTCGGGGTGTTTTGACACAGAGGTGAACCACTTCTGAGCTGTAAAAAAATGATTGACGGATTTTTAGCTGTAAATTTGTGACCGTAGAGGCAAAAAGTCGAAAAAGCGATATTTCAAACAAATGGAAGGAAAAGATTTGAAATTTACCAGTTTATCAGGAGATGACAAAAAACAAACAAAAAGTACATCAATTCAACTGTTACAGAACTAGAGAGAGAAGGACAGACAGACAGACAGACAGACAGACAGACAGACAGACAGACAGACAGACAGACAGAGGGGGATTAATAGACCATGAAAACTAGCTCACGGATAAAGAGGTCAGAGAAAGTTCAACCAAGAGCTACATCAACCAGAGCTAGAAAAAAGGAGAGAATCAGGATTATTTTCTCAATCAGTTGAATAAATCAAGTCGAAAATGACAGAAAACCAATTGAAAAAAGCACATTTTCTATTTAAAAAAAAATCTGTTCAAACGGCGATCTCATAAAGACTACAAAGGGGAAGTTTCATCTCACGCATGGAGCTAAACTTCTATTACAAAATGATTGTATGATGGAGAACAGCTCACCTCCACTTTAATGCATCCTCCATCACTCTGTCTTCAACAATGGCGACTCCTCCTTCTGGTTAGTAAGCTCCTTATTTGGTCAGTTCCTTAGTTCCTTCACTTTATGGTCAGTTCCTTCTCTTACTGATTAGTAAGTGTCTTTTCTGTGTAGTTTCTCTTTATTTCTAGGTAACTCCGTTTCTTTATGGCTTGTGTCCCTTCTCTGTCTGGCTAGTTAACTCCTCTTTATTTCTCTTTACGGCTAGTTTCTTCCTTCTTTGTTGCCATGAGATATATTTAAAGACTTGGGAAATTGTGAAAATATTCTCTCAACACGATGTGCAAAATCTGCGGAAAAGTACTTTATAAGCCCAACATTGAGACCTCTTTTACTAGAAAAGGATGTAATTTTTAAGCTTAATTAAAATCTATTACAGCAATCCCAGGCCGCAGGCGTAGACATTCCTGAAAAGACCTGCAATTGCAGAGCCGGCAGAGAGATTACTCTCTCAGAAATTTGTTGCCCTTAGCAACAAATAGGATTTAAGAATAAGGTAAAGACGAGAGAACATTTGTGAGCAATGTTAGGATCGTGATAATGAAACTATGGGATTTTCATTCAGAGCTGTCCCAAATGGTCGATCGCATTAACGGAAAATATTTAGTTTTAAATGAGAAATTCTAGAAATTTTTTAAGATATTGTGCACTGTTACAGCACTGATAAAAAAATAAAAAAATAAAAATACAATAGTAAATATTTAGGTCTTCACAAAACAACAAATAATGAAGTGTATCTTCAGTAGTGCACTTTCCGCCATCTTGCTACCCTCGCAGTGTTTTTCAGCGACTGTCATTGGTTTGTTGCCATGTCCACTTTACTGACTCACTACAAGCTCTCACTGCTCGATGTGAGACTTAGATACGAGGAAGAACAAAAGGAGTGGTTAGAACTCACCCAACTAAAAAAATGATTCTGACTATTTTATCCAGCGTCCCACTGACAGACCATGTCCTGCTCAACGGAATGTTGCAGGCACATGAACGATTGTTTGATGAGAACGATGACTGGTGCTAACAGATTGCCACTTACCTCGGGAGATGATCGATTTGCTAGGAACTGGTGGTCCTGATCTCGATAAAAGTGAGTAACGAGATTTTCTTTACTGGGACCCGCATTCTTCATCGTTTTCGAAAGAAAGCTCGTGGATCATTGAACTGCGCGTGAGAGTCAGGCGTTAGACAACGACTTTCTGAAACAGTTTTTTTATGTGTTACTTGCTTCGAAATCTGGAGCCAGACTCCACTTAATTTTTTTTTTTTTTTTTTTTTTTTTTTTTTTTTTTTTTTTGCTTCTTCTGCCCAAACTACTTAATGGAGAATGATTCTGACCACTTCGAAATGATTGTCCATAGTCAGATGATGTCATGGCGCCGTCTACAGACCAGGACCATCCTCATGATGGTGGTGGAGTTACAGAGGAGAGTCAGGGGAATGGATGAGTTGTGAGGCTAGAACAATGAGAATCCCTTACAGTAGGGACTTTTGTCCCCATAGAACAGAAATAAAATAAACAGGTCGTGTTGACTGAGCAAGTCAATTTTTCTCTCTGTGCCTCGGAGTGAACGGTTAGAATAAAAAAAATCGTTTCCCTTGCACGGCTATTTGTTAAACTTCATTCTCAAATCTGTTTTACCGCCTTAATGACAATAAAAAAACAACATTTTACCTCCAATTGCCTGGTCGTTGCCGACAGTTTCCAGTAAAGCAAGTAAATGTTTTAACATGTGCAAAGCCAAATACTTTCCTCGAGATTAGGAACTTCTTGGACACAACAGAGGGCCAAAATCAAATCAGTTCTCAGTGTCACTGAAATCCGTTTTTGTCCTTTTCTGCCAATGTTGACTCTTGCCACCCTTACCTGACAAAATTTATTTGCACCGCCTCTCCCAATCTCTCTTTCTCTCTTTTTCTTTCTTTCTCTTTCTTAAACTCAGATGTACTCAGCCTCCAGTTGTTAAAAATCTCGGCACCGAAAAACAAAATTTCAAATGACCATATATGTACTTTATTAACTGTTGATGGTAAGCTGGGTTTTGTAATAGCTGTAAGAGAAGATGCTTTTTTAAAAATTCTGACGAGTTAAACGATTTTGAACTCCTTAGATACGCAAGTCTGTCTCTCTGATTTCAAAATCTTTTTCTTTATTCTGTGTGCTTTATCCAAAACTTATTTTTTGGTCCAGCGTCTTCAGGTTTGAGGCTTGTCTGATCATAAAGAGTCTTTTTTTTTGGCAGTTTTGTATTATGACAATCTTTCCTTTTTAGGGACACTTTTGTATCTCTAACTTGCCTGTCTTTATTGCATTTTCTCAAAACTTCTTTCTCCTTCCTTTCTTTCTCTTATCTCTCGCTCACCCATTCACCAACACATCCCCACCCACACCACAANCCACAAGCAAATGGCAAAGCAGACTGAAGGACATGGGAGCAGATGGCCACAGCTTAGTGCAAAATCATTGCATTCTGTCCTTCAGCCTGCTGGACTCTTTCATCGCAAATCCCTGGGTCTGATTAATTGAGCTTTTGTATGAGAATGTCAAATTAATGTGTTGTTTCCTTCTTGCGAAGCGTCTGATGCATCGTCCGTCTTGTAGCGCCACCTAGGCATTCACATTGCAAGAGGCAAGCAGCAGTGGTCTCCCATTCCTTCGCTCTCAGAAGAGTGACTTTCCTTGTCTGAGGGAGTTCTGAATAGAAATGGCCGACTTTTTTTTCCTGAAAGCAGAAAGTCAGTCAAAAGATGTCCAGAAGTGCCGATGGAGAGCATCAATAACAGCAGCAGCTGGTAAATGTGTTTATAATTATGGACCCGAATAATTCTTAATCTGGATTCTCTTAATCGGCAGTATGAACACTCCAAAGATAATTCTAAGTATCCAGGAATGGATTAAAAGTTAGAGTAATCATCTATCCGTGTGATCCCCCAACCACAGGTACCGGTCAAGTGACGAATGACTGACTCCTAACTCTGGATGTGTAGTTCACTAAGGAATGAATCCATTTCTTTAAAAAAAATCGTTCACTCAAACATCTGTTTGATTTTGTATTGAAACATGTAAAGCTACAGACATTTACAATTGCTGACTGAAGGAAAAGAGTTTGAATATACGAGGATACCTATACAAAGTGGACATCAGACTACACCTGACAGACTGTTTTCTTTGATTGAAAAGCTTTTAATTTCTCGTAGTTTATTAATGTGTGATAAAAAGGACAACTTTGAAAAGTGAATTTCAGACAGTTTTTCATGATCGAAAGCTTTTAATTCCTCATACTTTATTAATGTGTGATTCTAAACAGATAAAACCCTTTATCACATGTCATGTCCATTATAGAAACAATCGAAGACCAAAGCACGAACATTAAAGTCTTGAGATGGTAGGTGCAACACGATGACCATCAGGGTCCGGGTGATACTTGCGGAACAAAAAAATCAACTGATCAACCATCCACCCACCCCAGTTCAATATGGTCCCCCCTACAGGAAGAACAGTTCGCCCCATTACTGAGCAGAATTTAAGAGAGCTTATCTTCAGGACAAATCTCTCCAAGGTTTATTTACAGTGTGCAGGTCAAAGTTCCCGGAGCATATCTGAGTTTCAAGGGGTCCTCGTGAGGGCAGGGTGACTAATGGCGGCCAGTTTGCTGGAATCTATCGACGTTTTCTCAGCGCTGTGTCTGCAGAAGCCGCGGAGATTAAACGAGCTTTCAGTTCAAAACGAGGCTGAGCGCTTCCGGAAAGAGCAAAGCCGGCGAGGCCTGCGCAATGGCGCCCCTGGGACATGTCAGTTTGCATAGCGTCTGATCAGCTCTGAAAACTGTAATCACCATTCAGATTAAGTGTGTGCTGTAAACTGGAATTACATTGCACGAGCAGTGTGGCCGTTGGTGTGTAGGCCTTTAACATTACTTCATGCCACCCGTTACTCTTCCTCAGTCTCTCTCTCACTCTCTCATTGTCTTCCTCCATGTCTTTTCTTTTTTGTCATCTATGTCCTTAGCCATCTGTCTTGTCACAGAATAAAAAATAACAACAGCTAAGTAAATCCAAAAGAGATTTGTAAATGTATATAATCTTTTGTGACAGCTAATCCATAAACCCCGCAGATCCATGGGACATCAGGTGTAGCTAGCGACTATAGTCACGTGACCTCCATTCACACTACGTTGACGAATGAATATTGAAATTCTTATAAAACAAATGTCATACTACAGAAAAAAGAAAAATTGACGAACAAATCAGAGGAGGAATAGAAAAAAAATATGCACATATACATTCAGACAGTAAAAGTGCGAAAAAAATAAAATGGATGACGTGGAGAGAGAGAAGAAAAAAACCTGCAAAGAAAATATGAAAATTCCCTTGTGCCAGTAATAAGCCTCGTTTGCAAGCTCGGGGTATCCCTTACTGTTTGCTCAGATGGTCTTTCTGCGCCGGTCTGGAATGGAAACATGCTGATTTACGGAACTGGGGCTCAAAGAGGAACATAATACTAATCTTCTGTCCATGTTTATCGACAGCGGTTCGTCATATGAAAGAGGTCGCTGTGGTCTCCTCCACTCGGAGGGAGGGGAGACATTCCTCGCAGTTCCTCTTGGCAGGTGGCGTTAGTGGGCGTCCATCGAGTCAATCGTGGATTATAATCAGTTTNGACGGCCAGAAATGAATTGCAGGAATGAATCAATGCCTCGTTGCCGGGAGGTTCGCTGCCTGGTTGGTCCTGCGAGAACGAGTGGTTCATCGTGGAGTCACGAGGTGGTCTTTCAGACAACACCACGCCGTCCGCTGGAATGTCGTGCTACAAGAGAGAAACTTGAGGAAGATGAAGAGAAATAACTGCGGCACCCGGTCCCGCCAAGCAAAATCCCGTTTTTAACGGTCACGTTACGATTGCGGGAGGGGGGGGAGGGGGAGACAATTTGCTGGTCTAAGAGCTTACTTGTAATGGGAGGATACTATATAGTATTAGTGGTGGTGGTGATGATGATGATGATGATTATGTATCACAATTTAATTTTGGGGTTATTGATAATCATATATTTTTAAACAATTACAAAGTACTGACGGAAAGTAAAGAAAATATATTCTGGGGTAAAACAAGAATCTCGTGTAACTAATTTACACCCACCCAAATTTTTCTTTACACTGCCGGGTTTATAATTGATATCAATGTTTTGCGTAGCTATCCCCAGTTTTTGTGTTGTGTATTACTTCAAAGGTTGTTAGATAAGTAGTGTCTGTTTTCTATAACGAGCGTCGCTCGGGTTACATTCAGGGCACAGAACTTTCACGAAAAGCACATCAAAGGAAGGTTGCCACCAAGAGAATAACCCTTCCATCCCTCCCCCTCTCTTTCTCTCTGTCTTTCTGTTTCTTTGCCTGAAATTATCAGGGTTGTCTGTCTGAGAAGTAGATAAATGTCCTGAAAGGCTGTCGTTGCAGTTTTTCCTTCTTATATGTAGAGTTACCCGCAACATTTTAAAACAAAACAAAAAAATAAACAAATAAACATTTGCCACTATCTGCGAGCTTCCTGAAGCGGAGAATAATCTTGATTGACATCCAGCCTTAAGCTGAGTACAAGCAGCCCAGTAAGGATAATTGCTTAGTTATGTCCCTTTCCCATTCTTGTGGCCTCCCTTACGACTCCATCTTACTCGAGTCAGCTTTAGTTATAATGTGGCTTGACCATTCCTTGTTTGCCTTCCCCTGTAATTTCTTCTGATAACACAAAGTGTAGTCCGTCTGGAAATGTGCTTCAGTAATACTTGTGTTGTGAATATTACCTCCCCTGTCAGCCACCTCTCGCATCAAAGACTTTGATTACCTTGACCTGGACGCTTGCACTGGTATGACATTTTATAGCCTCGGTATGGTGGGCTTGCTTTTGTCATTCCATATGTTTGAAGAAAAGCGAACAGCTTAGGATTTCATGATGCGTTTTATGTTGAAACTCTAACGTCCTTTTGAGACTGGAGAGACCTCTGGTGGCCAAGTATACTGCGCTCACATAGGCCAATGATGGAAAGCGGAGACTCAAAGAATGTTCCGGAGAAAAAAAAAAGCAGACGCATTAGCGAGGATTGGACAACAAATATGGAGCAAACAGAAATAAACATAGAAGCATTAGAGGTGATTGGACAACAAAGGGGGAAACAAACACAAACAAAAATGGATGCATGTACCAGTGGCTATGTGTTCACATGGTATAAACACACACACTCACACAAACACACACACACTAAAAAAAAAAAAACACACACACACCAGAAGAGTCATTCTGTAACCTGAATTCTCAGACGGTGAGAGTTAAATCATTCTGTTTTAAGAATCTTACATTTTTTCGAAGAATTTTGGTTTGTTTGCTATATTTTTAAATACACAATAAAATGGAGGAATGTTCTGGCTTACGTTTATTGTCAGAGACGAGAAGAAAGAGAAGGGATGGAGGTTTGGGGTTAGTGGGAGAAAAGAGAGTAAACCTTTCTAGACATTATTTTAGTTTTTTATTGTATTTTATAGTAAAGCAATGCACACGATTAACCTGATATGCAGCAAGACCGCCAGCAAAGAAAAGGACTTTTTATCGATAAAAACATTAAAAAATAATTAAAATGTTCCACAAGGGAGAGTATCTGTTCTTTCTGGAACCAAAATAGAAAATGTTTGAGGAATTTACAAAAAATGACATCGAGTACAGCAGGTGGAGATTGCAAACAGTCCGGAAAGCTCGGTCCTCTGGGCCCACACACCAGATAAAGAAACAGTCGATCCTGTTATCCATGAGATCATCGTCAGACGATGAAAACGAAGCTCGTGACGTGTTTTCGTGTTAACTTTTCTATTTTCTCTACATAAATTTTTTGGTTGCGATCTTCTCCTCTGTAAGCTTTTTGTTTCAAGAAATAAGTCGAATGACTAGCCACAGTCCACGCAAACAAAAACAAGAAACAAAACAGCTGCCAGCTCAAACTCGCCCAAGAAATTTAAAAATCAGTCAGAAAACTTTTTAAGGACAGAAAAAAAGATTAAGACGGTGAAGAAAATTAGTTTAAAATCCTCAATCCCATCAAGAGTCCCGAAAAGACTAAACCTGTGAATGGATAGTTTCTGATACCGAGCTTTGCTGACGACAACCCGGGGAAGTCACGTGCGCTTTGATCGCGTGGAGCCCGTGACACAGAATGCAAAGCACAAATTACAGTCAAGATTCGTCACTTCCGCTGCTATCGCATTCTCTCGAGAGCAAACGAGAGTCGCGTTACCCCCCTTGCCCACGTCTCCTCCGATGGTCTGCCGGGAATTCTGGGAGTTATCACAGGCATCCAGAGTTGCGGTACTTGACACGAGGGTTAGCCCCAGGTCAGAGGTCGTGACTAGAAAGACAAAGAATCTATAAACACCCTCACAGTCTTTTTCTCTGATAGGGTTTGGGCCTTCGATCTTTTCATTTTCGTAGTACCTCTACAATCCACAAAAGGATTTATATTAAATAAATATATATACATACGCACCTACCCAAGAACGCACGCACACACAAACATACGCACCCATACACGCACACACACATATACATACGCATCCACACACCCACACACATATACATACATACACACCCACGCACGCATGCGCAGAAGATCCCTGCAGAGACCACATCTTCGCCATCACTCAGTATCACCCTTCTCACTAAACGACAACCCGCCACCCGGTTAATGCGCATCTTTTCTCTTTTCGGACCGGTATCTCCATCCGTCAAAGACCCACCGTCACGAGGTAATCCTCGCAGCTGAATCCTCCACACAGGGGCATCTCCACCAGAGCCTCGCAACAGATTATGAATTGTCGATACTCCCTTGATTGATCGACGAACGCCAACTATGGCCAGATTCTGTTGCCGCACCCGGGCAGCCGAACGGGGATTATAAAGCAATTAGCCATTGATTAGTCATCGATTATACTCTCTCCCTCCCTTCTCCGCCCTCTCCCCTGTGTATGATTAGCCGACACGAGCTAACAAGCAGCAGAGTTATCGTTGGTAGTCTCGCCAATGGTTAATCACCGAGTGTGGTGGAGGAGAGAGAGAGGGAGAGAAGACGGAGATGAACGACGAAAGACAGAAAATCCGATGGTCGACGATGAGGACAGAAGATGCAGAGGAGAGTCCACTAAGACAAAAAATTAAAATAAAATAAAATAAAACTTATGGTGAAAGTTTAACATCATGATGACGAGGAGGAGGGTGATGATGATGACACCTTTTCTGAAAGGGGGAGATAAAACAAGTTCTTGGCTAATTTAGAGCAAACGACATTTCTCAATGTCAAAATTAAATATTAATTTATTATTTTTCCAATTTCGAGAGAAGGTTTCATGTCAGAGGCGACTCTGAGTTCAAGACACAAGTCGCAATGGAAGGTGTGTCCAAGGTCTATAGACACTTATTGACATGACATATCGGAAATGACGGCTGAAAATGTTACGGCCAAGAGGAAAAAGCTATTTCTGTGTTGGTTTCTTTGGAACTGCAGAAAAAAGTAGATTGAGGGTTGTTTTCTCGTAAAGTACAGTAGTTACTTCCAGTGAACTAATGGGAGGAGAAGTGCTGTGTAATGCCGGCTTCGCGGAGTCCTGCTATGGCGGTCCGTGTCTTTGATTCACCAGGTAGGAAGTGCAGGTGAAGTGTGCTGATTGATTATTCTCTTCCTCGTACTCAGATAAAAGAAATAGGTAGAGCTGATGATAACGATCGATCTAGAGTAAAGAGTAAACAGAGAGTGAGTATAGAGAAACAGAGACTTTATTAACAAATGAAGAAAGGAAGGAAGGAAAGATGAAAATAAGAAAAAAAGGTAAAAATAAATTTTGCGCGAAACCACATGCAAATATATATATAGATTCACTCATGACCACACACACACACAAAGAAAGAAACAATAAACAAACAACAAAAATTTCTGTTCGGCATTCTGGCATTACGGATTTGGAAATGACAAAAACACAGAGTATTACCCTACGAACAAAACAAGATGGGGTGAAAGGTCAGAGTCTCCATACCTTACGCCAATACATACTCTCCCTGATCTTGAAAATGTTTTCTCAAGAAACATTCTTTGTCTCCAGGGCCACATTGCAAGCCGAAGTGAAACAGCAGAAAAATAAAAATGATAGAAGTGGAATGCAAACTTGTCAGAGATCGGAGAAGGTGGCCAGATAAGGACAAAGCAGTCAATCGCCGATGGATAAAAATTGTCCGCAGGTGCTGTGCAGGGGAGAAAACTGTTCCCCTCCCAAAAACACCCTCTCTCTCGAGAGAGAGAGAGACCAGGTACTTCCAAAAGACGAAACTTGTTTATTAAGTATTAAGTCATGAAAATGCAGGAACATTTTCTTTTAATTCTTGTCAGCCATTGTTGCCAGCACGATCACCTTTTGTAGTTCAGTGAACTTTGAACTTCACTATCCAGAGCAAGGAAATCAATTGGGACTGTGGGCCCCAGTTCTACACAGGGCTGATTTCAACTCTAAGGAGCGTGGAGGGGAATAAATCTGCTTTGTAATGTTACGGGGATGATTGAGCTGAGATAAAACTTAATGTACAGCTGTCGTCGTCGTCGTCATCATCATCGTCATCATCATCACCACCACCACCACCACCACGACGTCTAATAGAGCTGAACCTATTAAAATACGGATTCAGAAAGATAATAGTTTTAACATTCAGCAACCTCAAATTCCATTTATCACGATTTTTCTGGAAACACAAAATTGCACTCTGTTCGCTCTATTCCACCCTGATTCCTCATTTGTTATCGACATTTGTCTCCCCTGTTATCAAAAAACTGTTATGCTTCTCGTCCTCGAGGGCTAAGAAAAATCTAAACTTCAATTCGCTTCAGACATTTTCAAAATTACTGTTATCAATGTATAATATTCGATACGAAGTAAGATTCCCCGATGAAATGAGGTAAGTAGATTTAAGGGTAATGCGATTAGGGGCAGATAAAAATAAAGGAATATAGAGAAAGGGGAGAGAATAAAAATGGAATGGCGAGAGAAGAAAGATGGGTAGGGACAGATGGAGGAGAGCGGACAGACAGACAGACAGGCAGAGGGGAAGGTAATAGAGAAGGTCGAACAGTTGGAAGAAGAGAAAGAGAAAAGGAAACTAATGTACGATAGAGGTTGGGGGTGGTGTGGTCTAGGGAGAGAGAGGGTCGCGGCTGGGAGGATCGACCCTGGGAAAAGGAAACTTTATTGGCTACCTTGCTTTTTACGCGAGGGAAAACAGACTGCTCTTCCGACACTTCCGTGAGATACGAGAAGAAAATTGTCCCTGAAAATGGCCGCGAGGAAATGAGAAAGAGAAAGATAGGGGCACGATGAGCCTTCGCCAATGATGAAGCGAAAAAAGAAGGAAGCAAAGGGTCGGGTGGGTCTCGTGACCGCCAGAGAGGAAGTTTGAAACAGTTCTTGTGCTGTAGACTTAACGATGAAGGTTAATGACAAAGACATAAGTATTTTTCAGGTCACGTGCTAGATCACGTGTGCTTTGGAAGCAAAGTAGTTTCCTTTTTCTCCTTTGTTAGACTATGTGTTCCATCTTCTTAAAATTTTTGGAGAAAAGATCAGCTTCCCATTGTCTTGAACAAAAGACAAGTTCATCTTGTTGCAGTCCACATCACAGTCCACACCACAGTCCACATCACAGTCCACACCACAGTCCACATCCAAATCCAGATCACAGTCCAGTAATCAAGAATGTTTGTGTTACCTTTGCGCACGAAAATAATTTGTGAAAAGAAATGTTCTCGTACAAATGACTGATGTTCTTTCACAGGTAGCTGCCGTCTGTTCCTCAAGCAGCCTCGCCATTGCCGCCTCATAAATAACAACGGATGTTCTTCCGCCGGCAAAGCACGCCTGCCCTTTGTAGTGCCGGCAATCGATGATATTTTTGTCTGTTTGTGTAAACATGCCACATTGGGAGAACCAGCAAAGCGTGTCTGGACGTGATGTTCTACCCTGAAGCTGGCAGACGATCAAATCGTTGCCCTCGTCGTTGCGAGCTCTCGACAATCCTCATCCTCGGTTTCGTCATCATCGTCATCGCCGTCATTGTTGATATCGTTCCATCTTTGTTTCTAGTACAATCGTTTTCAATTCCTTCTGTAACGATAATTCATTAATTTTGAATAGACACGAACTTTGCAAAGCAAAAATTTTTTGTTATTAATCCAAGTATGCTCTCGATCGCAAACACACAAACACACAGGCATATGATCTCAGGTTCCTACGGATTCCAATTACCTGATGCACTTTAAATGACCCTGTTATGTTCTCAACATAGATTTATGTGCAAGAGGAACCTCCCCAGACGCATCCACCCACATTCTTCCATCAGTTGCCGCCATACCTGTTGACTTCACCGTTAATTTAAAGCCGAACTTAACGGTACAGCCGCCGCTCAATACTGTTCTACCTGTTGATGCGGTGAGGTACACTCATCAGCATCCTCCCATTACCTGGCCTACCTGCTGCGTTAACCTCTCCTTCTCTCGTCAACAGCAACCTCGAGACTAACAATCTCATCTTTGACGATACTTGTTTCACCATGAGCAGTTAATGAGAGACAGCTCATTGCCCACAAACCGCTTTTGTCGGCAGCCAACGTCTGCTTTTGAGGGAATAAAGACTTTGGTTGGACTGTCACTGCAAAAATGTTCAGGTGTGAGCGAGGGCTTAGAACTGATGCCAGAAACATATCCTGGATCCTTATTTTTTTTTTTTTTTTTTTTTTTTTGGCAATGATTAGAGAAAGTGAGGAAACCATCTTGGCAACATAGACGTGAGACGAGATTTAATTGGATTTAAAATGATGTTGAATTTTGTTTTAACTTTGCAAAATTAGTGTTCTCAAATGGAAGAAGACAACGTGAAGCAGCGAAAAAAATAATAATGAATGCCTACAATCTAGTGAAAGCCCCAGTATCAGAATCTTGCGTTGGGTAATTTATTATTATTATTATTATTATTATTATTATTATTATTATTATTATTATTATTATTATTATTAAGAAGAAGAAGAAGAAGAAAGGAAGGGTTTTGTCATTGATCAGCAGCAGCAACAACAACAACAACAACAACAAAGGACTGGTTCTGTCATTGCTGTTATCGTTTTCGTTGCTGCATTCATTGTTTTCGTCATCGTCTTCGCTACTCTCATTGTTTATTGTGTAAAGACAACCAGTACACACTTGTGTTTGTGTGTGTGAGAGAGTGAGAGAGAACTGAAAGACAACAGAAAGTGTGCCCTTTGCACCAAGAACAAAAGGTAAAGGAAGGATGAGCACACTGCCAGACATCATCTGTACTTTTCATCTGCAAGGACGGTTCGGTGCGCACCTGTTGGTTTCTCAGACCTCAAAGACTCTGGAATCTTTGTACCTGGTACACGGGAAACCTTCAAGAGAATAGACGATGGAACTGGCAGGATAAAGGAGGCGGAAAATTAAAAGCAATGGTCTGTATCCAGAGCTGGGATTTGTAGACTTGGCATTCTTCATCTGTCTTTCCTATTTAACGCCGCGTTGTGACAGTCTTGGCGAGGATGCTGGGAAAAATAAAAATTGATGATGTGTGCTTTGTGTGTGTGAGAGAGAGATAGAAAAAGAAAGCATGCATGAGTGCGACATTGTGTGGAAATACTTTTCCAAACTCCAGACTTTCCATTTTTATTCTTGGAATATCACAAGAACTAATTTTAAAAAGTCTTTTATAAAATCGTCGCCACTATCATTTTTGTGGAGCTAACTGACAAAACTGTTTACCCTTTGGGTAAACCCTTTTTATTTTTTCTAACAGCCTTGCTAGATGACTTAGCAAGTTGCCATCACCTCTTCCACACAACAACCTCAGCAGCTGTAAGCCTGGCAGTTAAGGGGGCTTCCCCTGGCTACACCCGCCGACTGTCAACATCAGCAACACAGCAACAACGGCCTGCCATCGACTGTCTGCCGTGCAAGTGGTCCCGGCTGCTTGGCGTCATCAGAGGTAATTGTTTCCTCCCAGACTCCTCCCGGCCCCTCTATCGCCCTCCCACCAATTTGCCCCGACATTTCACAGCACTTTCCACCCGATATCAGCCCCCTGCCCCGCCACCCCTGCTGCCTCCCTTGGCGCCTTTCTACTGAGCACCGTCGGCGTTGGCTCAAAGCCCACCTGCAGGATTCCACTTTTCCTCCGTTTTATAGGGTCGTATTTTGTTTGGGCTTTTTTATTTTTATTTTGCTTTTTGTTGTTGTTGTTGTTGTTGTTGTTGTTTTTTGTTTTGGTTTTTTTTTTTACATCTACTGTACTTTCTTTTCTTCGTTTGATTTTTTCATGTGTTGTTTACCTCCTGCAGATTCTTATCACTTTCTCTATTTATTTTTATATTTCTGTTTAATTTCCAGACTTTACTTCTTAGTTCGTTTTGATCGTAGTGGGGTGTTCTGAGCTTTTTTTTAGTGAAAGCTGTCAGTATCTGAAAGAGCTCGGCAGAAATATTTCCTGCGCCTCTGGACCTGCTAGATACAGACGATGTCTTCGTCTCCATGGTGACGATGGACTGTCTAGAACCCCCGGATGCTGCTTCATGTTACTTCTTCCATTCTCCACAAAATACCCACCTGGTTACATAAATCATTACACGCATACATCAGTGTCGTCCTTACCTGAATATATCAATCCTTACTTATTAATTTTTTATATAATTCCATGTTAATGAGAGATGTGTCCGTGATTTAAACATCTTAATATATCAGCATCCTAAACACCTTTATGTATGTAGCTGACTACATATCTGATATTTTGCTTTATACATCTGAATATTTCATTACTTACTTCCTGCGTATCTGACTGTCCTGCGTACCCGGATTGTTCCATACCTGGAAACATTACAGACCTGAACAATTTGCACTCCGGGTATATCACTACCCTGGATACCTGAGTTTTCGTTGCTTACCTATCTGGATGTGTCGCTGCACTACCTGTCTCAAGGCATCGTGGTTGGATCCGATCTATTGACCGGTGGCAAGCTGCACCCGGTAATATTCGCCTCCACCCCGGCACGGCGCCTAGAGTGGTAAACCGTGTACAGGAGCTCAATGGCGCTGGATTGCCGGCCATTAAACGCCTGACTTCCGCTCAGAGATGTGTCTTTGCTACCAAGACAGCCTCGGTCTCGGCTTTAGAGTATTTCTCGTAAACTCCTTCCCTTTGTCTGCTTCACGGAAGCTTAAAACCTTTCTTTCTCTCCGCCTCCCTCATACAACCTCCATCCCTCTTTCTCTCTCCTCGACTTTTTTTTCTCTCGATTCTTTTCATCCCCAAGCAACCAATGTCCTTTCACGAGAAGAAGCACAGAAACAATTACGTGAATACGTACATATATTACATACACACCTGTATAAATATATGCATAAATAATATTTAAAAGCGCACATAAAACTGTACATACATTTGTACACACGGACTGCGTTCGTATGTACCCGGACCAGAAGGGTAGATTGCAACACAGGAAACAAGTAAATATTTATCCAAGGTACAGTCTATCCCAAAATGCAGGTAGGTAACTTTGCAGTCCGGGTGTGGCTGGCAGCTAAATTAGGAACAGGACGGTCAATACAACAGTCAAGTCAAAGACAACTCCGAAATAACCGAACTTGGGGACAAAGCTGCCTCGTTGCTGTGAACTGAGGAGAACACTACTCACTACCGACTGTGAAGCCGGAAAATCGTCGATACAAGACCAAGAAACCGGAAACAGAGCCAAAATTCTGCTTCCCTGTTATTTTCATTGAAGTGTATTGATGTATACACTATATTCTAGAGTGTTTCTTCACTAAGAAACTGTTTTGTCGGAAGTAACTGAGCGAGTCACGAACCTTGCAGACTGAGCACCACTCAGCATCCGACAAGAAACTCAGCGACCTCCGTAGTCGCCTTGTCGGAGTTGTCCAGCCATGAAACAAGTCGACACGTTTTCTCCATCATCTACTCCACGCTCCACTGATCCGCAATAAGCAGCGACTCAGGTGGTAGATGGAGTTAGTGTGTGGTTTGAGAAAGGGGGGAAGGGATGGGTCGTGAACCCACTACCTCCCCGTCTTTAATGACCGCTTCATGTGGTCCTACCTGTTCGCCAGTGTGAGATGATTAGCACTAAGTCTTTTTTCGTCCTGGAACGACTCGTGGTACGAATAAGAACACCTCACCGGTGATTGATGACTGGCTGGAGAAGACAGGGTCATTGGTAGTGACCTCTTGTGTCCAGTCGAGTTCACTGCGTTCATACAATGCAGGCTGCATGAATGGTTTCAGGAATTTAAAGGCCGAACTTCTTTGTTAAATGGAGTTTTTACCCGGGGGGGGGGGGGAAGGTGCGTAGCTTAGGTGGTGTAAAGTCTTGCTAATTGCTTACATCAGGTCCAAAAAGTACCCTTACCTCCATCCTCCGGGTCTAACATTAATTTCTGTTGGACAGTGGAGGTTCTGCCACTGAATCACAGAATTCCATTTAGAGTTTGTCACAAGTTTTCTGACAGCATGCTCATGGTCAAGATCATTTAACCACTTTTACTTTGGCATTTTTTTAATTCTTTCTTTCCTTCTTTTACACGTACATCAAGATAATCGTAACAATGTTTCTTCTCTCTCTCTCTCTCAGCTTATTATGATTCTGTATGTGCGTTGAGAAGTACACTTTTCACCTAATTAACTAGTTTACTGTATTTGATTCGATATACAACTTCTTATATTGCTTACACTGTTATACTTTTGACAGTAAAATGGAGTGGTTATCCCTTGTGCATCCTCAGGCATCCAGATGTATTTACCTTGGAATGGACCGATGACCTAATCAAAAACGTTCTTTCCTTCTCACTCAGGTGGCTTTATATTACATCTGTCTTTAAATGCAATAACTGCCAATACAAATATATTAATTACTAATTAAACTAAATTTATTATAATATTTATCATTATTTTAGCGTGTTTCTAAATACAAGGAAGGGACGCAAGCGTGGAATACGATAACGTATGGACGTAGTAGTGTCCCTTGAACTGTTTTGAGACTTTCTGATGCACAGATAAGCTTTACTTTTAGGCTGATGAGAGTAAAGGGCCGGGCACACGAGAAACAAAATCAGCCCGGCAAACTTGTTGCTCGCGAACAGCGGTATGCCGGGCATGCCCGCCAGCTGTCTCACAATCCGGTTTGTAGGGGACCGCTGGTCACACGGACGAACAATGTTTCAGACACGCTGTGTAAAAGTAGCAAGAGTAGCGTCCCTTGTTCACTACAATGTCGGACACAATGGATTTCGCTATGCTACTATTGTATTGTAAAATAAAGGAAAAGAAACGAAAGGCGAGACAAAGAAAGTGGTGGGTCAGACCTTGGATTCAGCGAAGGATGGAGCATGGTGCTTGTGACATAAGGCAAGTGTTGGCCTTATTCCCAAAATGAACAATCCGTAAAAGGTTTAGTTCCGGTAGAGATTTAAATATACTTGGGCGGGAGCCGACACGAAGCTGTCTCTTGTGTGTTTTCTAACTGGACAGTTTAATGAGTGCCACCACTAATACCCACAAACCAATAACACAACAGTGCTTACCATGCTCTGATGCAGGAGATGGCCGCTGAAGACGGGGGATCATACCGCAATTTTGTGCGGATGGATCGTCATCATTTTGAATTGCTGCTCACACGAATTACACCGCACATCAAAAGACAGGACAGCAATATGCGTGAATGCATATCGCCTGGAGAAAGGCTTGCTGTGACTTTAAGGTTTTTAGCCACAGGTGAGATATTTTCACCTAATATTTATCTAAAATATAGATTATATATCTGTCAGATGAAGTATTCCTGCATGTTTATATTGAACAGTACAAAGCCCTGACAAAAGATAGTAAGTAAATTTTGTGCTACATAGTGTATAATACATTATAATGAATTGACAACACATTACAAAAGTATAGTTATAACACAATTATGTAATATTTTAGATGGAAATGTCCTAATGTTTGTGCTTTACCCACTTCTTTTCAGGAGACAGCTACCATTCCTTATCATTTTTATATCGGCTTGGACGAACAACAGTGGGAAAGATTATCCCTGAAACCTGCAAAGCGATAACTGCTGCTCTTAAAGATCAATACTTGAAGGTAGGTAATGATTGCAACAGGTTTTTACTGAACAGCAGCAAGTGAACATGTTGATACAAATTTGACAGTTATACTTTCTTTCCTTCAATCTCACAAGTACTAATACTAGTTTTATCTGTAAAAGCAGTCCACAAGGGGCAAAATATAATATTATGCATAGCATGTTTAGGTATATTCTAGTCAGTCACTATTGGATGCTTCAGCAGGGAAAATAAGCCAAGAATATCATCAAGTTACGCTGCACTAGGAACCAGTCTGAATGACAAGCCACCACTTTTTCAAGTAACCACACATGCAGTTGCACCACATTTTGTACTACCTGCATACCTAACACAGAAAATCACTACCCCTGTCACACCAATACTTGCATGCACCTGGAAACTTTTTATGCACTTAACACCTACCCTCACACAAATGCATAGAACTGCATACATTTAAACTCAATAGAGTAGGCCTGGTGACCGGAGCAACTCTAGTAATTATAGATTAATTTCACTGTGTGATGTTAGTAGTAAAGTGTATGTAAATAGTAGATTAAAAGAGTGGATAGAAAAAATATCTTCAGACAATATCAAGCGGGATTTAAAAAGTGGTATTGAACTGTTGATTTAGATGGTAGGGCTAAATCAAACTGAGTGTATTGTTAGCATCTACAGACAAAAAGTAACATAAAAAAGAATCTATCATATGTGTTTTATGCATTGAAAATTAGAAACAGTCTTGCTATAGAATGATGTATGGTTACCGCATTACTTCTCCTAGTCAGCTAGCATGAGTGTCATTTTTTTTCTTTATATCAGTTTATATTAATAGCGTGAATTGTAATATTGTTGTCCCCTATTCCATAGGGCAATGGCCCTGGAATAAATAAATTGAATCCCATCATACAAACAGCTTTCTTTTGCAATACAACTACTTTTGCACAAAAAGTTTCAACAAGTAAAATGAACATGTAAACATATTAGTTTATTTTAAAATGTCAAGAAAAGTAAACAGAAAATAAAGATTGAAACAGAAAAGAGATCATTTTAGGAAGTCTCCTAGGAAATAATCACATATTGCTGTTGCTCTGGCTCATTAACTGTGCTCTCTGATACTTCTGAAGAAGTTCTTGCATTTCTATTTTAAGCAGCTCTCTTTGTGATTCATTTGATATCTTTGAGATGCCATGTACAAGATGCATTGCCCATACATGATCTGCGTTGTTAAATGACATTACATCTCTGTTGTCTTCTTGTTTTTTCTTTTGGAAATACTGTAGGACACAGTCAGTAAGGTCACCATTTCCTTTTCTTTTTTTATTACTTTTTACAAAGTTTTGTTCTGGTGTCTCTGCAGTTTCTGCCATTGTATTTCCATCCTCCCATTCGATGGAAGTGTTCCCCACCCCTTCGGAACTTGTATGAATTTGAGCTTCATTTTGGTCCTCTTCAGTCACCATCTCCCCTTCAGCAACTGGTGTATCTGTATCCTGTAATGTAAACGAAAGGGAAATTAATAAAAGAATAATTACTTTACAAGTGATACACAAAATCATGACTTCACTTATTTAGTAACTGATCTTTTGTAATGTTTTCAGGTTCCCAACACAGCGGAAGAATGGCAAGCGATTGCAGTGGCTTTTGAAGAAAAGTGGAACTTTCCCAACTGCATTGGTGCCATTGATGGGAAACATGTTGCCCTTAAAGCACCACCAAAGAGTGGCTCCACGTTTTACAATTATAAAGACTTCTATTCAATTGTTCTTTTAGCTGTTGTTGATGCCCTATATCGGTTTGTATGGTACGATATAGGAGCTAATGGCCGAAATAATGATGCTGGCATATTTTCATGCTCATCACTGGCAAAAGCATTGGAAAGCAACAGTGTAAATATCCCAGCAGAACGAAACCTTCCCAACACAAATATAAGCCTTCCTTATATGCTTGTTGGTGATGAAGCTTTCCCTTTAAAAAAATATCTTATTAAGCCATACCCTCAAAGGGGACTGAAGGAGCCAGAAAAAGTTTTTAACTATGGGTTAAGCAGGGCGCATCGTGTATCAGAGAATGCTTTTGGTATATTGGTTCACAGGTTCCGTGTGCTCTCCCACGCAATTAGCCTACAACCTGAAGTGGCATCTTGTGTTGTAGAATGCTGTGTAGCTCTGCACAATTTCCTAAGGTCAGAAAAGGATGTGGCCTATGCACAAGATATCAGACAGAGAGGTGTGAGATGGTGCAGAGATAGCCCCGAAGAAAGACAATCTTTCTTCACAAGTAACAACTCCAGTGTCTTTGCCAGACAGATACGGGATAAGTTATGTGATTACTTTTGTGGCCCAGGTCAAGTTCCCTGGCAATGGGACCAAATATAAAATTTGATGATATTTGATATTAACTGGTCTCTTAACAGCTTTTTTGGTTAGAAATAGTCCCTATGTGTACCTCATTGTCTATTGGTTGTTATGTTTCTTTTTATTAAATTGTTCTGCGCAGAGTGTGCGATCCATCTTATTTGTGATTCTGCGCATTATAAGTTTGCATTATTATTATTAAATAAATTTGTGTAAAATGTATCATTTTATATACTTCTTTTTATCTGTGTATTGTAGTCGATTATTGTCAAATCTTTTGCCATTAACATAAAAAGTTCAGGGGAAAGTTTCAGTACATATTTTAAACGTTTTTTTCAGTAAATGACAGCAACATTATGTAGTTTCATGCCTCTTCACATGATAAATACAATGTTTAGTTCATTGCTGACCAACAAAAGGACTGGCTGTACTTTTTCTTAAATGCTTAATTATCAGAAGCCTGTTTAACTTACCAAGTTTGTCACTGTGGGTTTTGTGATGGACATTACAGGCAGCAAAAACTGCAGGTGCTGAAAATAGGGCCATGTAGACCGGTACAGATCTTCAGTGCCCGCCCCGCTTATTTTAGTTTGGTTCTTCTTGCGAAGTTCCCTCGCAAACATATTTCGCAAACTGGCAAATTTTGCCTGCAGGTGTTCCACTGAAAGATATTGCAATAAAACATTATATCATGGCTGCATAGAAGTGTTGTGCTAAGATTTTAATGGTGGAAGGGTTCGCTACATAAATTGTTCTTTTAATATTTGGCATGAATCAAATAAAATAGACATTAATCATTTACACAAATTATTACTGCAGAATGACAGAGCGAAAGTGCATGTGAAGCTTTTAGTTCCAGATAATATTGTGTACGAAAAGGTAGCTTGCGTTCAAAAAACACTACATAACTATGGGCAAGTCTGTCACATGCAAACCAGTTATCATGGACAAATAATTATTTTACACATTTTGTTAACAAAAAGTATGCATGGGGAAAATTTTAATCTTTCTCAGCTATATGTTGATAATTATGTATTATCTTGCAATCATATTATATACTGGACCAGCATTAAATTTGTATCATTGACGGTGGTAAAATATTTTTAAACATGATGTTCATAAAATATGTCTAATACATTTAATCTTGTACCTATCCTTGCAACAAGTTTACAGCGAGTCTAGTTTTCATAATAATAATGAGTTGTTGACACTCACTGTATTCTTTACAATGGCTTTTGTTCGCATGTGCGTAGTGTAGCCCCAAATGTGCTTCTCTACATATGATCGTTTATACCATTCAAATAAGAATAAAAGCCTGAAAGCTGGGATCTGTTTACAAGACAGAAACTGCATTTAAAAACATGATCGTTTGACATTGATGAAAGGTTTCGACGACTTGAATAATGACATTACTAGTGAGCATTACAAATAAAAAGCCACAATTCCACACAGACGAAAATAGAAAGCACAATCAATGAAAGAAACGCAAAAATATCAACCATACATCATCAAACATTAGTGCAATTTTTTAATGACACGATCAACATCACAATTGGTACATACCTGTGCATTCAATGTTCATACTGGCCTCGAATGATAGCTTCAATGAGGTCCACAGACTGTTTTTAAAATGTTTATTCCTGTATTTTGGAAGTCGAGAGTCCCAAAGCTCGCTGTGTGAGTTCAGCAACTCGATGAGGCATAAAGTTTGTGCCTCATTTAAATTAGCCAGAGGCCCTGTTGCTTTCGCAGCCATGATGAACAGTCGAAACACGCGCTAAATTTTAGGACGGGTTTTAAAGCGGACAGCTCCCGGACTAGAGCCGAACAAGTCTGCCGAACTGTTTGCGGACAGTCTGCAGCGCTGGTCACACGGCGAACAGGAAAAACAAGGCTGTTTGGGAACAGTTTCGCGGGCTTTTGTTTCTCGTGTGCCCGGGCCTTTAGTGTGTATCTGGAACAGTCGACAAAGAGACTTTCATTTCTAGAGGTAACAGCTGACGTTTTTTTTCTAAAAGACTGTTTAATTAAAAAAATAATATGTTCCATATTTTTTATCCTGCTTCTGCTCTTACTGTTAGATTTTATGTGTTCTGTGTTTTTTATGTTTAGACCGTGTTGTTACTACTAACAGATTGGTGTGTATGTGCTCCTTTACAAGACTAGTAAGAGGATTTTTTCTCTAATGTTTGTTTAAAGATGAATACAAGATACCAATCACCATGCTTGTACATATCATAATTTCTCTGTATGCCTTTTATTGACTTCTTTCGAATTTACGTATTTTTTAAATTTATGATGGTTAGTCCGAGATGTCAAAAAAGCATAACTCTTGCTTATTCTCTTACCCTTGTAAATAAGGATTTGTCATTTATCTACGCATATAGGCCATAAATAGGACGATCTAAGTAATTGGATTTTTCCGAAAAGGTAGAAGAAATTGTCTTTCCTGTCTCCGGGCTCGTTTGCTGTTCAAGGTAACTAAAGCAGTTCATTTCATTCGAAAGCAAAGGACGATCGAAGAAATTGTGCCTCTTAATTTGTAGAAATAGGAGTTGTGAAGTGCCCAATAAACGCATTCAGGTAAGATTTATTTGATCAAGTATGTTTCGTAGTTGATTATTGTATTTGTTTGTGGCAAGTAACATGTCGCCGCCATTTGCACAGGTAGGGCGCCACCTCGTTTATCTCTCATCATTCTGATCAACGACAACATAAAAATGTACACATCGCAAGATTAAAAATGTCAAAAATATGCGAAGACAGTAATTCCACATTTTAGTTTTTCTTTTCTAATATGCGTTCAAATAACTTTGTCAACAGATCTTTGCTCTGCTCTCTCGCACTTCCTGTTTTAAAGCAGGTTCTCACAACGCTAACTAGCAGGCCACTGAGAGGGAAATGAAGGGGTAAAAGTTAATATGGATCATATGATCAATACTAACATTTTGAATCCAGTCTGATTACAATTTGGGTTTGAACATACATCGTTTACTTGGGTCACCACCTAAAGTAGTTTAGTGCTGATTAATGAAGGTCGCCATGTTGGGTACTCACGAGTTGACCCTAAATAAAGGTCAATGAGTCAAACGATGCTCTGACCTTGTTGTGTCGGCTTTAGTTTATAGCTTGCAATCTGTGGCGGAAACAAACAGCATCCAATCTGCCAAAAAGGCAAAGTTTAGAGCAGCGGTTCTCAACCTTTTACTTTACGAACACCGGTACGTCCGCGCCCCCCCCCCCCACCCTTAGCCAGCTAGGTCGGAGGAAGAGGCGGGGGGGGGGGGGGTAATGAAAATTGCCTAGAGAAGCGAACCTGGGTGCGATGTTCGTACCCACTGCTATTCGCAGCTCAGCCTCTGCGTCCACACGATTTCTGTATTGAGACTTCAGTGCTCCCAGTGCTGAAAATCCTTGCTCACACATAGCGAATCAGCCAGAAATGGATTACGAATCCAATCGTATTTAGTCACATCAATTTCAGCGAAGTAATGCTGAAACCTTTCTTGCACTCCGTTTAGATGGGCAATAATTACCTTCTTCCCCTGATCACGATTCAAGTTGTCAGCCTTGCACTTACACAAGCATGGAAACACATCAAAAATATTTTCATTGCGTATCTTTTGCGTTCATCTTGTCAGTTGTTTGTAATATGGTGGTGTCTTTCCCTTGCATAGAAGTATTCACAACGTTCAGCTTCTCAAATATGTCCGATAAATATGCCATTAGCAGCAGCCATCGGTCGTTCTTAAGCCCCCACCCCGCACTGTCTGGTCATGGCCTTCTGTCAGGGACCTAGAGTACTAGGACTGAGCACGTGCGAGGGCGAAAGGGTGTGAATGATGGACGTTTCCTGAATGCGTGCCTTTTAGATGTTTTACAAAAAAAGAGAGACGTGTGACTGGAGAGGGAGAGGGGAGTCAGCGATGAGAGATTGGGGGAGAGAGAGGGCAAAAGGCGAGAGGAGGGAGACTGGAGGCTTAATTGTTGAGAGGGGAATTGTGTTTTGAGTTTTGGAAGTGAGAAGTCACTGCATGCCGAGACAGTGTACTTGAATAGGGAGAAGAGATTTGGAGTTTGAGCCCCCTCACCACTTGGTTACACAATGTAAACTAATTTCACTAATACCGGTATAAGAAACTTTTAAAAAAGGACCACCTTCGCGCCCCCTTGTGGGCAAGTCGCGCGCTCCCCTGCGCGCCCCACAGGTTGAGAACCGCTGGTTTAGAGGTAAAAATGTAAACATATGTTTGCTGGTTGCGTCCTGTATAATAACAACGTGCGTAATAATAATAAACAACGTGGTTTGACAATGAATTGCCTACCTGTGCGGTGAATGACCAAGAGAAACTATCGTGTTGAAGGCTGTTGTTGGTGTAAGAAGATATCGAGGTGAATGTGTGTAGGAGGAAGGCAGAGATAGAAGGATGTCAGGGTGGGTATAGGGGCTCTGGTGATGAGAGGGAGGTGAAAGGTATTCTAGGGGGTTTGAAGTGGGTGTGGATCCTTGAAATCTTTTTCTAGTATGACTGAGCTGTATAACTACAGGTGTATGTGGGTGTGTGAGAATACAGGTGAATTGTGAATACAAATTGTATAGATTTTGGTATGTAGCCATATTTGAGTAGGTTCTTGTACTTTTGCTGAAACCAATATGGTTAAAGTAATGAAAGATAAGTGTATGTCTCTTATTCTCAATATCAATTGAAACACATTCACTGAGAGTGCCAATATATGACTCACTGTAGAATGTTGTGACAGCGATTTTAATGATTTGCTTATTTGATTATTCATAACAGTCTCACTAAAGCAACTTTTTAGTTATAAAACCCTTATATAACGATGTATAAATAAAGCAAGCTGTGCCAATGATCTCACTTCAGTGTGCGATAAGCGGCAATGACACAGAGATGTTTGTCCTGTCCTATCATAGGGCCATGTGAGAGACAAGGTTTCCGGCAAAGTTTGTCCTCTTCATGGAAGGCCACTGATAGCAAGGTCTGAACATTCACTTCTTGAAAAACAAAGAAAGACCATTGACACTCACTGACTGGAAGTTGCTGGAGCTGCTAATATGGTAACAACTGTTTTTTTTAACAATCAGAATATCTTGTGTGTGTGTGTCAGAGAGAAAGGGAAGACACAGAAGCAAGTATTAGGTGGAGTAGCATGTTAGGCATCAGAAACAGTTTTGACAATTTGTCCATTTGCACGTGTTGATACATCTGATCAAGCACAACAGTCCACATACATACAAAACTAACAAATACCGCTCATTACAGTTGTTTGTTTTATTTAAGGTCAGGAAATAACTGAAATGTCACCAACCAGGTCAGGTTTTGTCGATGAAATGTAGCCAGTCATGTGAAGGATTCTTTTTAAATTACAGTTTGTTGTTCTTTAATCATCGTGTAGCCTTGTCTTCAAGATTATTGAAAATATTTGAACAATTATTGAGGCTTTCTTTATTTTTATCGTAGAGTGCACTGCACAATACAGAATTCAAATGCGTGTCATGTCAATGTCACATACTGTCACTTACTGTCACATTCACGTCACATTACATCATTGCATTCACAATGTTATAAACTGTGTTCATATCTTCCACAAGTTGATATATAGACTGGTGTACTTGATGTGTTCATACTGTCCGTCATGTTCACTGTAAGTTTATTCACACTGTCGGCCATGTTCACTGTACGTGTTCACATTGTCTGCCATGTTCACTGTCTGTATGTTCACACTGTCTGCCGTGTTCACTTGTGACAAATAGCCCCCCACCAAATCCAACCTACGGCTTGGTTACTCTCTATGGAGCAAACCGACTCAAGTAGTCTGCCCCCACATTTTCCTTTCCAGGAATGACTTGTACAATAAAGGTGAAGGGTTGCAGTAACAAAGCCCACCTCATAAGTCTGCCATTTTCAGTCTTTGATTTCTGCAAATACTTTAGCGATTGATGATCTGTTTGAAGGACAAATTCCCGTCCATACAAATAAACCTCAAATTTCTTCAGGACCCATACAATCGCTAGACATTCTCTTTCCACCACAGCGTATCGCCTTTCCGCATCCGAGAGTTTCTTGCTGGCGTAGTAGATGGGTTTTAATGCTCCTTCTCGTTCTTGCATCAATACAGCTCCCAACCCTACATCAGAAGCATCGGTCTGTAGCACAAACTGCTGATGTACATCAGGAAGACATATTATGGGCCGAGAACACAACCGGTCTTTAAGGGTTTGATAGGCTTCTTCACACTCTGGAGTCCATTGCACTTTGTTAGATTTCGCCTTCTTTGTCAAGTCTGTGAGTGGTAAGGCGAGCTCAGCAAAGTGTGGAACATATCTGCGAAAGAAACCCACAAGTCCCAAAAATGCTCTTACTTCACGTTTTGTGGTTGGAGCTCGGGCATTCTGTATTTTCTCCAATTTAGATTCCTCCGGCCCCATTTTACCCCTGCCAACCTTATGTCCGAGGTATTCTAGTTCCTCACATCCCAAAGAGCACTTTGTTAGGCGAGCAGTCAGCCCGGCCTGTTCTAGACGACTAAACACCAAGTTCAAAGCTTCTAGGTGTTGTTCCCATGAGTCACTTGCGATCAGTATATCGTCCATAAAATTCAAAATATCCGTGCGATCCAGTGGCTCCAATAATGTTCGCATCATTCGACTGAAGACACCAACAGCTTTTTTCAGTCCAAATGGCATAACTCGCCAGGTGTACTGCCCGAAAGGTGTAGTGAAGGCGAGCTTTTGTCTGTCCTCAGGATTGACGGGTATCTGCCAATATCCCTTAGCTAAATCAATTTTTGAAAACCACGTGGCGTGAGCCAGTTGACTAAACAAATAGTCCATATCAGGCAGTGGCTCAGCATCGAACACAGTTATTAAGTTTAACTGTCTGTAGTCTACACAGAACCTAACTTCTCCATCTTTCTTTTTGACTAGCACAATGGGTGTACTATACGGAGATGTAGCTTTTCAATAAGACCCAGTTTCATCATACAGTCTAACTCTCTTTTGATGATTTCCACCTGCGAATGTGGCACAGACCGAGGTTTAACACAGACAGGCTGACAGTCCTGCAGTGAGAGTGTAAACTGTTCCAAATCAGTGCTTCCAGGCAGATCAGTCAGACAGTGGACATGTTTATGGCAAATCTCAGCTAGTTGCTTTTTCTGCTGCTCATTCAATCCTTTCCCAAATTTAACATCGGCAGGACCTTCTTCAGATGTTAGTGAAGGTAGAGGAATCTCAGCTCTTAGAGCTGGTTCTAATTCATCTTCATCTCGGTCCTCTTCCATGATTACTCCGATTGCGCTACTGTGTAGCTCGCTGGCGACTTGGTTTTTCTCAGCACAGTCGGCTTCTCTCTCCATGTAGGCTTTTAACAGGTTAGCATGATACAGCCGTAGTTTGTCTCACACCTGAATCTTGTAATTCATGTCATTTACTTTCTCTTTCACTTCATACGGCCCTCGCCATGCCATCTCCAGTTTATTAGACTTTGTCGGTAACAACAACAACACTCTGCTCCCCACTGGAAATCCTCGCCGCTTGGTCTGCCGATTGTAAGCAGCTGCGTACCGCTGAGCGTTTTTCCCGAGGTTTTTCTGAGCCTCGGCACAAGTGGATTCTAGCCGTTCCCTCAAATCTATGACATACTGAGCAGTTGTTTTCACATCTTCTGGGGCATTCTTAGTCCACAGTTCTTTCAAAATCTGTAACGGTCCTCTTACAGTCCTACCATAAAGCAACTCAAATGGTGAGAATCCCAAGCTGCCTTGAGGAACCTCACGATATGCAAACAAAATAGCGGGTAGAAATCTGTCCCAATCTCTTGGCCGTTCTTGACAGAGTCTTCTCAGCATGCTCTTCAAAGTTCCGTTAAATTTCTCCACTAACCCATTGCATTGAGCGTGATATGGGGTGGTTGTCAGTCCTTTAATGGCAAGCAGCTTGTTTACTTGTTTCATGAGTTCGCTGACAAACTGTGTACCTCTGTCAGTCAGTATCTCTTTCGGGACACCCAGTCTTGTCCACATTTCCCAAAGTGATTCTGCTATTCTTTCAGCTTCAACTCCTGGCAAAGCTACAGCTTCAGGATAGCGGGTTGCATAATCTACCGCTACTAATATGTAACGGTTTTTCCGTTCTGACATGGGTGTGATGGGACCCACCAGGTCTACTGCAACTCTTCTAAAAGGTTCGTCAATCAAAGGGAACTGTCCTAGTGGCACCTTGCTCACACGCCCCTTCGGCAATGTTCTTTGGCATGCATCACAGGAAGCGACATAACGACGAACTTCTGACAGCATCCCTGGCCAATAAAAATTTGCCTGCAGCCGGTCAATTGTCTTCTGAATACCTAGATGTCCGGCCATGGGTACGTCATGAGACAATCGAAGTAATCCTTGTCTTAAAGCGGTTGGCACACACACTTGTTGATAGACACCATTATCAGAAGTGTACTGGCGCATCATTGTGCCTTTCTTCCATAAGAACTGAACATCACCATTTTTCTTGCATTTTTTTATTTTTCCCTCTTTGGCTTTCTGTCGCAGAGTTTCTAACTCAGGACTAGTCTGTTGTAACTTTTGTAAATCTTCCCTGGTCACTTCTCCCAACAAAGAGTCAGTCATTTTGAGAGGTTTTGGAACACTTAAACCCTGTGCCTCTCTCGCTGCTTGAGCGCGAGTAATAACTGCCACAGTCGGTGGAGGTACTGGTGGTGATGGAGGATAAACCAACACCGGCACTTTGGTTCCATCTTTCTGCTCGATGTGGTTGCCTATGATGACCGGCACCACCAGGTTGGCGAGAACCACAGCTATTGCTTCGCCACAATAAAATGGACTTTGTAATCGCACTAAAGCAGTAGGACATGAGCGAACCTCATTCTTGCTAGCCATGGTTATACGGCAGTGTATAGGTAGCAGATCAGTTGGAGCTACCAAACCTGCATCCACTACTAGCACATCAGCTCCTGTGTCACGCATAGCTTTCACTGTCTTCTGCCCGACAGTAGCCAGACAATAGGGATCATATGACCCTGTCTCTGATAGTGCTGGCTGGTCGTCGTACCTAACAACAGTCACTTTCGAGCTGTTTCCAGGAGCAGAGCTTTGTTTTTTTATTATTACAGTCTTTTATCACGTGTCCTGGTTTCCCACAACTGAAACATGTTATTTTCTGGGATCCAACTTGCACTGTCAACTGATTTCTATCCTTTGGCCCATAGTCAGTTCGACCTGGCACTCCTGGTGAACGTTTGGCAGCTCTACGTGCATCAGCGTAGCGCTCCGCCAGCATCTCTAATTCCTTCACTGTCTTTGGCGAGCATTGACAGAGATAGATTGCCATTTCTTCTAGCTGAAATTTCCTATTTCTCTCTTCCTCTTCTTTCTTTCTCTCCCTCTCTTCCTGGCGGCGATCTCTCAACTCCGCCGCTATGAACTTGACCAACTTATCCCCTGTCAGACCAAGTTCTGTGGCGAGTAACTTAGCTTCAGACGTCCATCTCTGAAGTTTACCGAGATGCCCCTCTATTTCCACAGACATTTTTTCTTGGAAAGGCATTCCCTTCATCTCTTCTGAAGTAGGATCAGTTTCCTTAACCCACTTTGGATCAAATCCAGTAGCCATGACCCAATAAAATATCACACACAATATTTAACAGTTTTTTTTTAAAAAAACCCACGTTCCAATACAATTAAAAAAAAATTTCTAACCTCGTCTGAAACGACAATATATTGCCTATAAAATCCCGGACGAGCCCCCATTAATATTGTCACCTGCACTCTACAGTGCCTTTCAGACGAGGAACATAAATAAATCAAAACACAGACAACAATTTAAATTTTAAAAATATAATATAATTTAAAAATCGAAATGAGAAACACAACACAAAACAATTCCTAATTCCCCAACCCCACAGTTCGAACACACGTTTCTTCCAACAATTTCAAAAGTATTCACTCTTCTTGCACAGTTCCTCTCAAAGTCTCACTTGAAACAGCACAATGTTTCCGCTTCCAGGATACACCATATATCCACAAGAAAATTCACAAGTAAATCCACAAGTAAATCCAAAAGAAAATCCACAAGAAAATCCACAAGAAAAACCTGGAGAGCAAAAACAAAACCATTCTTTAGATAATGTAAATTCAAACATATTCATAAAATATACACAAATATATCACACTCATCCAATACAGAAATACACATTCACCGAAAAAATCAACTAAGATACACACCTCAACAGGTTCAATGTTAACAAAACACAAACAAATCTGTAACTTCAAGTCGGTTCAGAACTTGTAAAATACAAAACAGATCTGGTTAGGATTTGTACACAGGTCTACAACACCAAGTCCGTCAAGACTGGTTATAAAACAGAAACCGTCCGCTCCGGACTCACTGACAATACTCCAGAGACTGTCCCTTCTCCCCCTCCCGTCAAGGAAAAATCCCAATCAAGCCACACACATCCAAAACACTACCACACTCTTTCCTTTGTTCGAACTAATCCACAAAAACAATCTATCAACACAACTTAATTGAAACAAAGATGGGCCGGCCATCCCTGTATGGCGCGGCACGCCTGGGACTGTTGACACTAACAGCCCCAGTGATAGCTGTCTTTACCACCTCACCCAGACAATTACTTTTCTTATTAAAAAAATAAACTTTAAAAAAAATACATCACAGGAGGTTTGTGACATCACTGTATGTGTGTTCACACTGTCTGCCATGTTCACTGTTCAACTACAGGGCAAGCGGAAGAAGGGGGCGGGAGGTGGTGGCCTGGTCAAAGTTTATCTCCATGCCGTGACTAATGATGAGGCTGCTCTTCTAAAAGACAAAGGTTGGATGTATTTCTTTCACCCTGTAAAGGTTTTTTTTCCCTGAGATATATATTTATTTAAATAAGGCATCTATTTTTAAAGATACAACAGGCTTCTTACAGAAGAAACTAATTTTTTCTTACCTCCTCAAGTAGGATGACACTTTTCTTCAGAAATAAGTGTAATTTTATTTCCTGTAAACACATTCAATCAACACTTCTTAAAGATAATAACAGATTACATGTCTTAGAAAATAAACAGTCTATACCAGTCTTATGTGTGTACATCAGCCGAAATATTTTACACAGAAGAAACAGGAATCAAAGCAATAAAGATAACTTGTTTACACATTATCTACCTCTCCCTTGTCTTCGTGTCATATGAGCGCTGAAACTAAAAACATATTTCATTACAGTTTGTAAATAATGTGTTGGTTTATGTTGAAGGAAACACACGCCCCCTTCAAGAAGTCAAAAAGCAATCACGTGCTTCTGAAGTACAGTTCTATCAGAATCAACCTGTAACGGGCATGAAGATTATCATCATCCGGGGCAATCCACAACAAATCGAGAATGCTGTCAGCCTCATCAGTCAGAAAACTGGTTCTAAGGTGCAGTAACTATGTTGGATTAATTCTGACAAAGAGAGTCGCACACGTTAATATTTGTTAATATATTTAAAAGCAGGGAACGTTCCTTAAACGTTTGGAGTTGCATGCAGTTTGTTTTTTTAAAAAAAAAACTTCATTACCACCTCATGTTTGCTATCACTAGGTATCAAGACTCAAGTTTACTAAACATTATAAAATTGATATATAATCTTTTGCAATTGAGGATATCTCGAAGGATATATCATTTGATATCACAACACTCTCTTCAAAAACATTAACGACTGACCGTTTCACATTCTTTCTCCAAAGAAAGAGCAAAATTGCTTTCGGCTGTCCAGGTTTTATGTTATTTGCTGTACCGGGTGGACTTTAAGAGAGAACACAACATTCATTCTTGCACTAGCTGTAGCCAGTCGCCGTTGGCACTTACACAAACAAATCTTACGATGTAAAGGCCAGGGGAGACAATGATACACAACAAACACACAAACATTTAAACAAACACCGCTAGACAGCTGGACAATCAAACACTCTCAGCAATGTAAGTCTCGAATCATACAAATTCTAAACGAATTCAGATATTCGTGAATATTCAACAACAACAATTAGGTGGGTAGTTAATACTGATAACCTTCTGACCCGCAAGATATTCAAACAATAAAATAACCATTGCAGATCACATTGTTCAAGAAGTCATAAATCTCCGGCATAATAATCCAAACTCACAGTTCTGAATTTTAATCCAACGATTATTCCTCTCGAGTGTTGAGGACATTGAAATAATCCGTTTGAACTCAGACCCACTTTGTGGTCTACACATGTAACACTTACATTCCTCTATGAGAACTTGTGGTACACACGACGAATAGTTAGCCCGCTGGGGACACTCCCCTGGTCACGTGACTAGGCGAGGTGCGAGGTTGACGATTCCCTCGACTTCCCAAGGTCTCTGTCGTTGCTGGGAAACGCCCACGTCGAGAGTACGTCACGGTCGTGCGACTGGCGCAGAGTTCGAGGTCACTAAGGTCGTCGGCTGACCTTTACTCCGCAGGAAACGACCAACAGGCTACACAAGGTCGGGGTACGAATTTATTTTACCCAGAACAATGTTATGTAGGGACCTTACCCGAGCCGCGTGATTGGCCACTTGCTCACGTGACTTAATTTCTAACCCATGTGGCTTTGTACAAACGCGTACACACATCGCCTTCTTTCCGGTTGTCGTCTGCTAAATGTGAAGACTCCACAGACAACAGTTTGTGGCAAGAAGATAAGCAGCTTTTAAATATTACAAAAATCATTTAAAAATAAACATCAGATTATGTATTAAAACTTGTTTTGGGTTTTCAGGTTAGAGTCGGTTATTCTGATGAGCGTCTGTTGCACTTCAATAAAAATGAAATTGTACATTCGCTGGGGTGTAGCTTTGTGTGAATCACACAAGCTGATTCTCTGGATGTTATAATGTAGCTAACGATAAACATCGATGTTCTAATGTTAGTCGATTGTTTCAAGGTTTCCACTTCCACTACATTCACATTCAGATAGACAAGCGATTTTTGTTGTGCAAAGCCGTGTGGGTTGGAGATGAAGCTGGATGAGCAAGTGGTCAACCACACGGCATGGGTAAGGTCCCTATATCTCATTGTTCTGTGAAAAACAAAACTCACGGGCGGGGAAGCAGCGAGCCGTAGTAGTCACAACGAAACCGCTCTTACGGATCTCGCTGGGTAGGAGGACGTGGAGCTCGTTAGTCTCGCAGTTAGAGACCAATCATTCCCTTGCCGAATAAACAATACCTCCGGGTAAATTCTTTCAGGGGTACTGTCAGGGACGGGTTCAATACTCAATTTCACGGCTTCACACACCTTGTACTCACTGTATACACACGTCACCACACGTGTTCTTTTCACACAGATATCACAAAGATTTGACGTGGGCAAACTCAATAAATATAATTCAACATTAACATTAAACATATACACTGTTGCAAATCATAAACGGTGTAACGTCGGTATAAATGACTTTAGCGGCGTCGTTCAATTAAGTTGGCCGTCTGTTTTTCTTTCAAAAAGTTCTCAAATACCTACTTACAGTTTGACCTCTGTCATTCATACTTATTCATACACCCACACTGTCTGGAGCAGTCGTCCGAGGTTAAACTATCTGGTGCAAATCCTCCCGAAATTCCACATACACTATACTGCGTCCCAATGTTAATGATCGTAGTCTCTCCCCTTTTCTGACTACACATTAAACAACGAAAAGTCTTTTTCCTTGACGACATGTCCTTTCTTAAAATCCACAGTTGTAGGATTCTTATGTTCTCCGTCTTAACAGAGTCGTACGTTGATTAGTTTGACAGTTCTTCTCTTCTTGAAAGCTCTCACAGTTTTCAGTTCTTATAAGGGGTAGATGCTTTCTTAGCCGACATCTAGGTGGCGACCACGAATAATTATCCTGGAACAACACACAAGTTCCCAAAACGGACAATCCATACACTCTGTCCGCTTCTCGCCTTTTCCCCCAGCCGTCTGCTCTCTTCCAAAAAATGTTCACTATCCCACTACAATCTAAAATTGCGTCATAAAATGACGTCGGGTTCTGACGCGAAACCACGACGCAGCAAACGCACTCACACATACTGATAAGGGCAATAATCCCTGACTAACAACAGACAGGGGCAACAACCCGCTGTTCCTAACAGGTACAACATGTGACTTGAAGTTATTGTACAGTTTTATGCATGTTTTAATATTCTAATCAATGCATCGACCATTCATTCAACAAGTCAAGATTTTACACTAATTTTCTAAAATTCTCATCGTGTTTACAACAAAATTTATCATTGGACAGCAATGAACAAGATAATTTTGTTCTATGGCTCGTCTTGACGAGGACGATTAACATCTGCAGTGACGAGACCTTGAGCGCTACTTTCTCTCGCTCAGTTAACAAGAGAAGTGTTTCACTTGTCTACATACAGTATCTGTACCTAGTGCTTCTTTCCTTCATTAACTTCCAGGGACGAGGTACTGCGATTTCTCGCCAAACTTTGTATGGTCAGGTCTGGTCAGTAATTGGCTGTTTTTGTGATGCCTCTAATACCAGGCATACTTTTACTTCTTCTTAGAGAGTTATCAAAGTCATTCTGTTTAACATAAGTCTAAAATAATGAAGGTTGTATTTTTTAAAAACATGCCTACCTCCTTTATAGTATTAAACATCGCGTTTTAAAAGAATTTGAACTTTGGTTTTGCAAGCACCTTATAGGAAATTCGTAAAGCAGAGCTACACAGCAACCAGTTTAATAAATACATCTTATTATTAAAGCATGAGAGACTAAACATAGAATCGTATGCATTTTTAATTTTGGAAAAAAAGTTCAACTTTGAAAACTAAATTTTAATATTAAGCACGATAATACAAAAAAGTAACTGTTTCCATTTGCTTGTTAGTTGCACGATAACTCTCACACCTGACGTATAACGACTGAGACTCGATTTAATTATACTCTTTAAAATAAATGCATTTGGTGTTTATAGAGTAATTGGTCTGCTCCGTGTTACCACATGTTTCATGTTTTGTACCCTTTTCCCATTCCTCTTACACTATAACAGTTACATTCATGCAACACACACTCTTAACGGTTTTCCTAATGGTCTAGTTTGCCAATATAAACAGTAATCCCATTTCTCGTTGAAGAGAGATTGTGGGAATTAAAGCGGGTGTTGTGAACTATGTGGGGAAGGTCGGACTTATCTAGAAAAGAACCTGAGTTACCACAAACCAGATACTATGCAGAAAGTCATTTTAGGTGTCAACTCATTATTGTAAGGCCAGCAATAGATAAAGTTTACTCTGATATACTAAAATGGTATATACTATCTTGCTTCAGGAAACCATTTCAAATCAAGCCCAGACATTCTGGCTTCATTGGGTTCAGGATGCGTTCCCTGACCTCGACTCACGCGCCTACTTCCTGCCTCCTGTCTACTTCAACCGCGTGCCGATGTCCAGACAGAAAGTTAATGAATGTCAGGATGTTCTGGTCCTTCAGTCAGCACCTGGAAAGGCCGGTCAGTCCAGCCGACCAGCAACAATTCCATCCACTGCCGGACAAAGTTCTCTCCCTCAGCCTCCTGGTGTTCGGGACAATGACGTCAGAGATGACGCAGCCATGCAGCGGGTACTCTTCTGTCTGCAGAAACTGAATGAACAGAAGAGAGACGTGTTGGTCGGACTAAGTCAGCTTCAATTCAGACAGTACCTGGGTGAACCTTGTTACGCTGCTGCTGCTGCAGAGCTCCCCCTTCCCTCCAGCCTGCCTCCTGAATTGCCAAGGAACTGGAAACAGGGAGACTTTGATGTGCTCCTTATTCACCGACAACACGGTTTTATTATCTGTGAGGTGAAGGCGCTTGGTGACAACACAAAGGAACTGAACATGTCACAGCAGGATATAGACAATAACATTAGAAAAAGACTAGAACAAGCCAAGTCACAGCTGGACAAGGCGGATGCCGTGTTGTCTCACCTGGTGTCCGACATCGCTCCCGGTCTGCGCATCACTAAGACCATCGCTTTCCCCAACCTCACGGCTGAGCAGGTGCAACAGGCCATCTGTGAAAACATCCCTCTGACTGAGGTAACTATTCCATCCACAGCTTCATGTCCCTCTACCTGCTAGGAGATAGTGAATATAGTTTGTGTACTGAAAGAGATACTAGTGCAACAGTCGTGTACTCTGAGTAATTAATAAGCGAATTCCATTTTAGCACTAATCATCCCCCTTATAATTGATTAAAGAAAAACTGCTTCTATGAAATTTAATAAACTGTCACGACACCGCTAGCACCTCTCGTTCTTTCCAGCACACCTGCGGGTCAGACAATTGATCGTTCTTTCTCGCAATAAAAACAAAATGGTTTGCCTGTACGAGTCTGCTTACATTTAATAATCAAAAAAAAAAAAAAAAAAAAGAAAATCCTCACTATGAAAGGCATCGTCACAACTGCACTAAATTTCTTATGCTCCAGTCAGGCACACTGTCTCTGCAATTGCTCTTACTTCGATATAGTACTATCACAAAACCCACTAAATCTTCTACACACTATTGAGCACACTAAGTTGGCAATGGCCTCCACTTCCGAATAACACCATCACCAAAACTCCACTGAATTTATTAAACACTCTTAGAGCGCACTGTCTTGGCAATGGCTTTTCTTTTTCTAACACACTCAATTTTCACCCACTATTGAGGCACACTCTCTATGACTCTATGCCAGGGATGCCCAACCTACGGCGCGCGGGCCATATCTGGCCCGCGAGGCAGTGCCGTCCGGCCCGCGAAACTTCTGCCCACAGTGCAGGAAATCGGAATGTTAGTAATAAAAAAAGACGTAAAAAAACGAAAAAAAGGGAAGAAGTATTTATCCCCACGTAGGGGCGTTTCCCAATCTTTTTTTTCGATGGACGAACATTTCGATTCAGTGCTCCGACTTGGTGTCTCTAGGATGAGGCCGGACATTCAGAAGTTGGTTTCGGGTAAGCAACTTCAAATATCCCACTAATTAGTACATAATTAATGGTAAGTACAACTTGTTTCTAATAAAAATGGTATCTGCTCTAATTTTTTTCTTTTTTTTTTTTTTGTATTTTTGCGGTGAAGCGGCCCGTGACACGCATGTCGGAAATGTGCATGGCCCGCAGGCCGAAAAAGGTTGGACATCACTGCTCTATGCAATGGCTCTCTACTCTTAAGAACGCGTCCACCTCTCTCCGAATCTCTTTCTCCTCTCTCCTCAAGTACACTGACTCGGCAGTGACTTCTCACTTCCAACTTCACAAACACAATCCTATTTCACCTCCTCTCACCCTTTGCTCTCTCTCCGCCAATCTCTCATCGCTGACTCCTCTCTCCGTCTCCAGTCACACCACCTCTCTTTCTTTTGTGATTTTTTTAAAAACATCAAAAAAAAAAAAAACACAAAAAAAACCACGCATCTAAGAAACGTCCCGCATTCACACACTTTCGCCCTCGCACGTGCTCAGTACTAGGTCTGACTAGGTCCCTGACAAAAACAATCGTATGATTTGTTCATACGCAACCGCAGAGTGATATCGGTGTGATGTGTAGTCATTATTTTACACTATAGCATGAGACTACGTTAGTGGTCAAATATTTCCCAAATAGTGTCTACAGTTTGTGTGTCGCAATAGCTGGTAAGATACATTTATACATGCTATGCTAGGATTACTTGTATCTTGTTATCATCACAGACACCAGTTTGCACCATCACTTTCCCGCAGTTGACAGGAAGTTTTAAGCGGCGAGTTGATTACAGGTGCAACACTACTACGATACAAGCAAATATCACATAAACGGCTGCAAAATAGATAAATATCTCAAATATTCCTAAATTCTCTTAAAATATGAAACATTCAAAGCATTATTTCAATAAAGTTTTAAGAAGTAAATCATTTCATACTCTTTTGTGTATTTTTGCATATTTTATTTTTGCTGGCCATTGATTTCAATAACTTACGGGTTCCACTGTACACAGGTAGCCAAGAGAGAGTATATTACAACCACCTTTGCGATGTAACGTTACCTTTAAGATGACATATTTTTCATTTATATCAAACAGACAAATATTTACCTTCGTTGTCACTCGACAAAAGAGGTTTGTCAAGTATCGACAGGTCTGATTAACACTTTAAGGCGCGTGGTTTATTTACAGGACCTGTGTCGATGTCTGGGAACATCAGACCCCGCTGCCATCGCTGGTCTGTGTCTGTGCTCTGATCAGTTGTCTGACCCCGAGACCCCGTGTGACGTCAGTAGTCACGTGCTGGGGGAACTCGGAGACTGGTGGCAGCGACGTGTGGCTGGGGCTGGACCTGACAGTCACATGACTGATGTGGTCTACAAGATGTTAGTAGCGAGGCAAGTATATACACAACACAGTATTTCCGTACAGTGATCTCAGATGGTTGTTCGCATGTGTGTGTGCGCGCACGCGTTCACTGACTTAAATACAATAATCCTGTACTGTATAATTATGTGTACTTACATGTACAACAAGCACTGGTTACATTAACACGATGTCAATGGAGGTGCAACGCAGGTTCAACGAAGTCGTTGGCGATGGATTGGACATGTGCTCCGCCAGCAGCCAGCAGACCTTTCCACAGTCGCCCTACGATGGACTCCAGACGGCCGAAGAAAACGAGGCCGCCCAAAGGAAACTTGGAGAAGAACAGTGGAAAGGGAGATGAAGGGAAAGGGCTGGACATGGGGTCACCTGGAGCGGATTTCAGCAAATCGACATCAATGGCGGACTGTGGTTGAGGCCTTATGTGCAACCTGATGCACGAAGAGGAATAGATAGATAGAATGGAGGTGCAGCTAGCAAATGGCATATTAAATGTCAATTAAAATTAAATTAATATCGTTGTACAGTTTGATATCCCAATGTGTCGTTGGTTCTTTCTTAAGATTTAGCTTTGCTTAGCTGAGATGTGTGATGCTTTAGCGTTTGGTTTTAGCATTTTAGGTCGGTACCTAGCAGTGATTTTGTTTCCTCCACAACACCGACATTAACAACATAAATTGGTTTATCCATAAAGATTGCCTCGCAACAAAATTTATTCAATATTGTATGCTTACTGCAGGGAAAGTGGAGATTCTTTACCTACAATTAATTAAAGCAACATTATAGCAACTACATAAAATTCCAATTTATGAGTTGTACACAAAAGATGTTAAAACATACGCAAAAGAATAAAAATATGTATTGACAGGATACATAGTTTTTACTTAACATTTGTATAATCTGCAAAAAAAAAAAAACCTATAAAATGGAAACGACTATCAACAAACCGATATGACAACTGCGCTCTGCCTCTCCGGCCGAGTGTCTGAGTGTGTCTGGTCGGCTGTGCGAGTGGCCGTGAGCGTGCTTCCGGCGACGCTGGGGGCGAAACGCGACAGTCATTGTACTGTGATCACTGTCTTTTTACCAGGTTCTGCGGTCCGGCGACATCAGTGACTGTGCCATGCACATCTCCTCCACGCCTGAATGTCAAGACCCGAGGTCAGGCCGTGTCACATACAGGAGAGTGCTATACTGCTGTAATCACACTCTTCCCGGAGCAAGTTGAACTTCTCAACAAGGCTCTTCCAAGAGTCTTTGTGGCCGGACCGCCCGGTACAGGTAAAACTGTGGTGCTGCTACTGATGGCCATACAGTGGCTGCGGTGTGGTCACCACGTCTACGTTGTCAGTACTTGGATGGGGAGTGAAGCAGCGACCACCATGTTGTATGACCTGTTGCTGCAGACAGTAGAGAAGCAACTCGCACCAGACGTATTAGTCAGTCAGCTTCACATTCTGCATGTTAATCTTAATGGCCACAAAAAAGTGGAGAAGGCCGTCAACGACTTATCACAAGCTGCAAGTGGAGGACCGTTGTATGTCCTCATTGACGAAATGGGACACGAAGACCAGGCTGGCATGAAAGCCCCGAAAATGTAAGTTTAAAAACGTGTTTACAATAACTGAAATAAATGTAAAAAAAAAAGCAAAATGCGTCTGTCAACAACATCTCATTCCTGTTCATTATTCCAACCCTTTACTTCGGCTGTTAGCACGAGCGGGTGCAGCAGCATTCGAAAATGAATATAAATAGCGGGAAATAAGAATTTTGGACCCTCAGCTACCACAAGGTTACTTGGCAACCCCTCTTCCCCCCCACCCCCTATACACCCTTGTAATTGGTAGAGTTGAGTGCTGTTGGTAGAGGAGTAAAAAGCTCGGGTGCCTCAATATTCCTGCCCCGGACTCTCCATAAAGTAAGGTGCCGGGTCCTGCTTGACAGAGGGTCATCCTCCCCTCAAGCAATTAATTGTCGCAGTGTCACTAGCTTTAACCACCCGTATTCCCGACTGTGCTTGTGAGTAGTGATCGCGAAAAAGATTTGTTTACAAGGCATGTTTAGATGATTCAATGATGTGTAAGTGGCGGGTGTCAGCGGCAACGGAGCTTCATTGTGTTGCTGCACTTAACCTCACAGACCAGTGACCATACATCATTACTGTGGTTACTGTGGTGACAAAAATCATAATATAAGCTGATAAGACGAAGAGCAAACATTCTGGAAAGGATGTAGAGGAAGAAACGTTTAGAGAACTACTGAAGGCAAGTGCTTGAAAGAAATAAAAGTGAGGCGCAGACAACTGACACAGAATGCTGACGTGAGCAGACAACTCTTGCAGAGGACAGAGGAAGGGAGTGTCAGGGTCTTTTATTGTTTTGTCTAAACACGAGACATGTAGCAGTTTTGTAACTTTTCAGGTTGGTGTAGAAAGTCTGCATGGAAGCCCGAGATCAACAAATTACAGTAATTAAGCCTTGATATAAATAACACACAGAAGTGGCAAGGCTTTGGAAATAAATCTGTATACATGTGTAAATATTGTAGTTACTTCTATTTTATACATCCGTACTTGGACACTTCCATCCTTATTAACTGATTCTATTAATAAATAAATTATATTATTATTATATTTACAAGTTTTATTATGTTGACAGATAATTCCTTTTGGCAATCTTAAATTTAATTAGAGAGATCTTGTTTACACTTTCATTGTTAGGAAAATTTCTGTTTCCTGGCCTTGTATGCAGCATGATTGATGACATTAACATACAAACAATACACCTCAGCTGCATAAACAATGTAACACGTGTATCTCCATCCTCTGTAACACACATCTTTGTGGCAGGAAACACATCCAGAACTTCTGTGAGAAGTTGCTGACACGAGTTCCTCGTCTCCATCTTTGGGCTGCAAGTTGTTACCATAAGAACTGTCCCCCCAGCTGGCAAGTGGAATATTTAACCAAACCTCTCCGCTCTCCACCCGCTGTAGTCAGGGAAGTCAAGAAAGATACAGTTATCACTAAGGGTCTTAGTATCAAGAAATACAGTGAGCGAGGTGTACCCGACCACACAGACGGCCCGCCAGTCAAACGAGTGCGTCACGATGATAAGGATCACTCATGTGACAAGCCAGGTGACTGTGTCACGTGCGGTCGTGAGGTGGCCAGCTTCCTCCTACACAGTCTCCGTGTTGGTGTTACGGGTATGTAAGGCTAGAATGTAGTTTAGCTACTGTTTACAAGAGACACGAGACGTAACACGTAAGCAAATCTGTGATGAATTAAAAACAGTCAAGGATGAGAGACTGTGAGGAACACAATATAATAATTCAATATGCTTGTTCGTACTCATATGGCATATCATTCTTTGTCAGCTTGTGTATGTGAGTTTGTGTGCGTATGTCTTTTGGCGTGTGTGTATGTTCATGTGAGTGAATCTTATGCAAGACAACAAATGAATATACTTTCTGTGTTGACAGAGAATAATGATCTGACAACAGTAAACACCGACACTTCAACAACTGGCACAGCACCCTGTCTACAGTGGAGAGACGTGCTGGTGTTGCACTGGGGTAACTTTGGGTACTCGGGTGTGGTGAATGAACTGCAAAAAGCGGGTATCCCAGTGAGGGTGATGGAGGATAAAAACATCGAGGACGTGGCCACGGCCCGCAGTGACGTAGTGTGGGTGGTTGAGGGAAATCGTGTTCGTGGTCTGGAGAGAAAAGTCGTCGTGTGTCTTCAGAGCGAGGCTCGGTCCACGTCTTATGACCTACGAAGTTCTCGGGCTTCAAGATTGCTCAAACCTGCTAGGTCTTCCAGTTTCCACTCCATATCCCGGTGTACATCACAACTCGTGATTGTGGAGTAGCCACTCGCAACCTGAACATGCTTCACACTCCCTCACCTGTCACCTGTAGCAGTCTCCTGTCTGTCTCCATTACACCAACATCTATAATCAGTTGTAACATTGTGACATTCTGCTTTAGTGTGCGGGCTACTGTACTCTGCTAAACGACTGTATGAACAGTTTGTATCGTGGAATTTGATGCATGTTCTGGAAAATGAAGTACACTACTTTTTTTAAATACATGTAATACAGAAATACTAGAATAGCATTTTTGTGTTCTATTAGCGAAAAATTGTAAATTATTTTAGACATGCTTTGTTATATCACATAGTCGCCGTGTATCTTTAAATAGGTGAATTATACCCTAGTGCACAGAACTAGTAAAACAAGACCACTTAAATACAAGTACATAAGACTAATACATCAAGCAATTAGACTAAAAAAGGTATGACCATTGAGCAGCTCACTGTTCCAGTACATTCTACAGTCTCAATCCACCACTCTCGAGTCTGGCATCATGGCGAGGAGGGAAAAGTTGAGATTCCAGTTGTCTAATGAACGATACAAAGAACCCACCCACTGTGTAGCAGAGCTGGCCAATCCACAGATAGTTTACAATATTATGCGCATGTTTAAAAATCTCCCAATGAAAGTGTTGATGCATGTTCTAATGGGACTGCAATACAGCTCACAACGATGAACATTTGTCTGTTTTAGAAGTTTGTTCTCTTGGACCTGTTGAGTATCGCCTGGTCACTGACAGTTATGTTGGCGACTGTCCCCTGGGTGGTACACGACCGTGGATTTTGTGTGACTCAGAGCCGACAGAACAGTGAACCCACCCTGCTATTTGGTGGTTGACTGCGGGCGTCCGGGTGTCTTTGCTCTGCAACACTTCCCTTAGCAAGTCCCTATTGGCAGCCAATTCCTCCATCAACTACACCCTACACAGGCATACATTGCAACCCTCCTTTGTCTCTGAGTCATGATTAAAAGTCACAGCAACTTCACTTAACAAGACCTTGAATACATTTCTCACTGTTGATACAAACACCATTAATAATAATGTAGAAAATGAGAAGTTTGCGTTTTCATTGTTTCGAGCTGTGTAGTGTTCGGTACATTTTGTTCATGTACGTGCGATTAACGTGTAACAACAAACATGGGAGGTGTGTTAATGTGACTGTCTCAGTCCTCACCAGCAGACTGACAGCCTGTGTAAACAAATAATCACAGCCACTTGTAAGGTGATGAGCACCAAAGACTTGAATGGACCCTAACGGCCATCTGGTGCAACAACTCAAGGCGACTGGGAAGGTTTGGTACAGGAGGATACTTGTTAAGCAGTGGGGCTCTTTTATGTTTGTATTATTGGTTAAGAACCGTGGACGACCATGCGCTGTATATATACAGGCTGGGATTCCACACATTATATGTAATAGTACTAAACAACTAACGGATGTATTTAATAGCAACATGTTAACAATATTAGTAACTGTGAATGTACAATAAGTAAGTTTCTTATTATTTTATCTTCTTTATCTTTTCATTTTAGCACTTGTGTTTATAATTTTGTTCGCTTTTGTATCTGAGCAGACCTTCCGCTGGGAATAATAAAGTTAGTCATTAAAATTGTCAACTAATTATTCTTAGATTACATATTCTTAAAAATAAATAAATTATGCACACGGATAACACTGTGCAACAAATGATTAAAAAGTTATAACAGAAAATAATTAATGTGTTTATATATAATTAAAACATGCTGGTTATATAACTAAATTTCTTACGGTAAAAATGTCATGTCTACTTATTATATATGTATGCCAACTCCTGTAAGTTTCAAAGACTGTTTTCTTAACTTCTTTGAACTAATATATATATAACACTGCGTCATATGTCCAGATGAGTCTGATGTAGCTGACTGGAAATGGAATGATAATTATTGAGATAAGTGGGACAGTTAAAGAAAAAAGAACCATACTGAAGAAGTGAGAGAACATTATTTTAGAGATTGTATACAGAAATAGAACGATAATATATAATGATAATGTCGAATGATGACAACTACTGTTTAAAACGAATGAGACAGTTTGCGAGAGATGGAGAGAAGCATGGCAGAGAGGCTTTATTATAATAAGCAGTGCGATGTTGACATGAAGATAACTGATAACAGAAGTGGAACAGAAGAGAGCGGTAAAGAAGAGGAGATCACTTGTCATTAAATTGTCTTTATTGTCATGTACTGTTTATATTAATAAGTTCTGAAAATAAAAATAAAAATTAATGTTAGCTGTCGTCTCTATTCCTTATCTGATTTGCTGTCGATGACACATGGTCGATTTCATCTGACGTGATGTTGATGACAAATGACGGACTTTCTTCTGACATGTTGTAGATCAGTGGTTCTCAAAGTTTTTCGGACCGCGGACCACTTTACTGAAGTAACAGCTATGGCGGACCACCAAGGCCTAAAAATCACTCTGTACTATGAATTTCAAATTTAAATTGCCGCATTTGTTTCATTTTAATTCAAAACTAAATGTCCTTTTGTAAAAGTAGTATAGTAATAAGATGACATAAAACTACGTATACCTCGTTCTTTGTAATTAAAATGTTAATGCGAGGAATGCCTCACTTTAAACATCACTTTGGTGACATATGACGACTGTCACCCGCGGACCACCTTACTTATGCTCGCGGACCACTAGGGGTCCGCGGACCACACTTTGAGAACCACTGTTGTAGATGACTATTGTCAGCCTTAAACTACTTCTTCGCTGTATTCCCTCATCTTTGCTTTTACAGTCACTATAAAAAGCGTGGTGAGGCAGAAGGACAAAGAGACAGGCCGACTATCTGTAAATTGAATGTCATAAGTAACTAAAGATTGTAATATGATGATGGGGATGATGAATAATAAAGACAGTGTCCTGTGACGTGGATATCCCTGCGACATGTCACAACCTCTTTACTCAGGCTTGTGACATCTACATCTTTCAGCTCACAACAAACGATTTGCCGGTGAGTTTTTAATAACACAAACAACGATCATCACAACAATAAATAGTTAAAGTTGCTACCAACCCAAACCAGAGAAGTGCACCAAGGATGCTAATTATAACAAAAATAGTTCCATAAATTTTTATCCGCTGTCTTGGGAGCTCACTCTTGGTACAGAGTAGTTGTCTCCCTTGTTCTGCCATTGTTATCAGTTTCACATAAAACATCGTTAACTTTAGTCAAACGAGTTAGTTATAGTATGGACGTAGATAGCGGATCTACGTTCATGGTTATAGCAGTTATACATCGGCTCTGGAGTTGACCTGGCTACGCACTTGTTCGCATCCTTGAATTGTCATGTACACCAAACCACCAGACATTAAAGCTCAGTGTGCTTCTCACAAAACAGTTGTTTATCAGCTACTCTACCTTCACACATCGTCATCCTTGAGGTCGGAAAAACAGGGGCAGATAAAACACGTCGTGTAATGAGCAGATTGAGAGCTACGCAAAGGGCACAAAGGGGAGGTAACATCGATTTTCAACACACACACACGTTCTCTCTCGCTCTCTCCAGGTCGTAGTGCATATTTAAATGTAGTACAGATTACAACATTTGTGGAAGCTATTCCTGTTCAGACGGCGGGTCCTCAGGGGTGACGATGACCAGCTGTGACGTACAGCGGGACATGGGGTGAAGTCGAGAAGAGTTGTCAGGAACACTCTCCACACACACGACGACTTTTCTCTCCAGGCCCCGCACGTGGTTTTCACGCGTCACCCACACCACGTCACTGCGGGCCGTGGCCACGTCCTCGATGTCCTCATCCTTCATCACCCGCACTGGGATGTCAGCTCCTCTCAGCCCCGTCACCATACCCGAGTTGTCACTGACGTCTCCGCGCCACACCACCACCAGCACGTCTCGCCACTGCAGACCGGGTGGTGACCTCCCGCTGCTGGTAGAGGTGGTAGTCGTGTCATCTATCAACATTTATAGTTAAGTCATCACTTAGCCAGGCTTTGAAGGTACAGTCTACACATTGACATGATGAATGTAAATAATTACGGCAAATAATTCTAACAAACTGTCTTCTAAACACTTCTCTCACCTGATTGTTATTTCGTGCAATAACTGTAAACTACACTACACCTACCCGCAACACCAACACGAAGACTGTGTAGGAAGCTGGCCACCTGATCACCGCACATAACACAATTCTCTGGCCATCGACCTGAGTGACCCTCCCATGGTCGATGATACAGTTGCCTGACTGGCGGGCCGTCTGTGTGGTCGGGCACACCTCGCTCAGTGTATGGTTTGACACGAGGTTCGACTGCAGACATCCTCACGTCCTGCACCACTTCCCTGACGACGGCCGGAGGAGAGCGGAGGGGTCTGGTTAAATATTCCACTTGCCAGCCGGCGGGTGCGTATCCATGGAAACAACTTGCCGCCCACAGATGGAGACGAGGAACTTGTGTCAGCAGTTTGTCACACAAGGGACTAAACCAGTGTGGCCTGTCAAAGACATTTTTATTAGACATGAAGTAAATACCCGGTATACTGTACATTGCCATCTACATGTCTGTTTACATTGTTTACATACCTGGCCGCTTCATCAGCGATGACGTACAACGTGTCGCCTTTCACTGCCTTTGATAAGTCGTCCACGGCCTTATCTACATCTTCACCTTGATCAAGATGATACTGCAGGAGATGCGGCTGTCCAGATGTCATTGTTGTGGTATTCTGCTTGTGTACAGTGTGGAGCAGCTGGTGGTACAACATGTTGCACACTGTATGACTCTCAGTACAAGTACTCACAATGTACACATCGCTACCAGACTGTAGCCACAGTGCAGCCATCAGCAGCAGCACCACAGTTTTACCTGTGCCAGGTGGTCCAGTGAGATAGAGTCTGGGAGGAGCATTGCTCAGCAAGTTCACTTGCTCTGGGAACAAAGTTATCTCAGCAGTATAGCACTCTCCTGTGTGGGAGACGGCCTGACCCAGGGTCTTGACACTCACACGTGGAGGACATGTGCATGGCACACTCACTGTTGTCGCCGGACCGCAGAACCTGTCACAATTAATGTAATTACATACACAGTAAGGACATTGTCTATATACAGCAATGGAAATAACATCAAGAGAACAAGAGATCTCCTTGTGTTCTTCAGTCTTGTTACGAAGTTTGTTGGCACAGAATTTGTAAAATACACATATTCCACAGATTCTTTGGGGAAAAATGATGGACAATACTAAAGCGACATTTCTACTTTAGACTGAAAGATAAAAGAAGACGAGTGTGTATCTTTAGGAGAAAGAGGAGGTAGTGGTCTATAGATCGTGATATATTCATGTCGCTTTAGGTGTTTACACAACCAAGACCCTCCACCTGAAAGTTAATTTCCATTATGCACTGTAGAAAGGAATATAGATAGTCAACAGACGACATGTACATAAATAAATAACTTTGAAGCACAAGAGATGGCAACCAAACCCTAATCACACTTCACTAATTACCTGGCGACACACTTTCACACGAGTGTGTGACTCGCTGCTTCTCTCTAGAGACCTTTGTCGTGACACCCGACTGTAAACTCGCGAACAACAATTAGTTGTGAAAGTCTATCATTGCACACCACACTTTTGTTTCTCACCTGGCTATCAGGGTTTTGTACACGTCATCAGTCATGTGACTGTCAGGCCCAGCCCCAGCCACACGTCGCTGCCACCAGGTCTTAAGTTGTCTCCCCACGTTGACACTTACGTCCCAGGGGGTCTTGGGGTCAGACAGCTGGTCACAGCACAGACACAGACCAGTGATGGCAGCGGGGTCAGGTGTTCCCAGACACAGACACAGGTCCTGTAACAGTCACTTCAGGTACAGACAGGAGACAAAATGTCTTGAAGTCCAGTCATAGACTAGTCGTTTAGCTTCAACTTGTTAAAAAAAGAGACATGACAAAGGTTTATGTTTGTGATTAAAGGGGATGATGGGGATTGATGGTTTACACCGAGCAAGTAGCTAAGGCTATAGTACGTCACGGCTGTCAGTCCTGTCAATAAATGTCACATGCAATTGTTATTGGAAGAGACGTGACAGATGATCATGTTTATTATTAAAGAGACATACATAATGGAAAAATAACGACATACAGCGGAAATAGCTTGAATACCTTTGTTGCATATAATTTAAGAATTGTATATATGAAGTTGTTTACTCCTACAACATAGGATCGTTTCCATTGCTCTATATTACATGCCATGTTTTAGCTTGGATGTGGCAAACACATTGTTACTCTGTCTAGAGGCATATTAGGAGAGTTAATTATAAATATATAAATTATAATTATAATTGCAGTACATTTACATGACAAGAACTGATATTAGCTGTTGGAAATGGCATCAAAAACGTAATTTGTCAAATTATTTAATGAAAGGGATAGTATTTTGGTTTTAAATAAGCACTAATGGAATCAGATCAGTAAGGTAGGTGATCAAACATTTCAGATGTTTTCAGTACCTGACCAGATTTATGCACCTTTAGTTATATTTGATTGGCCTACAGGACTCTACCTGAGTCAGCTGAGTGTCGCCATATACAGCTTGTTGCACCTGATGAACCGTAAGGTTAGGGAGTGCGATGGTCTTAGTGATGCGCAATCCGAGTGCGATGTCAGACACCAGGTGAGACAACATGGCCTCCGCCTTGTTTAGCTGCAAAATAGCTTCTCTTAGTTTGTTTCTGATAATATTATTTATGTCCTGCTGTGACATACTTAGTGCCTCTACATTGTCCCCTGAAGCCTTCACCTCACAGATTACAAGACCATATTGTCGGTGAATAAGAAGCACATCGAAGTCTCCCCTTTTCCACTCCCGAGGTAGAGATGGAGAAATGTTGGCGGGACGAGGGAGCTGGGCGGCCGCCGCAGCGTAAGAAGGTTCCCCCAGGTACTGTCCGAACTGCAGCTGACTCAGAGCCACCAACACTTCTTTGTTCTGGTCAGACATTAGCTCGAACAAGTGTTGAAGACAGACGAGTAGCCGCTGCATGGCTGCATCGTTTCTGACATCACTGTCCTGGACAAGGGCTGGCTGAGGACCTTCTTCTGGAGAAGGAGGATAGGAAACCGTTGTTGGACTGCTACACTGACCGGCCTGTCCAGGTGCTGACTGAAGGACCAGAATATTTTGATCAGCAATCAACTGTCTGGACATGGGCACGCGGTTGAAGTAGACAGGAGGCAGGAAGTAGGCGAGTGAGTCGAGGTCAGGGAACGCGGCCTCAACCCACTGGAGCCAGAATGTCTGGGCCTGTGATGACAAAGTGTCCTTTATTATTAACATTATGATCTAGATACTTGTAAGTCCATTATTAACCCACTAATTTGTTTCGAGTTATACTAAGTACCTGACAATACAAGTCAGTAATTTTTTTCCATCTCCATAGTAATTTGTCTCATGATAAGCTTTAATAAGATGAATTAAGTAATAACTGTAGTTTTTACTTCGTTAATAAAGGTATTGCTTCTATAGTCATTTCTAACAGTATTGCTTTTACAGGTATCTTTAATATCGTTGTACATTATCGTTCTGTTTCTCTTACCTCTTGTGAGGCAGACGGCAGGTGATCGGACATGGTTGAGAGTTGTCTCCCTGAAACAAGTCTGTACTCTGACTCTTTCCTAGAGGTAGAGAGAAGATTTTTTTCTGAAACATGTTTAATTCAATAAAGATTAAGTGTAAAACAAAGATAGCATATGTCTGTAAGACTGAAGATTGTTAGTGTCTAACAATTGTAGAAACATGGAGAGATAATCCCACATCCACAGCATCAACAATGTGTCTTTATGCTGAATGAATTGTCTAAGACTTCAGTATTTTACAGCATACCTCAGGAAAATATAATTTAAAATTGTTTATTAAATCCTGATAATGTTGGTGTTTACTTCACAGTCGAGTGCACTCACCAATAACTGGTGTAGAATCTCAAGTAATGTTAACACAGCTTGAGTAGAAGTGATGTTAATATATCTTGACTGTAAGTGGTTAATAAAACTTGAGTGTAAGTGATTAGTATAACTTGATTAAAAGTTACTAATGTCTGATTGTAAATGGTTAGTGTGGCTTGATCAAAATGCTAGCAGAGGATGATTGTAAACAGAATCGGTAAACCTTGATTGTTAGCTGTTAGTATAGCTTGGTCTCAGGTGTTTGGTTAGCATGTCATTGTAGTTGACATCTGTGACCATAACACACGGGTGCCCACAGTTTAATATAATACAAGTATACATAACATTTACTGTACAATAACCAACATGTCAAATATATCTTACAGTAGGACATGAAGTGCACACCAGTAAACTAATACAAGCAATGAAACAGAACCTGGTCAGAGAAATACTAGCAATACCTGTGTCGCGTTTTGCCCTCTGCTCACAACCACTCACACACCCGGCACCAACACACAACCACTTACACAGCCAGAGAGGGACACCATGGAGATCTTCAGCATTCTGTTGTGTAAATAAATATGTGTGTGTAGGAAGCCTGTAGCTGGGGCAGTGTGTCCTGAGGACAGAGCTTTGTGCCCTCACTGTGTCCCCTTCTCCTCGCGTGACACCCAGTCGCTGTACAGTCCCACGTAGGTGAGTGCAGCAGGTAGTGTTACACCTGAGCTTGTTGTAAAATACCTGGCAAACTACATTGTCTGCACCCTGAAAACTACAGTGTTAGGAGGTCGTTTATCCCTTTAAAAAATCTGAGAGCAGGATAAGTATCATTACACCGTGTAGGTGCTGTCGTTCAAGGTAAAAGGACTCACTTACCTGAAAATCCCACCTGTTTGGGTTCACTTGCTTTACGGACATCAGCTGAAGCGTCATCAGGAGGAACGAACAAGTCAGGGGCAGCCAACAAAGACGCGGCTTCGGGTATTTAGAGGGTCAAGCTACCCGCACTGCTGTCAACACTGTAAACACTGCTGTAAACACTGTTGTCAGGAAGGCTGACACTCACTTGTAAGAAATGTTTAAAATTACAAGCGTGGTACTAATTCGGTAAAAACTTGAATACAATATTCCGCACCCTTAAACGCCATTTGAAAGAAACCTGTGACAGCTCATCTACCTCACTAAGGTCTCAACCTGTTTCCAAGGTACAAAACTGCTTCACATCAACGCAGTTCCCTCCCCTGGCTTTGTGGAGGAGACTGTGTACAAGTCTCGCTGTAGAGCGGCGCATCAATTCAAGCGTTTTTTCACAGCAGAGCCCTCCTTGATGTTCAACACGTGAAATTAAAAAAAAAAACTTTCTTATTTTGAGGAACTATTCCATGGTTACTTTCATTTTCAAATTTCCGCTCAGCCAACAAAGAAAATTAATTAAGAATTATGTTAACCAGGCGGGCATCATGCGATACGTATATAACTTATATCCTGTCTTAATCAATGTGTTTTAACCACGTCACTCTCACGTAACATTTCTTCCCTTCACCACAGGACACAGGCAGGAGGCTACTGTCCTCGTGCAATCAGTGTCTCGTCAAAAGGTCAGCAAGGTAACCAAACAACACATTTCACAGTGTTAGAAAGCGGAGGGTTCTTGTCAGATAAACCTTTGTGTTTGAGTTGTGGCCTGTGTAGTCCCGTGTCACGTTAGTCAGCAACACACGTGTTCAATGAATAAAGAAATGCGATGCGTTTGTGTCAGATGTCTCACAGTCACGTGACTTCCTCGTATGCAGCATGGACGTGTAGTGATGGACTGATGTCTGTACGCCGAGACTCACTCTTGGCCTCTTGCCAAGTGATCCGCTGTTAGTCTCGGCGAGCCGTAACAAATAATGTGACTAAACCGGAAGCTATGTCGTCTAATGCCTCGTCTGCAAGCAATCCGGGGATATTAGTTCGTGCATGCAGCGAGAAAATCTGACGTCACAAATTGTTGACCGCAAGATACTTTAAAGTAGCCACTCAGTACAAACATGGCTGTTATCTCCCCAAACACCTCCACTATTATCACCGCTGTCTCCATGGTGATGACCAGCAGCTCGGTAACCCCAATGCGTACACACATACATAAACACACAAATACACGCGCGCGCGCAGTGTTGAGGTCTTTTCCGTGGCACCAAAGAACAACAGCCGAGTCATCGACTGTCACATCAAATCCTAGACTCCATTAAAGCTTGAATAGTTGTCCAGTTGTACTCCATTAGTAGTGTTCACTCGTGGTGCTCACTGTACGTGGATCACAAACATGAGGATGACTGTGTCCTTCACAAGCTTGCTGCCTGGTACACCCTGAGTAATCCATATTCAAATAACATAACTGCCGGCCGATTCTTGACCAAGATATCAGTTAACTTTGTTGTCTATATTTTCTACGTGAGACCGGCACAACAACTGCTACGAGAAATTAATAATGACAATTGTAGTTAGTGAGGGAAGTATCCACCGCTTAACACTTGAACTTACAATAGGGGAGAGGTCAAGTGGAGCACAGTATACGTTCTAAAGTCCTCTGTTGTTCACAAAGCTCATTTAGTTTTGCTTTAAACTCAGGCGACGAGGTTTCCACAGAAAAGCACAGAAAGTGATGATGACGAGCAGATGAAGACCGCGTATGAAAGCGGAACTATTTGCAGCCACCTTACTACCGCCCTCCTCAAGACTTTGTCAGTACTCAACACCGTGGAGCGCTCCTCTCGAGTGGTGTGTGCTTAGTATTTACTGTTGACATGTCTCTGTTCTCCTCACTACAGGTTTCGAGAAACGTCGGTGAAGGAAGTCAGTTCGAGGTTATCCGGAACTTGAAGCGGAACAACGGTCTAAGATGTTATCACACTGCTCAGTACAACCTCCACTACAAAGCTGGGCTTTAAATTCCTTCACCATGACACAGTCTTTACATTAGTCACATCTGGCCACTCTACGTGTATGCCCCGGTAATAGTTCTGCTCTAGTGACATAACTGATCTACCTTTCTTAGAACTGACACTCTAACCGCATGTCATTTAATGTCTACTTTGCACCACGTGTCACCTGTCTGTGTCACTATGAGTATGAAAGGGTTAAGGATGCGATTAGTTATCAAAACCTTGTTGTAAACAAAATGTAATGGGCAACAATAATGGTGAGTGCAGCCTACGATATGTAATTATTGTCTTTTACTAAGCGAACGCATTTTAGTGTCTCATACAAGTTATCTATGGATGAGGTGGGTGTTGAGATGAGGCTAACATCATCTGGACATAGCTAGCGGGAGAGAAAGGAGCAGAGGTCAAATAGTTGGTCTTGAGAAGGACGATAAGCGGCTGTGTCACGTGCTGTGGTCTCGTAATGCTTGGTGTGTGAATGGTGTCTGGTGTCTGACGTCATGTGTGCGTCATTTGTTCACGTCAATTGAGAAAGGGGAAGACGTCATAAAAATGGACTTTTTCTATAGTCCTGTGTGTGTGTGGTGTGTATGTAAGCACTGACACATGCACGCGCGTATATGTACACACATTACCACTCACACACACACACACCTGTAATAAGACAACTTTAATATAAAATTTATTCTGAACGGAATAGTTTATTTCACATGATAACTGATGATGACATTAGATGTTGTGTAAAGTTGAAGAAAAATGAACAATTAGCAAAATAAACAACTGATCAATGCTTACGTGTCATCTACGGTGTCACCGATCACCGCAACTAAAAAATATATCCATGGTATTCATATTGCCATGGCATAGCGTCGCACGAACTGTTTCATCCTACACTTTGTGCGAGTTTGCTGCCTGTCTCGCGGTAAGTCGCTGCGATCTGCACGGTTCGGACACGATAGGGACTGTCATTTCTGGTAC
>SRHC01001605.1:161566-216402 GCA_004794325.1 Pomacea maculata
TTTTTTTTCTTTCCGTTCGCCGTACGCCTCCACTAGGACACCCAAGATCTTTCTCGGCGTATCTCTTGCGTCATGCGGAAGCATCATAACTCGACGTCTGGCAGGTCCCTCCAGCGACCTCAAGATGTAACCACGAGCCGCATTCTGACACATCGGGTTTAGGGCGAGAGCTAACTCGACCTCTGTTTCAATCTCGTCGACACTCGTTGGTCCACCGGCAAACTACTGAAAGCGGACTAACTAGTATGCTCGTAGAGCCTCTGCCCACCCAACGGATAGCATCATGGTCCTCTCTGTGTACTAATCTTCTGTCGTGGGCTTCTGCCCGTGATGAACAAATGTTTCTTTTTGTTAAGCAGTGCTTTTAGGCCCTTGGTCACCCAAGGTTTGTTGTTAGGATAAACATACACTGCTTTGATGGACTGGTGCAATCAACACTATTTTACTCCTCACTTTTACTTCTAACTGTGTGTTAAATGTCTGTATGGGTATGTGAGCAAAGACAAATTTCTGTCCTCCTGGGCAGACAATAAAGTCTGTTTTGATTTTGATTTGATTTTGAAAGTAGGTCCGTCTGATATTGATGTTGACACTAATGCACACAAACGTAGGTAATCTCGTGGTAAACTGATAGTAGAAGAGGAAAAAAGCTAAAAACAATTGTTAATGTAAAGGGTGCACAACTACAACGGTGACAGATGAGTTAATGTCAGTCATCTTCAGGTGGCTGGGAGTCAGGGAAAACAATCATAAGTTGTGACGTACAGCGGGACATGAGGTCCAGTCGGGGATAGCTGTGGATGTACCGTGTAAGCATATCTCTCACTTTGTCGCTTACAGAAGTTCTAATGGAGTCAAACACATGATCGTCCACACAGACGACAACTTTTCTCTCCAGACCACGAACACGTTGTCCACACGCCACCCAGACTACGTCACTGCGCGCCATGGCCACGTCCTCGATGTCATCGTCCTTCATCACACGCACTGGGATACCCGCTTCTTGCAGTTCCTTCAATATACCCGAGTTGTCACTCACGTCACCCCAGTACAACACCAGCACGTCTCTCCACTGTAGACAGGGTGGTGTTGCGCCGCCGCTGGTGGATGTGACTGTTGTCGATGTTGTTGTGCCACTCTCTGTCAACATTCATAGTTTCTCAATCGTCACTGCTATCATCGTGTACTAGACTAAAGTCATCTTTCTTAGGTCGCCAACTGTATCTACTGTTGCTGGGAATGAATGAGAGACTATTTCAACATATATGTATGCATATTGCTAGTACGGCTACTATCTCAAACTGCCCTTGTCAATAAAAAAAAGTTGTACTGCGTGAACAATGAGATGACACCAGTCACTAACCAACTGTCTTCTTCTAAAGACTGTTTCTCACCCGTTCGTTATTTATCACACAGTTAAGTGTTTAACTGTAAACAACGTTACACTACACAATACCGACACCTACCTGTAACACCAACACGGAGACTGTGTAGGAAGCTGGCCACCTCACGACCGCACTTGACACAGTCACCTGGATAGTCACCTGAGTGACCCTGACCTTCGTGATACACCAGTCTGACTGGCGGGCCGTCTGTGTGGTCGGGTACACCTCGCTCGCTGTATGATTCGACATCACGGTCTATAGTGATCCACTCGTCCTGCTCGACTTCCCTGACGACAGACGGAGGAGAGCGGAGGGGTCTGGTTAAGTATCCCACTTGCCAGCCGGCGGGTGCGTTTCTATGGAAACAACTTGCCGCCCAAAGATGAAGAAGAGGAACTTGTGTCAGCAGCTTGTCACAGAAAGTCTGGAAGTTGTTGATCCTGTAGATAGGATAGTAACAGAATGTCGCAACACGCATTACACTGTGTACTGTCACTTATATGTGTCTTTATGTTTGTTTATTGTCGTCAACTAATGATTTCATCAAGTAACGATATTACAAAAATGACGCATGTTACTACAATATTTGTGTAACAGCCGGTGAAGCACACTAACAACACGATCACAGTACAAACCCTTCATCTGTTGTCAAACAGTAATTATCGCGTCTTACATATGATCGTCTCATAAAAGCGAGCGCTGTCTACCTCTAAGTCGGTCATCACATCACACGCTGTACAACTCACCTATAAGTACTTGCTACTTCATCGGCGATGACGTACAACGACCCTCCACTCGCCGCCTGTGACAAGTCGTTGACGGCCTTCTCCACGTCTTTACCGACATGAACGGTCTTCTCCACGTCTTTACCGCCATCCAGGTCATACTGCAGGAGGTGAGGCTGACCGGGTGACACACCTGCTGACTGTTGTGTGTTTACTGTCTGCAGCAACAGGTGATACAACATGCTGCACGCTGCACGACTCCCATCACATGTACTGACAACGTAGACGTGGTGACCACACCGCAGCCACTGTATGGCCATCAGCAGCAGCACCACAGTTTTACCTGTACCGGGCGGTCCGGTGACAAAGAGTGTGGGAGGCGCCGTGTGTAGCAGGTGAACTTGCTCCGGGAAGAGTGTGATTACAGCAGTATAGCACTCTCCTGTCCACCACACGGCCTGACCCAGGGTCTTGACACTCACACGTGGAGGACATGTGCATGGCACACTCACTGTTGTCGCCGGACCGCAAAACCTGAGTAACAGTTAACAGTCAATTAATTCAGATGTTTTTGAGAAATTAGAACCATTTTCTAAAAATGCTTTCATGCGGCCATTCAGATGTAGTAAGCTATGACTGTATTAAAAATTAATATTCATTTGCTTTGTCTTTTTTCTTTTCACTTTGCTCCCTTTAAACAACCCTGACAAAGACAGATCACCAGCGTTGTCCATGGGACATATTTTTCTCTCCCATCCCATCCCATGGCAATTTATGCCTGTCCCATCCCATCCCATCCCATCCCATGGGACGTTTCCCATGGGATTCCCATGGTAATAACATTCCTATGGACTACACTGCTGGTACGGCCAAAGCAATTTTTGCACTTGCTTTTAGCAGTGGAAACCTAAGTTCATTTTTCCAATAATTTACTTACGCAACTGCAAATTTCAGCGTAAATTTATTTTACAATATCAAGTATCGACTACCATGGGAAATACAAATGTGTGCTGTCCCATCCCATCCCATGGGAAACGTCCCATGGGATTCCCATTCCTATGGACAACACTGCAGATCACATTCTATGCGCAGACCAATAATGACAAATGAAAGACAACAGCCAGTGGACAGTGAGGTACTTATAGACACACTGAACACCATTAAGATCAGGGTACAAGAGTAGAAGGTAAAGCAATGGATGAAGGTATGAAGAGATGTGGAGACCGTGGAACCACGGCTAGCGAACGCCTTGGATTGCGAACACTTCGAATAAAGACCCAAAATTTCGTTCAAAATTTGCACCGGATACCGAACACCCACGTCACCTACACGTGACCGACCAGCATGTCAAACAAAGCATCATTCGCGCTCAAGATACAGTTACGATCGGTCGTTCGTTATCTTTATCTTTATTTGCTGGAGTGAAGTTGGGTAGCATGGGCTGGGGTACCATGGCGCGTGTTTGTTGGGGCGAACTTGGATACAGACAGCAAGAGCATGGGTTTCCAGTACAGAACGTAGAACGGCCGCAAGCATTCAGCAGATATTGAGGTGAAGAGGGATAAATTGGATCCCAAGTCATCACCAAACATAGACATGTCCATGTCACTACGATGGCGCAGAGTGAAAAACGCTGGTGTCAGTGCTGCGCAACTGGCTGACAGATCAAAGCGCACACAATAATGATGTGAAGAGAACACAGTGGACACAGTAACCATGCGTGTGACATGGCCACCAGGTCTGTTCACCACCCAGTCTAAGATGTGAAATTCCATCTTTGTCTTGCAGAAGTATTGCGCTCAGACTTTTGTCACTTGCATCAGTTGTCAGTAGAGAGGGTTTTGTCATGTCGGACCTTTTGGTCACGTGCCCTGACTCGAAGTTAGCTTTGAGTGTGTCGAACGTTTCCTGGCTTGGCTCTCACCACTTCACCCTGTCCCAACATCCTTTCTTCGAACAGGTCTGGCAATGGAGCCGCTATAGCCCAGAAGTTAGCTACATAACGACGGTAGTAATTCGCTGATTACACCAAAACTTTTTACCTCTTTTTTGTCTCCGATTATCTAGCTTCCAGCAATTTCTGAACCTTATGTTTTGGTGATGACATCCGGGACTCAACTGATAGTAAACCCTCCTCTATTAGAACTACCTTTGTTAACCGCTTGAGAAAACCCAAAGACAGTTGACCGCAGCCATTTATGAGAGCCTCTGTCTCTTGCCTGCAATGGCATCTCTTTGACAGCTGCTGTGACCCTGTTGCTGACTGCTGTCAGGTCCCTTACCTGCACTACACTGACAGCTGGTGTCTGGACAATGTCCGCTTATAGTGGTTGCTACTGGCAACCAGCGTTCGAGTCCAGTGATCACCAATGCCACCTACATGCAGCCACACGTCCCTGTATTATCGTATCACCCTTCACTTCTTCTTACCTGGCTACCAGTGTCCTGTACACAGCATCAGTCATGTGATTGTCAGGTCCAGCATCAGCCACACGTCGCTGCCACCAGTGTCCGAGTTCCCTCAGCACGTGACTACTGACGTCACTCGGGGTCTTGGGGTCAGACAACTGATCACAGCACAGACACATACAAGGGATGTCTTTTGTTCCCAGACACCGACACAGGTCCTGTAACAGAAGCCTATGATGCAAAGAGTAAAGGAACCAAATATAAAGATGTCTTCCGCTGACAGATGTCATGCTGAGTGCACTGTAAGACCTTAGTATAAACACTTCACACAGTTTAAATAGGAGTCTCTAGTTCAGTCTGGCAACAGGACAGAAATGTTTACAAAGGTGAATAACTTTCTACTTACAACAACTTCATTTTGTATACGTATATACTAGAATGTTCTAATGTGTAAAATAGGAACAAAGATGACTTATAGGAACACATTTTGATCTTTGAAAACCAAAAAAGAAATGCACACACATTGTTCTTGTCCATAGAAATTCACAAATGATGCCAGAATTCTTACAATCCGAGGAACTAGCCCGAATTTCTCGTGTATCGTCTAGCCATTTTTTTTCAAGGGAAAAGAAAGGTTACTCTGGGAAATTGACGATAGCTCAGTCAAAACAGAGTACCCTCCCTTTACAAGGGAAGTAACTGTGTTTAGAAATGCCCAAGCTATCGTAACTAAGTGATTTCTTTACTTAAAAAAAAGCGCTGTAAACGCCAAAAAAAAATTTAAAACACGGTGGTCTGGTACGCCCACGCGTGCAAGTGGACTGTGCGCGGGTGCGGGCATAGGACACCGAAGCGTGTGTGGTCTTTACCAAGTCAGGAGAACAAAAATGATCATTTCAAGAAGGCTGGTCATCTTAAACCTATGAGCTAATGGTTGAGATCCCAGTGACTAGCTGTACAACAGGTCTTCTTTGAAATGTCGCTCAATCACAAAGTTTAAACATCTTTAAACATCACAAAACTTAAGGTTTTTTTTTTTTCGAAACCACCCCTTACAACAGTTCTTAGGTGCGTAGACAGATTTATTTAAATTCTTAATTTTCACAGACGGTTTGGAGCATTGGTTTGTGCAGTTGTCCCCAGATCGTCTTACTCAAAACAGATTGACCTCTGAAAAACATTGCAACCGAACATTTGTCTTCCACTGATAGAAAGCAGATTAAGAAAATAACAATTAAAGAAAAGTAATTATAAGGACGTGACAGTTATGTGTCAATGTGTAAAGAGGACACAATGGTACTAAACCTGAGTAAGCTGAGTGTCCTCGGAGATGGCCTGTTGCACCTGATGAACCGTGAGGTTGGGGAAGGCGATGGTCTTAGTGATGCGCAGACCGGGAGCGATGTCGGACACCAGGTGAGACAACATGGCCTCCGCCTTGTCCAGCTGTGACACGGCCTGTTTCAGTTTCTTTCTGATGTTGTTGTCTATATCCTCCTGTGACAAGTTCAGTGTCTGTGTGTTGTCACCAATCGCCTTCACCTCACAGACGACAAAACCGTAATGTCGGTGAAGAAGCAGAACATCAAACTCTCCTTTTTTCCATTTTGCAGGCAGAGCAGGAGGAAGGCTGGCGGCTATGGGGAGCTGGGCAACTGCAGGTGCATAGCAGGGTTCACCCAGGTACTGTCCGAATGAAAGCTGACTCATTCCAACTAAAACTTCTCTGTTCTCTTCACACATTTTCTTGAGACAGCAAAGAACTCGCTGCATAGCTGCATCATCTCTGAAGTCACTGTCACACACGGGAGGAGGCTGAGGAATAAAAGAACCAGCAGCGGATGTACTCGTTGCCGGTTGGCTGGACGGACCGGCCTGTCCAGTTTCCTGTTGAAGGACCAGAACATTCTGACCACCAACCGACTGTTTTACCATGGGCACGCGGTTGACGTAGACAGGAGGCAGGAAGTAGGCGCGAGACTCGAGGTCAGGGAACGCGGCCTCAACCCACTGGAGCCAGAATGTCTGGGCTTGTTCTGATAATGGTAGCTGTATCAAAAGAATTATACAATTTAATAATTGAAGGCGTCACATACTGCGACGAGTTAATTTATTTTAATTCATTTTTGACAAACCTTTACCACTCACTTTTAAGCGAAACTATTCGAGTTTGGAGAATTAAATATTTCGTTCGTAAGATTGTTTCGCACATTTTAGGGTTAATGTGAAACTGCGCCATTATGTAACCGTTGTAACCCCTTTGCTTATATTCATCACTATCCAGTTGTAGCTTTCATTTAAATAAAACTTAATTGGTTTCGAAACATACAAAGAAACAAACAAACCTTTGAATTAGACTTTTGATTGATGAGCCTGACTGCTTCCTCGATCTGAGATGGAAGACCGCGTATGATGACAATTTTCATACCTGGTACAGGTGACGGGTTGGGGTCAAAGTTTACTTCAGCACCTGACGTTGTCCTTACTTCGTCAAGTGAACGCGTGTTTTCTGTTAAAAAAGAGAAGAAAATTATCTATTTATCTATACATATATTTTTATCAAAAAATCTAACCGAGAGTTGCTTTTCAAATCGAATTTAATATGACGAACTGTAAGTGGTTAATGAGTTATTTAATTTTTGTTCAACGATCCTAATATCTTGAAAAATAAATCATACAGTAACTATCTTCATTCTTCTCTTAACCTTACTTATCATAGTATTGTTTATTAATTTTTTTTTCTCAAAGAATAACACAAAATTTAAATACCGATCTTACCTATATTCAGTAGTACAGCTTGTTCATCGGTCACAGCGAGTAGGTAAACTTTGACCCGATCACCGCCTCTGCAACCTTCTCCTCTGCATCCTTTCCTCTGCTTTCCCTGTAATATGTAACACATTTACATGGTAACATCATACACTGTACACCATATACACAGTTTGTCTGAGGAAAATACACATCAGATGATATTGTACGAGCGTTTTAAAAAATAGCTACTGAAGATATGTATATTAAAAGGAAAGAAGTTCAACAAAGTAGAAAAATGTATAAATGTATGAGGAACAGAAGGAAGAGCGAGAATTAAGAAAAATGACGACTGGTCAAGATTCATAATTCCTTGAATCTTGACACGAAGGAATCATTGAGCTGAAATAGTTATACTGCAAATATTTTTCTGTCACACCACGCACCTAGCACGAAACGTACTCTTAACTTTTTTTAATTGTAAACAACACGTGCGCGCGCACACCCACAACCTAGTGTTAATCTTGTGACTGCTGTGTTAATATTGTTTGAACATTTTATTCATTATAATAGAAATAGAAATCAGAGACAAAGCAGCCATGCGAAAAAGAAAGCTGCATATTTGTGTTTAAGTTATTGATGACTAATTACAATAATAGCGATGGCAATTCTAACATCACTACATTGTAAGTCCTTCTGTTAAAATTAGATAAAAATATTTGTTTTATCATTGATGCAAGTTGTGACCTCTGTGGCCTCTTCCCGCACACCCCCGCCCGTAACAGAATCACAGACATGGGTTGACTACACCTTGTCTCACCTGTTGTGGAGCAGACGGCAGGAGACCAGACATGGCTGACAGTGGTCTCCCCTCAGCGACTGTCGTCTGTGGTCTTTGTCAGGACAGGACACAGACTGTCAATGTACGCTCTGTACTTGATGGTAGACAGCTAGGATATCAAACATGGGCGACACTAGATGCAGTGAGATATTTATTGTCTACAATGTAAGCGCAAAGTGTAAATAGATGTCACGTAACTAAGTGTAATAATGTGTACAATACCTGTATACTTACCTATAAAACACAAGTGAATATGTCTGTACAGCACAAGTGAGTCTGTACAATACTTGTATATGTACACCTATACAGCACACATCAAAATGTCTCTACAGTACTTGTATACGTTCACATATTTAACCCGAGTACAGAGCAGGAACCGACATAGCCTCCATAGTCCATGCGACAAGGGGATAGCTGTCACTATCGTGGATAAAAAAACTGAAACACAGTGAGCATAGATGGACGAGTATAATTGTATAATTCAAGTTATACTACCAGAAAGTAGCTACTTAGAACAGCTGGGCTGTGAACTACCTTATAAAAGAGTTAATTTGTTTTGGAAAAATGCTCTACATAAATAAATATGTTTTTAAAATAGTCAAGCTACCATATATACAGATAAAACGAAAAAATGTAAAGGGTTATTTTCCACTCCTCTGATACCCTCAGCAAGTCTACTGGTTTAGAGATGTGTTGCTCGGAGAACTACGCAGTTTACATGTAAACAAGAATAATCTATTAACTAATGATAAGGTCTATTGCTACACAGCAATAGTAAACAAAGTATGCTCAAACACAATCATTTCAAGATTTTATGTCAAAGACTTGTGCTTCAATCACTACGACAGACTTACTGATCGAAAGATCTGTGTGCGTGTGTTTGTGTGTGTGAAAGGTGGGAGCTACACCTGTGCGCGTACCTGTACATACACTTGCCTGAGTGTGTTGTTGTGTGGTTGTGATTTGATTAGGTGTAAATGCAAGGTAATGAGATTTGTGCGTGTGCATTTTGTGTTCATTCCGATTCTCATAATACTCTTGATGACTAATTTTTTCTTGTTATTATTGCTGCTCATTACTCATCATCACTGCAACTGTTCCTTGCTTCTCATTACCTCAGACAAACTCTGACGACCTGTCGCTTAATTCTCTTCCGGCTCTTGTGTCTGTCGTGATGTTATCGATGTACTCACATGAATTATGTCGATATAACAACACAAAGTAATACGTACTCACCTTTTATTAAGTGAATAAGCTGGATGGTCAGACCGTGCATCTCGCCATAACACTGACAGTATCTGTCACTTAGTTACTCCGGACACGAAGAATAACAGCAAGATGGCGGACTGACTGCCGTCTACCTTATCGGGTTTTCCCACAGCAAAACTGTAAAACTATTAATAGCAGTTTGTCAGTATAGGTCATCTGTAGCAGACAGATAAGGAGACGTGTCAGCTATTATGCTAAATATTATTTATCAACAGGAGGAGATGTTTAAACAGTTGTAAAGCGTGTGACCACCTGTCCAGGTGTCCTGCTGTAGGTTTGCATCTTGACGTCGCCGTAGTTTGCTGGACAGTAGTTTGAGATTCACGACGCGTAGAGAAAACTTGTAAAACGAGCCCCTCTAGGCTTGCTAAATGCGACAAAGCGATTAAGATTTAAAGATCTGAATCAGGTTAGTTCCCGTCGCTCAAATCGATTTCTCACGAGTGAGCCTAGGCCCTAGAGCAGACCTGGGCAAACGCCGGCCCGCGGGCCGGATGCGGCCCGCCTCCTGTCTCTGACCGGCCCGCCGCTGGCCCGCCCCCAGTATATATACTATGTATACAGTATTGGGTAACACTGAGTTAACTATATTAGTCCGGCCCTCTAAAACCATCCCAGTTTCTCATGCGGCCCCTTGGGAAAATTAATTGCCCACCCCTGCCCTAGAGGGACGCCTTTGCCTTTTCCCTACGCGTCGCCAATCTCAGACCCTATAAACGTGTTGGCTGAAAACCTCGTGTTTACCCTTCCATGATTTTTTTAAGAAACTGTGTTTTTCTTCTAGGACTTTCTCACAACCTTTTACTACCCCCACCTCACACCACACATACACCCCTCTCCTATATCCGAGAGTTTTCTTCACCTCGTCAAGTGGACGGGTGTTCTATGTTACAAAAAACAAATTCCTCTATTCATGATCGTTGGTTTATACACATATTTATACACAAATATAACCTAAAGTTTCGTTTCAAACTGTATTTAACATGACGAACTGTAAATGGTTCATGGTGGTATTTATATTTTTTCAATGCTCCTATTATCGTGAAAAATTAATAGTACAGTCTCCATCTTCATTCTTCTCCTGACCTCTTATTATTATTATTAAAGGTACGTATAGTAACAGAAAAAAGAAGTAAAATAAGTTTTAAAAATGAAGAAAATGTAGGAAAAAGAAGAGAAAGAGCGAGAATAGAGAAAAACGAAAAAGTCTTATGATGATTGATGATCCCTTGAATATTAACACCAGGGCTTCATCGAGATGAAACAGTTGAACTGCAAATACTTTTCTACGACAATGCACGCAACCTAGAACAAAACCTTTTCTTACATAGCAATAAATAAAATGGATTAATTAGTACAAGTTAACAATCAATGGCTGTTTATGAATGGAGAGGATGTGTATCATGGTGGAACAAAGATACGTTAAATTCGGTAGATTTTGTCATTATTACCAGGTAACAACCAATGCCAGTTTTCCAATAGCAGGGAGCTTGTATGAAGGGAGACCAAACCTACTGTCAAGAACGAGAGTTATCACCCTTACTGCGATGTAGTAAGTACGAGCTGTCGCCCTTGCGCGTCTATTGGTATGAATATGTGGGAGCATCAGTCATAAGAGTATGTGTGAACAAAGTGTTCACAGGAGCCCCTGTATTCTTGGGGAACTCGACTATAGCAATGATAATAAGCCGTCGTGCTAGACAGATGCTGGAGAGGTAGTCTGTGAGAGAGAGAGAGAGAGCGGGAATGAAAGCGATTCCTTGCCTGGAGTAGGTACTCGATCTGTTATTTTTTATTATTATTATCTTTGTAACTGTTAGAAAAATAATCTGAAAGCCTAAATTTTGGTTCGACTTCTTAAGAATATATATATATATTTTTGTTTTGTTTCAGCAAACAGTAGACTATGCTTTTGTGTTAGTGTCCGACTGGTGTATTCACTAGACACAAGCGTTTCAGGAATTACCAAGAGGGAACAAAAGCAAACACAGAGTAAATATCGCCTTGTCAGCTGATGATAGCCGAGTGTTTCCACCCTTTTAAATGGCGTTAGCCATGGAAGTAAAGAAATATTATTATTATTGTTTTCATCTGTCTGTCGTGTCTATACAGCCAGACCCAGCTGTCGGGAAGTATTATCGTCATCTTCATCAGCCTATCGTGACATCCTCATCAGTAGGTTGCTTTGCATCCTTCATGCTGACATCGCCGCTGTTCTCTCTCTGTGTGGCAGTGGGTCCCACGCCATCATGTCGCACGTGTTGGCTCCTGTTGGTAATCCGGGTATCTTGGGTTTTCTTTATTTGCAATATCATGATACTCTTGGTTCTTGTTATTTGGTTCTTCTTTGCGTCTTATGTATTTGTTTTTATTCATGATTAGTAATGCTGTTTATTTCTTAGTTCACACGCTATTCTTTTTGTTTCCTGTCCCTCGTAAGCTGTCCATTTTTCGGTTTTGTTCTTATGTTCTCAGACGCTAAAAGCAGCTCATTAGGAGTGCACACACACATATATATATATATACTTTTTGCGGACCCAAATGTTAATATTAAGTCAGCCAGTCCCCAAAACATCCCATAGGCAGTGAATTACACGATTCACACCGCAAGAATACATGGTGAATGTTGCATTATTATGTTGTGTTCTCCGCTTCAACTAAGCAACTAAGGACTGCTCTGTTCAATACCAATACTTTATTTCATGCCACCTTTGCTCAACCAACACAAAGGTCACCACAAGGCTGCATTGAATCTGAATGTTCTGTATTATCATCGCATTACGCGCTCTTGCAGTAGTTTCTGCATAAACTCCATGGTCAGCAGCAATGCAGGTCATAGGTCAACGCCATTGGCTCTGCTTCTTCGACTTGTTATCGCGCGTCATAACAGCTGCTATCAAACCGCCTACGAGAGCAGCTGTGGCACCAATGGCACCAATGGTAGCTGTCTTCGCCAAAAAGTCCACCTGGTCACTGCTGGCCTCTCCATAGCGACACCAGGTGGCGAAGTGCTCGCAGTTCTTTATGAGGACATTGTAGCCAACATCGTTCAGCCTAGACCAGGCTTTCTGTACGATCTCTCGGGGAGACAGTGGGCTGCGAAAAGACATTTTTATTATTTGATTAAAGTTTATGTTAATATGCAATGGAATTATTTCGTTAGTTTTCTTGTTTGTTTACTTGTTCGTTTAGTTGTTTTGTTTTTTCTTCGTCAAGTTAATCCATCAGCGAATCTGTATTTAATAGATCGTCGCTCTTTAAAGTTTAAACAAATGGAAAAAAACTGAGAGGTTCGGAAGTTAATTCTTTAACAACTTTCTATTTTACTATATTTCAGACTCAAACAGCATACTTCAGTGAGAAAAATACTGGGTCTGTGAGACCTAGAGCCAGAAGTTAATAATTGTGAACTCCGTGCACATAATGAGATGTGGTCTAACTTTTAAAATATGTCTGCAAAAATAAATAAAGTAGTCATACCATACAATGCAATCGTAAAAGATGATAAAAGCTGATGTGTTGAAAACCTGATGATTGCTAGTATATTATAAGAAAGTAAAAGAGGCCGCACACCTGTCAAGGTTCCGAAGGAGGAAGTATTAAAAAGGTCACGATGAGAAAATATAGAATCATGCAGGTTAAGAGATTAAGTTGATTATTTGAATATTTGTTCCTCATAAATAGCAATAGACGCAAGAAAACGCAAGTATAATTAGAACACTTCTGTAGGAATAAAAGACATAAAACAAATAGTAAGAGACAGCAGGCTTGTTTAATGTAAGAAAACTCACCGCTTTTCTCCATCCAAACAGTTATTGCGTTTTGCCTTGTCCCTTCCAGCAACATCCAGGAAGTTGTCAATGCAGACAGTCGCCTTGCTGTAGCACTCTCCACTGAAACTAGTCAGGTGAGTAAAGTTCACCTGTGCATCGAGTCCGTCATTGCTCTCTCCTGCCAGGTGAATGACCTGTTCGTTACCTGGAAATCATGGTGAATAAGTCTTAACAGTTTTCTTTTTTCATTTAAAGCCTCTTTGACTGGGTGTACAAGTGTGTAGAGGAACATAAACACAAAACAGAGTTCCCTTGTGTTTAAATCGTCATCACTGTCGTCTGTTAACATCTTTCCTTTTCGTTCAATGCTCAGTGTACCGGACAGCTTCTCTCAAATACTTATTATTTAACGAATCGGCTCCTCATCCACTTAGGCCCTGCATTTCCGCTGACCAGTCTGAAGCCCAGTCCAAGGATATAATACATGTTAAAATCCTTTTATTGACCGTTAGAAATTAATGTATATTTTATGCGTTTGTTTGCCCGCATTGACAACCAAAATTATTGAAAGCTTCGTAAACTGCGAAATAAATAGATAAATAAAAAAATGATATAGACTGATAGAGCTATTCAAAGTTACTTTTTCTAAGGTGTGTTCAATTCATATATTGTCTATCACTCACCTACATACACAGCCCAGTGTGAATAAAGACCACGAGGAAACTCGATTAAGTCGCCTTCCTTGAGAGATTTCAGCAATGTCCTGTTGTGCATATTGACCTCCATGGTCGCCATGTTTCGACTAACTTGTGGTCAGTACACTACAGTGACGTCACTGTTGACTTCACCTGCACACACACACACACAGACACACACATAGACAAACACACAACACGTATGTCACGAGGATGCTGTCCTATAACAGTGTCCACATCAGACAGAACACTCACACATGGGCTGGGACAGGACTTCACTGTGTACAGTGTACAGTGTACGTGTACAGCTCCAGTGAAGCCGCAAATGCCCTACCCCCACCCCACCTGTCATTTGATGTCTAGGATGTCGAAAACATAGTGTGTCATGGAGATACTGAAAGTAAAACATTGTGTTGGAGACTTAAGTACTTTCTCGAAACATCAAGAAATCTTATCACTTATTCAGTATTACACACATCAGACAATAATCACATACACGTACTTACAAATAGTAAGCAGCCTCGGTGACAACAAAGACAGCCTCACACAAGTCCACCTGGCCTGTGAACAAAAGCCTGTAGCACAGCTTGGCAGATGTCTGTAATGTGAACAGAACATGAAGCCTCAGTCTGTCCCCTCAGTCGGAGCTCACCTCAGTAGATAAAGACTGTTACACAATGCAACCTCCAGGTCTTCACCTGAACCTGTAGCACGGTTTCCTAGAATTCGCACACCTGTACAAGGTTTATAGATAGCATTGCTATCACTCACACAAACTGTCCGTGCTGTGTTTTGATTTCTTTGCTGGCTCATGTCCTGATTATTTCTCTGAACTTCCCTGACATCCCAGCTACACAACTCCGCTCATCGTCTAACGACCGTCTCCAGACACTAGAACCACATCCGATGTTAGCAAAAGATGTAATTGTTTGTAGTAGACATTCAATTCAACAAATCCTGATATCCTATGTTCGTCCTGCCTTTTGCAGATAGCGTTGCATTAATTTGAAACAATAGCTGGTCTGCAGAATCAGCTTAATGTGTGAAGGGATAATCATATAAGTTAGTTTATTAGTTAGTTTAGCTAAGCTTCTATCATTGTAGTATTTCAAAAATGGTGGTTTATTTGTTTCCGGAAAAACGGTTATTGGAAGTATATGTCTTAATATATCTGTTGTAAATATGTTAAACATATTTAGGCATCTCGTCTGTCCTTGTCTCATGCTTTAAATGACATGGCTAGTCGTGCCAAAAATTTGTGTAGTTCGAATATTTAGCGTGCTGTTGTCAGTTGATGAACATGTGCCTGATGTTATTAGATATGTTTGTCATGATGACGTATGCAGAAGAAATATGGGATGATGTTGCCAGTCTCAACCAATAGAAACCTCTCTGCTCAGGGCCGCCATGAGCCTAGGGCCATGCCTGGAGCAGCAAAGACTCACGGACTGACCGACGCCAGGACTTATAGGAGCCACAGCGTGTAGCTCGCCATGGAAACAGTAAATCAGCCTGATTACACAAGTGTAAAGTTACAGGTATGTCAATGTGGGGAGCACAGTGAGTAGGGGAGATGTGAACGCCTCACAGTGTGATCACGTGACACCACAGGTCAAGTCGAACACTGCGATAAGACGACTCGACCACTGTCTACACGTAGCTGTCTATTTGGTATGTAGTTGAATGAGAAGGAACACGGCGGGCGGATGAAGTGTTTAGTGTGGGTGTTAGTGTCCCATGACGACAGCTGTTTCTTCCCGTGGAGGGTGTTTACTCTATGAAGGAGCAGAGACAGGTCTCTGACGAGGTTGGCAGATCGGGTAGAAAGGACGACGGACAGGCGCAGCAACACTTTCGAGGGAAAGTCATCAGAGTTCTGAGATTATCGGCTGAAGTATTGGTCTTCACCAAAAACCATCATCGTGAACCCGCAATAACAAGAACAGCTTTAACATCAGAGCTCAGTTGATGCGCGTGTGAGAGTGAATGGTGGAGATAGAGAGGTAACAGCACTGGAACAGTGGAAGTTCATTTAGTTCGGATAGCACTGGGACTCCCCCCTACACGAGTCTTTACATGAGATGAATTTGTATGTTTTATTTATCCTCAAGGATGACAATGTGTAGAACGACTAAGAAACAACTGTTTGGTCAGAAAAAATAAATGAGAGTCAATCTCTGATGGTTTGGTGTACATGGCGATACAAGGATAAGAACAAGGGGCTCAGTGACGACAACTCCACAGCCAATGTGACTACACAAACATAAAAACTGTTACTAATTGCTCAAATCATTTATGTCTAAGGTAGGCCTGCTCAAGACAGGTTAGAGCAAAGCGACGAACTGTCAATACTCTAAAATAAACACAAAGATTCAATGACATTAACTTTACAGCGTGTTTATCAGTGAAGGTCGTGTACCCGTATATCAGCTTTCCAAGCGGGTACACACGCTGCTGTGATTATGTACCTGACTGCGGCTTCTCGTTATTCGAGACTAGACCTCATCTGTAGGTGTCTGTCGTGTCCTGATTAAAGTGACCACATGACAACCGGATGCTGCCATAAACTCAGATCATTTTGTGAATTATTGGGTGTTCCTCATAGTGTTCATCATAGTGTTCCTCATAATGCCGTAACCAAATGATTATAGTGTTTGCTGTCTCTGGTGTAAGCTGATCAGTCAGTCGATGAACACATGTAAAAATGAATTAATAAATGAAACTTAAGTTATCCTCGACAACAAGGCCGTCATGGTGACACTGGCCAAAGGACCAAATCTCGAGGCAATAGCTATGGTAGAGTTAAGTTTAAACACACAAACAAACAAACAGCTTCACTGTTTCAAAGTTCAAAGTTGCAACTCTGAATGACAGCAATCAAGGACGGCAGTTAATAGTTAATAGTGCTGGTGATGGGAAAGAGGAATTCTCTCTTCACAGTTTTCTTATCACTCCACATCAAACTTTCCTGTTTATGTTCTCATTTGATGACTGAGCTCGTTGTTCCTCTCATTTCAACTACGAAGGTCAACTGTCCGGAACAGAAAGGGGAAACATGGTGCTGCCTGTGGGCTGTAGCGACACTACTGGGAATTAATTAGCTGCCATTACCGCCATGTTGGTAGACTTGCCACTACACACCGAGAGACTTGCCCTGAACTTCACATGTCTATCAGAAGGAGGATGCCACTCAACAGGTCGACAATTCTCTGATTGGAAGACATTTCAACGCCAACAGGTGCAGACTGGACTAAGCCAAGGATCATGATATCAGTGAGTTTACGAGAAACAAACTAAACCAAACATAAGAACACCAACAAACAAATTTTATTATCAATGAATAATAAACAGGACCCCTATTGTAGTCTATTAACTCTTGTGTTTATTCTTTGTCCTCTGCTCGTGTCTGCAGTAAGGAATGTACTTGGAAAGGAAGTGTCACAGACACTCGTGTACACGTTGACACCTGGACATTTGCGCCTTCTTGTCTTTACAAACAACTCTACCCCTTTGTAGACATGTATACATTTAATGAGTTTTAACTAATAAATATATACAATAAACGATAAATATAATTTCCCAGTGACATACATCACTTAATTCTTACTACTCTCTACCATCTTTTATCATTACTTATTAATATCTCAAACTCTAAACATAGTCCTGAAAGAAAGTTCCTTTTCTTGGTGATCAAAATTAAAACTAAGACAGTGTGAAGTTCGGCACAAATTATCTTTCACTGTATCAACAGTCACTGGGGACTAATGTTACATAATCTATATATATATATATGTTTATATCTTACACACACACACACACACACGTTATCTTGAAACGTAGAAACAATCAAACAAAACACAACTTATGTGTGTCTGGTGACAGACGTTGTTCCCTAAATGACAGTGTCGATGGGGACGAGCGACCTCAACAACTTATATCTGAAACCCTGCATCTTGGGGTCAAAGGTTGTACAATCTCGCGCTGCTTCTTTGGGACGAGCGACCTCAACTTTCCTGGGCCAAGTACTCCGGGATACCAATAAAGCTGCTCGTATAACAGCTACGAAAGAGAACAAAACAAATTACTTCTACATACCCATAGCTTTTAACAAAACTACACGAGAAAGTCAACATACAAAAATATAAGAAAAATCCAAGATGCACAAAAATACGAATACCACACCTTTATAGGAGGACATAACATTCACTCCCCACACGTAGTCTCGACACTTACCTCGTGTCTCTCATGGAAATCAAGTGCTGGATGGCTAAAGTTATTTAAATTGTCTTCCCCCACTTCTTATTCACCCACCTAAAAAAGAACGCCGGATTAGTCCTTAACAAGTGGGCAGCCATCCTCACTGTGCGGGTTGTTAGCCTCGTGTCCCCCTCTGGGACTGTTAGGAACAGGGGGTGGTTACCTCTGTCTGTTGTTAGTCAGGGATTATTGCCCTTACCACTATCGGACAGTGTTTTTGGTTGTGTCGTGTTTAGCGTCAGAACCCGACGTCATTTTATGACGCAATTTGAGTGGGACGTAGCGTGAAAATTATTTGGAAGAAGGCAGACGGCTGTGAGAAGTGAAGAGAGGCGGACTGAGTGTGTGGTGTTCGCTTTGGATCTTGTGTGTCGATCCCAGGGAATATATTTGTGGTGTTCGCTTTGGATCTGGTGTGTTGATCCCAGAAAATATATTCTGAGTCGTCGATTAGGTGTCTGCCGAGTCAGCACTTACTATTATTAAGTATCGTAACGTGTATGTGGTTTGCTCTAAACGTTTGTGTGTGTGGATATCCGTCAAGTGTTGGCAAGACTGCACAACTTCTGTACAAGGGGCGGGAAGAGGATTTTACCAGGACGTTTCATTTTTGGGTGAGTAACTAAGACTAACGAATTATTAAAAAACATACGACAGTTTTGAGTTAGAGGCCGCTGCGTGGAAGACCTACAGACTTTGTACATAGTTTAATGTTGATTGATATAAAGATTTGTTGCCCACGACAAATCTATGTGATTTGTGATTGAAAGAACACGAAAGGGGACGCGTGCGTGTAGTGAGTGAAAGTATGATGAAAAAAAAACAGCGTCTCTGACAGTGACAGGGAGGATGAGCTGACTCAAAAGCTTTTATATGAGAACACGAATTAATGAAGAAAATTAGACAAGGCTCAGCATCCTATAACAGTAGAATATTTTCAAGAAATCTCACGATTCTGCACTTTAATTAATAATGCTGCAGTACTTGCAAGTCTTGTTGTGTGTTTTGTGTCAGACATTTACTGTAATCAACTTTCCATAGTAACCTGATGTGCTTTCCCATTACAATAGTGTCTGTCGATGATCATGTGCAGTGTCTTGTTTATTTGTTTTGATATATGCGGTTTGGTACTAGCTTGCTAGGAGATAGTGCTCCAACAGAGAACTCTGGAGGACGAATTTCTCGACAGTTTTCTCAAACCGCTATGTTTATTAGAAGTTTATCACCTGTCATTTGCGTGGCCTGAATTTTGTAAAGCAAATAGTGAGGGCTGACCGACTAAGAAACAAAATTTCTCAAACAAAGAAACAAAATTATAATTAAGGAAAACATAATTTAAACGAAGCAAAATCAGCAGCAGCTACAGCAGTAAAATCAGTTTGACTAAGCTCACAACACGTGGTAGTCAAAGTCAGATGTTGGACGAGGCGATTGATTCTGGATCACTTCTTATTGTCATCATCAAAGGACTGATCAAGGATCAAATGTTTTCTGTAACAGTTTATATCGACAACGACTTGAAGGGACGATAGCAACCACTCATACAGCCGTCAGGACCACACGATTACCTACCAAACCACTAATAAGCTACATACACACAGATAACAGAGAGGTACCCGACGTGGCTACTAGTGGCTGTTGTGCTCACTAGCGACCTCTGACCTTAGAACCACCCGCTTCTCTCAGCGTCTCAGGAAGATGCCCCGAGGGACGCTACGCTGTGGGGTTCGCTACATTGTCTCCCAGGGGCGAGAACCAATGGCCAGCGCCCACAACACCCACGTGACTACAGCGCGTGAAGGCTTTTCGCCCCAACTGCGGACAGGGTGGGAGGGGCTACGAACAGCGAGCCCCCATTGGTGGAGAAGGCAGCTCATGTGGCAGACGACTGTGACGTACAACGGACATGACGTCAAGCGCCACTCGAGTCAGCGAAAAAGGTCACGACCTTACCCCCTTGAACCGGTTAAAAATAGATTTCAAAATGACGTCAACCTGTCGTCTGCTGCTCGCTGTGTTCCTGTTAATGAGTGCGTCCCTTGCATTAAGAGAAACACAGACACAGAAACATGTCTGACACGTGACAATGATACGATAATGACTTAGATGTCTAATTAGAGATATTTCAACCAGTATTTCTGTGAGACTACAGTTGACAAGCCAGGGAAAAATAAATGAAACCAACAGGACAGTGCCTAATGGTGTAACAACAAACACATCTTTTGGTAAAGACACGAAGTGCCAGGAGAGACCAGAGTAGACCACAGGGCGGATGTAAGACCGGATTCCAGGCCAGGCCACGCCCTTCCTGCCAAGCTTCAGCCAATGGAAAGATGTCAACGGGGATGTAATGAGCATCACAGACTACAAAGGCCGATGTCAGATGAAGCCAAGCTGTCATGACATAAAGTCACTAAGTGTTGAAGCCCACAACAAAGCAACTCAACTTTCCTCCAGAGATAATAATTTCTATCAAATCCACCGACAACTACATGTCCTGTAGCAACGACACCAGCAGCAGCAGCAACACCCGGGTGCTTTGTGTCGGGGGTTTGGTATAACAACTTTCAGGTGAGATTATTTTGATTTTTCTTTGAGTTTTTCTTGAATTTTGTGTGCAGCATATCGTTTCACTTGTTCCAATGTCTTTTCAATCATCCTTCTCTCCTACACGCACAGCTTTGCACACGGAAAACTACACCATCCTGAGACTTCAAACACAAAAATATTTTCCAGGTCTTTTGAGTATTACTACTTTGTGGTCACTCTGATGAACAGAGAGAGAGGTGTTATGTCAAGACAACAACAAAAAACACAAAAGATAATCATAAAGAAAGCTTAATACGGATTAAGTGTGTGTGTATTTGAAGATATGAGTAGATTCATGTTGAATTAGCTAGCAACACATCATGAAAACGACTTCAAGTATAGAATAATGGTGTTACATTAGGATAAAGCGAGCTGAACACCGTTTAGTCTAAGTCGATACAATACCGAATATCAATCATCATAGTTTACAATAATGTATAAAACACAATATAAAAACACTTTGCTCTAATAGTGATTCATGAGGGTTGATGCCAATCCAAGTATTTAAAATTACTTGCATCATTTCTAAATAATTGATGACAAGTGCAAGCATCACTATTATAGTATTGCTAATTATCACATTAACAAGTATCTAATTAACATGCATTACGTACACGAGTACGTTGTCACGTGTCAGCCATGTTTCTGTGCCTGTCTTTCTCTCAGCGCTGGGGTCGCACGGTAATAGGCTGAAAGCAGACGACTATGACGTCATATTCCAGGCTATTTTTATCCGGTTCGAGGTAGTAAGGTCGAGACCTTTGTCACTGACTCGAGTGACACTTGAAGTCATGTCCGTTGTACGTCACAGTCGTCTGCATAAGGGCTGCATGATCTGCTTGCCCTCCCCACCCTGTCCTCAGTTTGGGCGAATAGACTTCACGCGCTGTAGTCACGTGGGTGTTAAGGGCGCTGGCCATTGGTTGCCGCCCCTGAGAGACAATGTAACGAACCCCACAGCGATTGTTTTACGTTTCGTCCTTCCTTCATTTCTTTGTTCCGTCGCCTTCGTCGTCCGGGTGTGTGTCGTGTGGTCATCGAGGCAGCTGGGACTGTGGACCAGCAAATGTCCCGGCACACATCGGACAGACAGGCGGTGGTGGTCAGCGCGAGACTCGCGTAAAGACAGAGACTGAAGGAGACAGTGTCAAGACAGTAAGTGAAGGAGACAGTGTCGACATCTAACGTCAGGCCTAAAGTCCTCGGGGCAAGAACTCTGACAATACTGTGCCGCAGTGCATGCTGGTGTTTAGCGGGCGTTTTTATTATTTCCCTTGCTCATCCATCTCTCATTACCTTTGCTTTTCAGCATGGGTTAGTCCCCGGTTTTCGTACAAGAGGATGTATGCGTAAGTGATTTAATTTCTTTTTTTTTCTCTTTTTTTCATTTTTATCTACATTTTTATTAAACTTCTTATTGGTGCCGTTCATTTCAAATTTGTTGTGGTCTACGTTTATCAAAGGTTTGATAGATACGTGGTGTCCCGCCTCTGGCTGAGCGAGTGGGTGTGTTGGTGTGGGTGTGTGAGCGGTTGCGAGCATTCGGCGACACTGGGGTGATCCGACATACGTAACAACTCAAGCATTAGTGACAGATGTGTATTTTCTTGAACAAGGGAGAACAAGAGAGTGGTTATCCTATGTTCTGATATGTCCAGATGCTTTAACCTACTCGATTACAATATCCAAGTTTACACTAAATGATTGGAAAAAGGAAAGAATGAGTGGATGATTTTGAATATATGTGAATGAGAGACACCCTATATTTAATGATAAGAATGTGAATGTATATGCATTGATACTTCCTAATTTCTCAATACCCCCTGGAGGGCGACAGAATAAAAGAATCTTGAATCTTGAATCTTGAATAACACGATGGCCTTGGGCTGCCTAGGTCATGTATAGTTACAAACGGGGTCAAGATTTACATGAGGAAAAGGACAAACAATTTCGCCCCTCAAACCTGCACAACAACACACACACATACACACCCCTGACTAATGTCCGAGGCAGCTGGTGCTGGTGTAGACTGACGACGGCGACGTTACACCTTCTATCATCTTACTCACCTGGTGTTCGCTGGGCAGACACTATTGTCGCCTTTCCTTACCCTCTGTAATTTCTGAAATCCTTACGATTCAATAAACACTCATATGGAATTCACCTTCTACTCTTTGTTACAACAAGGAAAGAACACTCCTTTATAATAACAACAGTTGCAATCAGATATGAACATTTTACATCGTTCTTTCACTGACCGTTTCATAGGTGATGATAATAATGATGATGATGATGATGATTCAATACCTTGTCTTGGCAAGGAATCCTCCCATTCCCAGTCTCTTTCACACATAAAATGCTTACAGCGTCTTCCTACTTCGACGACTTGATTGGCAATAACAAAACTGTGGTTTCCACAACTACATGGACTCCAGTGAACATTTCGTTCAGTTATGCGCTCTTTCATAAGTGATGCCCACTACCATGAAAGCCTAATAGCGTACAGCAAAGGGAGACAATCCAAAAAGGGGAATAACTCACGTTGCTAACAACACACTAAACCACTGGTTCAACTGCCGCACCACCAGTGTATAAAGTTTGAGCTCAACAATCCAAGTACTATTTATTGCAATAAAGTTTGTTTGTGCAAAGTACGTGCAATATACAAAAGTCTGTAAGTAAGCGAAACATTGTCTTTGACTGTGAGAGTAAGTGGGCAAACATCCTGACTTTTTCAGAATCTGCTTCATCCAGCGAACAGCTTCCATTGAGTTTCCTGCAGACGACAGACGATGCTCCCCACAGACTGGGTCCTGTTGAGGGCAGACGACTGTTACCTGTCTGGTTACCTGTTGTGAGAGAGGACAGTCGCTGTAGCTGCTGAAGACAATGGTATGCTTTGACCATCTCCTCACATGTAGAATATGTTTGTATTTAATTTAATCACATTGTCACACCTGATGTTTTCACCAACAGGGCAAGCGTAAGAACAAGGCGGCTGTTGGTAGAGGAGGTTCAGGGAAAGTCGAAGTTTACCTGCACCACGTGACTGATGCTGAGGCTGCTTGTCTCACAGACCCAGGTGAGTTGTGTTTCTTGCAAATACAGACAAGTGTTATTGTGAGCAGACAGGCTGTAAGTCTTACAGACACGGGGTGGATTGTGTTGTAAAGAAATCTGTCTCCATACTATATTTGTTGTCCCGCCATGTGTGTTCAGATCAGTTTCTCCCTCTTGTGATGGTGAAGGAGAGGTGGAGGGGCGTCTAGGTGCCCGGAATGTTGGTTTGCCGGGTGGACTGTTTTGTGGGATGTTTAATTGTTCTGTTTGATGTCGCGTCGCATGTCTTCTATGTCTAGAATGTGCGAGTGACTCTGTGTGTAACACCAGCGTAGAGTCAGTGACAAGCTGTTTGGTTACTGTAATGTCAGTATTGTCAATGTTTAAACAGAAGTGATAAAATATAAAGACACAAACAACGGAGGGATAAGGTATCTTAAAAAAAATAATCTGTACTACTGTACTGTCATTAGTTAGGTTACATACATTTAATTGTAGAAAAGAAAGACTTTCATTGGTGACTTTATAATAATTAAATATTACTAAAACAGAAAGGAGTTACATTACTTCGCTCAGTTACAGAAACAATTTTAAGTATTTTTGGGGGGAGTGGAGGAGAGGGTATAATTAGGTTAAAATTTAACAATATCGTTTACATCATTGAAGGTAACGCGCGCCGACTCCAGGATGTCAAGACCCAGTCAGGTGCTGATGTACAGGTTGACCTTAACCCATCATCCGTACCTGACAGGAAGACTGTCATCATTAAGGGTGACCTGAGACAGATCGACAATGCTGTCAGGCTCCTCAATCAGATGACTGGCTCGCAGGTGTAGTAACTACATTAAGTAGTGATGACGGTTAAAGTCATCAAAAACAGATGTCCACGAACTGAGGATAGATGGAGTTAATATTTCCAATTAAAAACCACGCTAATAGACTGGTCAACAATGATTTTAACAAGTCATGTAACTGAAAAAAATGACTCATTTGTGTGGTCAACACGAATATGAAAGCGAAAATGCAAAATTTTTTATCTTTTTTTGTAATTTGCAATAATTATTGTGTTAATCACAAAATGCATGCTAATAGTAATGAACCTCTGGCTGTGAAATATCAAGTCCTAGAGTGCGTCTTAGATGTCTTGTACAGCTGTCAGGGAGCATCTTTAAAGAATGTCCAGCAACGGTCTGCCAGCATGGTAGAGGACAGTTTTCCCTGCTATCTGTTTTGCATTGTTGCGATATCTTGATGAAAATGTTATCAGTTGTCAGGAAAGAAATCCAGATGAGAATGAAAAAGGTGAATCTTAAGATACACATTGCAGCCAAGTTTGTGATAGTACATCAGCCTTTCTTCTAATAGTTCCTTGAAGTTTTCTGCCCTAACATTGCCGAGCAAGTTTGAAGACATTAGAGGAAAATCATTCCGTGCTTGTTTGTCCTCAGCCTGTAAGCAAGTTGTTGAACCGGTCAGCTTTGAAGAACTTTCGAATCTGAGGACCAACAAAACTCCCTCTTTCATCTTTGCCTCGTTGAGTCGAGGGAATCTTTTATGCAGATATTCCAATCTGAGGAAGTCGGGTCCATGACCAAAGTTCGTCATAAAATCCTAGTCTTCTAGAAGATTCCATAGTTGGAGTATGAGACCTAGCAATGCTACTTTGTTCTGTAATAAGTCCAAAGCACGAACTAGATCATTAAATGTTTCCTGTGTTATTCTGTGTCGGTGGTTGATGATGGAGCAAAGGGAAAATGTGGATGACTGCATGCTGACTAACCATGACAAAAACAGGTCAGCTCCACCTCTTTCTTATTTACTGAATCAAGACTATATCCTGCTGGAGGTTCTGGAATAGAAAGTCCCTCACCCTGTGGAACTGGTCTCAATGCAGACGGAATGTCGGGGTATACTATTCTTGACTATTCGTTTTTTTCTCTGGAAAGAAAAGGAACCAAACAGAAGTAACAATCCTGTTTGCGGCTGCTTGGCTTTCTCTACACCATGGAGACTGCAAACAGGATTGATTGTCTTTTGCCATCCAACCACTGTGAAAGCTGTTACACATGTAGTACAAGAGATGTGTGGGCTTCAAGGCATGTCTTGGTCGCCAATCTTGTATCTGAAGTAAAGATGATTTGCCTTCTTCACTTAACAAGAGATTCTTTTCTTATAGTTGGCAAATGGCACTTCACCGCAAATACAGCAAACATTGTCTTCGGTATTAAAGTACTTTGGAGGCATTAGTGTTGTTTATTGTAACGAAACAGATAAAATAATAACAGTTTATGTAACAGTAGATTTAACTGTAACCCACGAAGTCTGAAATATTTTAAATGCTTGACTTAGTGGCATTCTGGTTGGTTCTTTTCCACAGGCTGAAGTGGGCATCTTATTCATAGAATACGGCGTAGGCATCGGTTGGTCAAGGTCTGGAGCTTGTTGTTGATGGAGTTGGTCCCTCTCCTAGTTGCAAACTTATACAATAGGACTGCTTTCAGATTGGTGTTGAAGATACAGGTTTTACTGCGGAAGGATAATGCTCGAAAACTGGAGATGGGGCGAAGGCTGTTGAATGCATGGCTGGCCTTGTTGATGCGGCTTTTGGTGTCATCGTCCGCTACACACTCCTTGACAATGCTCCCCAGACACACAAAGCGATCTGTTTACAGGAAGTTCTCTCCTTGAAGTTGGACTGAGAGTTCGTGCTTGTTGGTTCTTATTACTTTAGTGTTCTTTCTGTTGACCTTTAAGCCATTCTTATTATTACTCTGCTAGCTTACTCAGTTTGGTTTGTGCATGTTGTGCCGATGAGATAAAAGATTAAAGTCATCTGCAAAGCCCAGGTCCTTTAGCTGTTTGTTGAAGGCCCACTGGATACAGGTGTTGTTATCTTGGGTCGTCTTGCGCATAATCCAGTCTATGACGATCAAGAAGATTGTCGGTGATAGTATGTAACCCTGTCATACACCAGTATTCGTTATGGACGCTAAATGAGTTTGCTGTTGTGAATAACTTGGTAGGACGAGTCTTCATACAACCTCTGGATAATGTTTCGTATTTCTAGATTTGAATGTTTTAATTACGATATTAAAGAATCAAATCAAAATCAAATCAAAATCAAAACAGACTTTATTGTCTGCCCAGGAGGACAGAAATTTGTCTTTGCTCACATACCCATACAGACATTTAACACACAGTTAGAAGTAAAAGTGAGGAGTAAAATAGTGTTGATTGCACCAGTCCATCAAAGCAGTGTATGTTTATCCTAACAACAAACCTTGGGTGACCAAGGGCCTAAAAGCACTGCTTAACAAAAAGAAACATTTGTTCATCACGGGCAGAAGCCCACGACAGAAGATTAGTACATAGGACCATGATGCTATCCGTTGGGTGGGCAGAGGCTCTACGAGCATACTAGTTAGTCCGCTTTCAGTAGTTTGCCGGTGGACCAACGAGTGTCGACGAGATTGAAACAGAGGTCGAGTTAGCTCTCGCCCTAAACCCGATGTGTCAGAATGCGGCTCGTGGTTACATCTTGAGCTCGCTGGAGGGACCTGCCAGACGTCGAGTTATGATGCTTCCGCATGACGCAAGAGATACGCCGAGAAAGATCTTGGGTGTCCTAGTGGAGGCGTACGGCGAACGGAAAGAAAAAAATTCAGTGCCACAGCAACGTGATGAGGTGGTTGACGAATACGCCGCGAAGCTCCAGAATTTAAGCAGGCGAGGTAGAAGGCGGCGCAGAGCGTCGAAGTGGCGGCGATTGACACCATCTCGGAGGACTGCAGCCCGACCGGTCAGGGAAAGTGACTGCCCCCGTTTTCCGTAACAGGATGACAGGGAAATAAAGTGTAGCTGGCCTGACTGGAAAGTGTCCGACGGCGGAGGTTGTCATTTATGGCAGTTGAGTGATGGCGTTGCTCGACACCGGCAGTGAGGTAACGACGGTCACTGACGAGTGGGCACGAGGGCACATACAGGACTTACAGCTAAAACAAACTCAGGAGTGGCGGTGGTGGACATGTTTACGGCCAGCGTCTGAGGACGTTCCTATCCTGGTGGTCAAGGACCTGGTCGATGTGGTCACAAGTGAGCGCAGGAGGCGCGTGTCGCTTCTACTAGGGAAGAACGTCCTTGATCGGATAATGGACTCTACCGCAGATGAATCTATAGAATAGATAAATATAGAATCCCTGTCCAATGTAAAAAAAACGAAAGCCTAAATGTAGTAGTAGAAAGATTCGCGTGCGAAAGACTTTCTACCTGAAGGTAATTTTACACTAAGCGAGAAAGACAGAGTAGAAAAAAAAATACCCTGGGAAACCCCCACCAGAAGAGTTTTCACGTACAGAGAGCTCCAATGCGAGGTCTGAACCTTGAGCCTTTCATTGAAGAGATGACAAGCGATTGTTCTAACCAAAATACCACCAGACGCCCTGCAACCCAAACCGTATTACTGACAGTCCCTATTAAATGAGTGAAGAGAAAGAAATAGTACATAAGTGACTGTAATTGTAGTCATCGACATTCAATGCCATGCATTTGACCCATTGACCCTTAACAATATCTGTAGCTTACAAAAGAAAATAGTGTGAGGGTCGATCCCCATCTCAGTATTTTTTAGAATGCTCTCAAACTGAATTAAGCAAAACCTGTGTACACAGAATCACAAAAATTCTGTAATGTTAATTTTGATGTTAATGATCTTTCTTTAGTGAAAAAAAGCTTATATGTTAATTAATATAACTTTAAATTATAGATTACTAAAATAGTTATTTTAAAATAGTATACCATTTTCAAGAAAACTAAAAGATGTATTTATTACACTGTGCTACTTTCTCAAGTAAAGAGTAGAAAAACGAATAAACCAACAAGTGTTCTTTGCATAGGAAATAAATTACATATTAATGCAACAATAATCCGACTAATCTTCTAAGCATTCTCACTAAAATTACTTTGATGCAGGAAGATATTTTACAGCGAGCTCAGGAGTTTTGGTTACAATGGGTTGAGGCCTCCTTCCCCGACTTTGCCTCACGCGCCTACTTCCTGCCTCCTGTCTACTTCAACCGCGTGCCCATGACTAGACAGACCATTGCTGGTCAGGATGTTCTTGTCCTTCACAAACAGTGTAGACAGACCAGCCAATTCCACAAAGTAGCAATAAATCCACCTTCAGCTGTTCAAAGCTCCATTCCACAACCCACTTCAGCTCAGGACAGTGATGTTAGAGACGATGCAGCCATGCAGCACATTTTCCTTTGTCTGCAGGAAATGTCTCAACAGAACAGCGAAGTGTTTGTTGCAATGAGTCAACTTCAGTTCGGGGAGTACCTGGGAGAACCTTGTTATTCTGCTGCAGCAGCCCAGGTGCCCCTAGCTGCAAGTCTTCCCCCTTCTCTGCCGAAAAACTGGGACAAGGGCGACTTTGATGTGCTTCTTATTCACAGGAAGTACGGTTTAGTGGTCTGTGAGGTGAAGGCTGTTGGTGACAATGTAAGAGAGCTTGGTCTGTCACAGCAGGACATGGAAAACAACATCCGAAAGAAAGTGAAACAGGCCATCGTTCAACTGGACAAGGCGGAGGCCATGTTGTCTCACCTGGTGTCCGACATCGCTTCCGGTCTGCGCATGACTAAGACCATCGCTGTCCCCAACCTCACGGCTCGTCAGGTAGAGCAGGCAATCGCTGGTGACAAACAACTCACTCAGGTAATATTCCTTGGTTGAATTTGTCGATATCAATTGTAGACCATTGTCCTGATGATAGAGGTCTGATAGATGCCATGTTATTTATATACAAAAAAACCTTATCTGAGAGATAAAGATGCTCTGAAATATATAAAATTAGTGCTTTAGGTTTGCAAACAATCATTAGTGCTTATTGAAGTTTTAAAACAGTTTTAAGCCGAATCACGACCATAACTGCGAACTCTTCTCCAAAACAAAGAGAAGTAGTTCTGTTTCCTTAATGTGTAATGCAGGTCGTCCCACTTTACAAGAAAAGTGTCGATGAATGACCGAAGCGGGTGCTATCAACAGTTTTACCGACTAATCAGCAAGACCTTAATGTATAGTTTGTGGGAACTATGGACAGTTTTCAATCTTCAGCAAAACATAGACTTATGCAGGGTGAAGTCCATGAAGCTCAAAGGCCGTACGAGGCATCATATCAGCAGGAAACCTCTGTTTGCGCATTTCGCTGTTGATCGTGGATTTTATTCTGTAAAGGACCTGTGTCGCTGCCTGGGAAAGCCACATACAAGAGATCCCGCCGGCGCGGCAGGTCTGTGTCTGTGCTGTAATCAGTTGTCTGACCCCAAGACCCCGTGGGACGTCAGTAGTCACGTGCTGAGGGAACTGGGACACTGGTGGCAGCGACGTGTGGCTGGGGCTGGACCTGACAGTCACATGACACTTGATGTTTACCGGACATTAATAGCAAGGTAAATATTAAACATTGTTTGTAGTCAACAGACTATGGAGTATATTGCTAGATACACAGTGATCTCATGGTCAGTTTCTTCTCCATTTTCCTCTCCGGATACAATTTCGTGCTACTATGCAGTTAGTGACATTAACTTTGTCACTGAGTCAGTTAGGCGACAACTCTCCCTTCAAACACACTCATTACTGAAAAATCCTTTATTTCCGTTTTTACTCACACATACTCATCTCATATATACAGATATAAAAGAGAGATATTAAATGGTAAAGGTGAAAGAGTAATTAAGACTTTAAGGAGGGAGGTGTTAAAGAACTCACTTCTTTCGGGGTTAGCTTTGAGTGATTGCGGTGCAAACTCCTCTCTGTCACTCCTTTACCTCCCTAATCCTGTGTAAAGTTAAGTATCTATTTCCTCTGATGATTGCACTGGGTATCGAACACGGGTATCAAACTAGCGTGTCTGTAGGTTCGGACTCCGCATGCCTTCTCTTACATTTTTTTCCAATCATCGCCTACATTTTCAGAAAAGAATGGGGAAGGGTGGTATGTTACCTTAGAAATAATAGTTGGTGCATGAACTGCAGCTTTCTATTACTAGATGGTACATAGACTGTAGTATTTTGTCTACTATGTAGATTACGGACTATAGTGTTCTATCTACACACTACTTCAATACAATCGAAACAATAACTCTATCCCGCAAACCTGTTTACTTGTCGAGAGAATTTAGATGAATTCCGCTGGTGGGTCTCCACGTCCACCAGAAGGCTCCATTAGAGATACCATCAAAACCTGTGGAAGAAGGTAGATACCAGGACTGCCTTGTACTAGTGATGAATTACTAGTAATTTAATATCATATAATGGTATATTGTGCTCCTTGTGTACTAACAACAAGTGGACATCAAGACCAGAGGGGATACTACACGACAACAGATTTTGCACATTACATCCAATATTGTGACTTATTGTCATGCATAATTTGTTAAAGTAGTGCTTATCATCAAATAGAAGGCTTGTACAGGACGTGTAAACAACAGAGGTGGTCATCTAATCCGGATATGGTCTTTTATTGCCCCATGGAAGTTCACTCTAGCCGTTTTGTCGATCTTGCTCTGGAAGTAGGTTCTTGGTAGTCCACCTGTCGTTCGAGAAACGTTTATACAAATTCTTTGTCTAGAATTAACATGACATGACATGTCTATAATTAAGAATGCACAGAATTTCAAGATAAAAAATTTAGTATCCCACAATTAAAAACAATATACAACAATATAAACCAATAAAAGTTCGTCAAGAATATTTTTTTTATCTGGCATCACGCTACCTCAGGTACGTACTGCCTCGAAGCGAGTGACGCACGAGATAAAGGGACTGGCGTGCATATATAATATATATACTGATCCTTCTCTCTGCACGAACTGATTCTTCTTTCTTCACATCTCTAGTCGGATCGAGAAAGAGGCAACAGAAATATGAGGATGTTTACTTCACTACACTGTACTCATTAAAACCACTTTACTACAGTAAAGTAAGCTGAAGGGAGACAACGAAGTAAGCTGTTGATAAAGTTTCTTGTGGCGGGTGTGGATGTGTTGTGGCTAAAACCTGTATTAACACTAGTTGCGAATCTTTTCTTTTTTTTTTCAAACATTCAAGTTATATATCTATTTTCTTAGAAGTGTCCTCTAGGAAAAACAGACGTTTACAATGTTCAAGAAAACTAGTTTTAACAAAGGCTCTCTATTTTCAACCATTTTTTTTTTTTTTTTTTTTTTTTTTTTGTCCAGTACAATACAATACGTCTTTACTGTCTACTTCTGTTTACAAAAGATATTAAAATGTGTCTTAGTTCTTGGATCAGAAAAGCAATAAACATAACAGCATGCAGTTTCATCCCACCAACCAGTAGAATTACTGCGTTTTAAACCCCACTTAAAGTTATCAGAGGCGCTAACGCATGTACACACGCATGCACGCATGGGCGTAGGTAAACACACGCAGTTCATTTGTTATTCCTTTCATGTCTGAGAGATTTAAAGGAATTTATTCCGGAGAGACAAAATGTTAGCAGATTCTCATCCACTAAAATATCACATTACCGCACGCTCACGAGAAAAGTCATGTAAGTGACGCCTGCCAAAATACCTAGTTTAAGTTATCTGAAAAGCATAGCAGCACATCATACCTCATACATCCTACATCTTACCTCCTGTAAATGATGTCTACACTAATTTTGTCCTTTTTTACATGTAACATAAATAGCATTCCCGTTTTTATATTTTTTTTCTCAAACACTTAAAGAAAGCTTAGTCACTCGTCCCTTGACTTTCACCAATCAACTGCTTGCGTCACCTTTGATGTCAATACTATTCACTCTACGAAGTTTCAAACATTGGAGGCGCATTGAAAATTTTCACCTTACGAAGTTTTACAATACTAACACAAAATATTTGTCAACATGTTTCTGAAGACAATTAACACAATCTGAATTCTTGCTGATGGTCGTGTCCACAAATCAGGAAAACTGTGATCACCGAGATAATCGCTTTTGCCTGTTAGACGACATAAGTCGTGTGTAGACAATGTTGTTTGTGTGTTGTCTGAACGATAATTTTATAAAAGATCTGCAACCAATCTCAGAAAGACCAATGCATTGATCGTAATATGTACATTTCCCTTGCATCTGAAAGACTTAGCCCAATAGGCATGACCATAAAATGTCACATACACCCTCTAACATATCGAACTTTTCAAAGTACTTAAACTACGTGAGCAGTTTTTAAAAAAATTACATTTATGGACAGTTCACGACACATAATTCTAACAAATATAGCCAACACAAATAAACCATTTAATATCGAGATTAATTTTAATGACCCATTTCAAGGGACGAACTTTTGTCGCAGGCTCATAACTTAATTAAATATATTATGGATTTGTTTATACCAGATTCTGTGGTCCGGCCACATCAGTGAGTGTGCCATGCACATGTCCTCCGCGTGTGAGTGTCAAGACCCTGGGTCAGGCCGTGTGGTGGACAGGAGAGTGCTATACTGCTGTAATCACACTCTTCCCGGAGCAAGTTCACCTGCTACACACGGCGCCTCCCACACTCTTTGTCACCGGACCGCCCGGTACAGGTAAAACTGTGGTGCTGCTGCTGATGGCCATACAGTGGCTGCGGTGTGGTCACCACGTCTACGTTGTCAGTACGTGGTTGAAAAGTCGCCCAGCGCACATCATGTTGTATCACCTGTTGCTGCAGACAGTAAGCACACAACAGTCAGCAGGTGTATCACCCGGTCAGCCTCACCTCCTGGAGTTTGATTTTAGTGATTTTTCTGACGATACAGAGGTGAAGAAGGCCATTAAGGACTTATCACAGGCGGCGATGGGAGGGGTATTGCACATCATCGCTGATGAAGTAGTGAATGAGTACAGGTGCGTTAGTTAGAGTGTCACGTGACGATAAAAAAAACATGTACATGATCCTCGTTTTTATCTCATAATTGCTACCAGGTTCGTAACAGGGAATAAGTCCACAATGGTTCTGACACGATGTAATTCTTGTGATGTAAAAGTAGATATGTTGTGTAATGACACGTTTCATTTACTTGATGACGTTATTAGTTCACGATGTCCCAAATGATACACAAACAAAAGCACATTAGTAGCAACCCACTGTGGATTACGTGTAGCGACATCCTCTGTTACAGTCCCGGCCACTTCAAGACTTTCTGTGACGAGCTGCTGTTACAAGTTCCTCGTCTCCATCTGTGGGCGTCAAGTTGTTTCCATAAAGACACACCCGCCGGCTGGCAAGTGGAACATTTAACCAGACCCCTCCGCTCTCCACCGGTTGTCGTCAGGGAAGTCGAGCAGAACATGACGAGATTTGTCAAGCCGTACAGTGAGCGAGGTGCGCCCGACCACACAGACGGCCCGCCAGTCAGACGAATGTGTCACCGAGGTCAAGGTCACTCAGGTGACAGGCCAGGTGACTGTGTGACGTGCGGTCGTGAGGTGGCCAGCTTCCTACACAGTCTCCGTGTTGGTGTTGCAGGTAGGTGAGGGTATTGTGTAGTGTAACGTTGTTTACGGTTAAACGCTTACCTGTGTGATAAATAACAAACAGACGAGAAACAGTCTTGTGAGGAGGACAATGTGTTAGTGATGTGTGTCTGGCAGTTTATATTATAAGAAAAATGTGTATTTATAACCGATAGCACCCCGACCAAGACAGATCGTACTGTCTACGCAGACCAGTAATAATAAATAAACAGACAGCGCACAGTGAGATTTGTATAGGGCATAGAACGCGAACCAGAAGGTGAAGGTACAAAGGATGCTGTAAGCTTAGTCGTTACATGATGATCAACATGACAGACAGTATTGCTACAGAGTTACCAATAGTAATTCAGGGATAGTACTTTGTGAATAGATATGTTTTCACACAGCTTAGAAGCGCAGAGGGAGGACGTCGTGTCGTGCCAGTGTTTACGTCCATATGTCTGTCAGTTTGTACGCTGTATCTGTCATGTGACTAAGAATATAACAAAGAATTTCTTAATGTTAGCAGAAAATGTTACGACATCATCAACTACTATCACCACCACCAGCAATTGCACACCACCACCCTGTCTACAGTGGAGAGACGTTCTGGTGTTGTACTGGGATAATCCTAAAAAGAAGCTCAGAATGGTAAAGGGACTCGAACAAGCCGGTATCCCAGTGCAGGTGATGAAGGACGATGACATGGAGGACGTGGCCACGGCCCGCAGTGACGTGGTGTGGGTGGCGTATGGAAATCGTGTTCGTGGTCTGGAGAGAAAAGTCGTCGTGTGTGTAGAAGAAGGTGATTCTCTAAACAATCAAGAAAACGGATCTGTATTAAAAAAAACACTAACGCTAAATTTTGGTTTCGACAGACTTCACGGGATGTCCCGCTGTACGTCACAACTTGTGATTGTGTTCATTGACCACAAGCACCGTGAAATTAAACGACACTCACGAATCTGTCACCTCTTGTAGTCTTGCGTCTAAATATCTCTTAGATGAAGAGTTATCTACAGTCTTTCTTATCTTCTATAAAAGCGTGAATTAACGACGTTAGAGATTGGATTCTAACAAACAAGCTTAAACTTAATAATAATAAATCGGAAGCCCTGCTATGTTCGAGAAGAAGAAATCCATCTTCACTCGTTTGTCCACCAAGTAACACCAAGGTGGACGACACCAACATCACCTTTGTGTCCTCCGTGAGGAACCTGAGATTCATTGTCACTGCAGACATGACTTTTGTAAGCAAGTGACAGCTGTCTGTCAGTCAAACATCTCTCTCTCTTTCCATACCCGCCATCTACCCACTATTGACTCCTTTACACGTGCTCTGAAAACCCACTCCTAACAGCCTTTTCCACAATGCTCGTCCTTTGTCACACCCTTCCTTTTGTAATATCATGTTACTCTCATCTCTTGTTCTTGTTATTTGGTTCCTCTTTGCTTTTTCTCTGTTTGTTTTTATTCATCATTAGTAATGCTGTTTATTCTTTTATAGTTCATATGCTATTTGTTTGTTTTCCTGTCCCGTGTATGCTGTCCATGTTTCGTTCTTGTTGTTAAAACGTTGTACGGGATTTTGATTATGGTCTGAAAATAAAAAAAATAATTAAAGGTTATCTTCTTTCGGCGGTGTGTGTGTGTGTGTGTGTGTGTCAGTGTATATATATATCTCTCTAAAATGTTAATGAATGTGTATCTAGTGTGTATGCAACTGTTTATGCATTGCACGTGCGTACAAACGACTGGACGAAACTTTGGCGTCAGTACCTTGTGGTAAAGTATTAAGATTTTAAGTGTTAAACAAAAGTGAGTATTAGACTTAATTAATATTGAGACACGTCATTCACATAAGCAATTTAAAACTGTCTTACAGAAAAAGAATTCAGAACTAAATCTTAACACACACCGTATGCTTGTACAGCACACTATAGTGGTTTTACAAAAAACATTTATCATCTAGGGAAAGGTCAAATCGTCTTCTCGCAGTGATCAAGTTGACCTGTGGAGTCACGTGATCACACTGCGTGGTGTTCACATCTCAACTGCTTACCACATTGACGATACATGTACCTTTACATTTGTGTAACCGGACTGGTTCACTGTTTACATGGCGAGCTACACACTGTGGCCGGACAGTCGGTCAGTCGTGGCTCCTACAAGTCCTGGTGTCTGTCAGTCCGCTAGTCTTGGCTGCTCCAGGGAAGAGAACAGACGATCCAAAGAATTTACTAAAACTCTAGCTTTTAGTCCTTGGGTTGGGTACTAAATCCAAACTAATATTAACATTATTTATGATTGCGTCTAATGAAGCAATCTAAGTATCTATTCCTCTTCGTGCATCAGGTTGCACACAAGGCCTCAACCAGAGTCCGCCACCGATGTCGATCGGCTGAAACCCGCTCTAGGTGACCCCATGTCCAGCCCTTTCCCTTCATCTCCCTTTCCACTGTTCTTCTCCAAGTTTCCTTTGAGCGGCCTCGTTTTCTTCGGCCGTCTGGAGTCCATCGCAGGGCGACTGTGGAGAGGTCTGCTGTCTGCTGGCGGAGCACATGTCCAATCCATCGCCAATGCCTTCGTTGAACCTGTGTGGTGATGGACTCGGTTTCAGTTCTTCGGTGGAGTTCTTCATTGGTGATGGTGTTTGGCCAAAAGATGTTAAGTATGCGCCTGAGGCATCTGTTTTGGAAGACTTCAAGCTTGTTACTGATGGTTTTGGTCATCTTCCATGACTCTGATCCGTAAAGGAGGGTGCTGATCACATTTGACTGGAAGATTCTCAGCTTGATCTTCTGAATGATGGTTTCTGCCTTCCATGTGCTCCTGAGTGAGGCAAAGGCCTGGCTGGCTTTCGCCAGTCAGGCTCGAATCTCCACCTCCGCATCCCCAGTGTTTGACATTTTGGACCCAAGATAGGAGAAACTGACAACTTCCTCAATCTCTTCTCCATTTAGTTTGATGCTGTCTGGGACTCTGGCGTTCACTCTCATACTGTTAGTTTTTTTTTTGTGCTGACCTTCAAGCCAAGGTTTCCAACTGTTACTGAGAAGGCATTTGTTTTTTCCTGCATGTCTTGGTGGCGGTGTGATAGCAGGGCAATGTCATCAGCAAAGTGCAAGTCTTCCAGCGTTGTTGTTGCTGTCATAGTCATGGTCCATCTGAGCCCTCTCCTCTCGCTGTCGGTGGAAATCTTCATGATCCAGTCCATGGCCAGGATGAAGAGGAACGGTGACAGAATGCAGCCCTGCATCACCCCAGTACTGACGTTGAAGAGGTCTGTGAGCTCCGTGTCACAGACAACCTGGGATTTGAAATCGCTGTACAGCATTTCAATGACCTGAACAAGTTTTGCAGGGACTCCGTAATGCCTCAGGATCTTCCATAAAGACTCGCGGTGGATGCTGTCAAAAGCCTTCTCCAGGTCGATGAAATTGATGTACAGCGGTGTGTTTCATTCATTGCTCTTCTCTAGAATATTTCGCAGAATGAAGATGTGTTCGGAGCAGGATTCCCAAGGCGAAATCCTGCTTGCTGTGGTCGGAGGTCTTTCTCAAGGGTTGCTGTCAGTCTTGACAGAAAAATCTTGCTAAAGACCTTGCTGGTGAGGGAAAGAAGTGTTATGCCCCTCCAATTGTTGCAGTCTCCATGATCTCCTTTCTTGGGTAACTTGAAGATGAGCCCTGTCTTCTATGCAACAGGGAGCTGTCCTGATTCCCAAATTTGCCTGAAGATTTCAGTCAGCTTGGGAGCTGTCACATTCACATCTGCTTTCAACATCTCTGCTGTTATTCCATCTGCCCCTGGTGCTTTGCCGCTCTTCATTGTCTTGACTGCTGCTGTCACTTCTTCCAGGTTTGGCGGGTCGGTGCAGATGTCAAGGTCTATAGCTGCTGGCTGGATGTCTGCAAGCTGAGGGGGATCTGGTCTGTTCAGAACCGACTCAAAATGTTCCCTCCAGCGCTGTAGTTTTCCTGCCTCTCCCTCGACAACATTACCGTTCATGTCTTTCACTGGCACATCACTGTTCTTAAACCCGTTGTTTAGCTGTTTGTTTATCTTGTACAGTGTCTTCAGGTCATTTTTACTTGCTGCATTTTCTGCTTCATCTGCCAGTTTCTCTATGTAGTCTCTTTTGTCGGTTCTTGCCATCCTCTTTACCTCTTTGTTTAGTTTTGTCTGTGTTGTTCCTTCAGGCGTTCAGATCTGGTGCTGTTGATTTTTTGTTTGGCTGACTTTCTCTCTTCTATCTTCTTCCATGTCTCTTCTCTGATCCATTGTTCTTTCTTTTTGCGTTGGAAGCCCAGTATTTTCTCTCCTGTTTCCTGTAAGACTCGATTGAAGTCGTCTAAGGTCATCTCTTGTTTGTCTCCTAGTGCCTAGAACCTGTTCTTTACTTCCATAGCAAAGGCCCTTTCGGTGGCTGGATTTTTTAGTTTGCCGGAGTCCACTCTCTGCTGACGTGCCTGTTTTCCTCGTGATCGACGTAGCTTCAGAGAAACTGTGGCTATCACAAGAGTGTGGTCACTGGCAATAATGAAGCAATAGAAGACTAGAATGTTTTTTTAAACTTATGACAAAAGACATGCAGTGCAGAAATATTTTCAGGCCAAGTTTCCTATCGTGTGGATAGAGGCATGTCACGTGTGCGGTAAGACTTGTAACACAACTGTTCAAGTATTGGTAAATTTCCTGCAAATCTTTTCTTTGATGTCGACGTGCATATTGAATGAGGGGGTTGTGGTATCTTTCCGTTTTCCAATTCTTCTCTAGAGGAAGAAGCTGACGCTGACACTTTAAAATATCTTCCTCTAGTCAACTCCCTTCTACAGAAGGTTTTCACGTATTGCGTGTGGAGAAAGTGGTTACAACCGAGACAAAATGTTTCAAATCACATATCACCTTGGGAAGTTCAGGTCTCTAATTTCTCTCGACAAATTCATTTGTTTGTTGTTTACTTGGTGACTGGAGTAGGTTTGCATATGAAACTGAATGAGTAGTATCTTGGACTGAATCCGAATCCTAACAGAAACATGGACAATCTCACAGAGTCGGCACAGCGCGGGTGACCGAGCCGCAACTGTTGAATGAGTAATTTGTTTTTAAAGATAACTGGAAGAGAAAAGGAGGCTGACAATGAATCTTTGCCGGTAAGCGCTTCACTGCGGGGAGAGAGGGGGGAGTGGAGGCTGCGTATTCCTAGAAAAGTGCGGTATTCACATTTCTTGCAAACTTCGGATTTTTCAACAAGATATTTTTTTCTTGTGTATATGTGTAGAGAGAGAGTTGTATTTTAAAACTTGTTTGGCAATGTCATTAAGTGCAGTCTAGGGTCAGGAGTGTCCTGGCCTGGTTAATGCCATTGACTCATAACCCTGGCAGATACCAGAGGTGTTCTTTGATGGTTGAGACTGGAACCTCTTGGCTGATGCCTACGTCTAATGCTAGTGGCAACAAAATGTCGTGTAACGTGTACAGGACTCTAGTAGCAGGTGAGTACTGGCAATGCAGTGCAATCAGTTTCTAACTTGGGTATAACTCTGTTATCAACAAAGACAGCAAGGTGAGTCTTACACATGTGGTATACGTATACTCTATAAACATGTAAAATACGTTGATGCTGAATTACTTGTGTACTAAACATATTAGGTGCTTGATAATGTTGACTTCCCTTATCAATCATACAATGCACGGAAGAAGATATGCTAGCTATCCACAGGCTAGCTGAAAGGAGCTGATTTTTTTAATGATCGTGTGGTTCTGACGGCGTTCCGATTACCAGGAATTGTTTTTTTCGGGGTTAGAGGAACGAATAAACGCCCCACTATTTGGGTCAGAGAAACAAAAGCAACCTTTTTTGTACAACCTTCTTTGTAAAAGTGGACAATTTATGTGAAGTATGTATGTATTAATAAGTTCTGATCAACCTTGATCATCCTTATTATGAATGTAAGGACATTCTTATGAGGTAAACACCAAGAGCAAGTATTCGTACCAAGTCTTACTAGTTACCATTGTCTGGGACTATTCTTGAATTCTAAGACACATATATGATCAGATGAATCAGTTCTTTTGAGCGCCAAGATAGAAATAGAAGAGAAATTTGGCTTGAACTAAAACAATGAGAGCTGTCTAAGTCACATAGGTTCTGAAAAAATCATTGACAGAGAAGGAACTGCCTCAAAACAAATTGACTTCCCATGACTGACAGGACGTAGTTCCTGTTCTTAATAAAGTTCCCTTAGGATTTTAAGCCATTCCTTTTATATCATCCCACACACTGACCGGTTAAATGTCAGAAGGCCTTCCGACCAGCTGCGATATTCTGTTAAAATACTGGGCAGTGACACTGAAATTACTTAATTATCTTAGGAGGAACAGGAATGGGTGTGCTTTCTTTTAAACGATGTTAGTGTTTTTCTGTTCCGAGGTACCTGAAACATTGCACCTGTTTTATTGTCACATTGCCCAAAACTAAACATGCAAGGAGGCTAAATTACCTTTATTTTGACAGGTTTTGTGGCCCAGGAACGACAGTCACCGTACCCTGTACATTTCTTCCACGAATTTGTATTAAGACCCTGGGTCAGGCCGTGTGGTGGACAGGAGAGTGCTATACTGCTGTAATCACACTCTTCCCGGAGCAAGTTCACCTGCTACACACGGCGCCTCCCACACTCTTTGTCACCGGACCGCCCGGTACAGGTAAAACTGTGGTGCTGCTGCTGATGGCCATACAGTGGCTGCGGTGTGGTCACCACGTCTACGTTGTCAGTACGTGGTGGGGGAGTCGTGCAGCGTGCAGCATGTTGTATCACCTGTTGCTGCAGACAGTAAACACACAACAGTCAGCAGGTGTGTCATACGGTCAGCCTCACCTCCTGCTGTATCATCTTGATGTCGGTGAAGACTTGGAGAAGGCCGTCAGCGACTTGTCTCAGGCGGCGAGCGGAGGGTCGTTGTACGTCATCGCTGATGAAGTAGTAGGTTAGAACAGGTGAGTTGTACAGCGTGTGATTTGATGATAGACAACAGGTAGATGCTGTTGGCATTTCTTTGATTAAAAATATTTGGTGCTTAGCAGATGATATTTCCTCAACGGTTGTGACACCTGATTGAGGTGTTGTCTTATTAAAATCGATTTACTTTAAAGCAATGGCTGTTACACAGACATGTTTCATTATTGTGACATCACTTACTTGAATAGATAATTGTAACATCCTATGTTACAGCTACACCTTTAAAACTTCCAGACTTTGTGTGACAAGCTGTTCACGCAAGTCCCTCGTCTCCATCTGTGGGCGGCAAGTTGTCTCCATGGACACGCACCCGCCGGGTGGCAAGTGGAATGTTTAACCAGACCCCTCCGCTCTCCTCCGGTTGTCTTCAGGGAAGTCGAGCAGGACGAGAAGATCACTAAACATGGTGATGTAAAGCCGTACAGTGAGCGAGGTGTGTCCGACCACACAGACGGCCTGCCAGTCAGACGACTGTATCACGTGCGGTCGTAAGGTGGCCAGCTTCCTACACAGTCTCCGTGTTGGTGTTACGGGTAGGTGTGGGTATTGTGTAGTGTAACGTTGTTGACAGGTAAATACTTACTTATGTGATAAATAACAAACAGGTGAGATATACAGTGTTGTAAATAAGACAGTGTTAGTGACGCAAGTCTGTCCGTTTTCGTCACCACCTCATGCTGCTATTGTTTATATCCATGTTGACAGTGAGCAAGACAACAACATCTACAACATTGACCTCCATCAGTGGCGTCACAACACCACCCTGTCTACAGTGGAGAGACGTGATGGTGTTGTACTGGGATGACACTGGTAGTGATGATCAGTTGTGTCTCGTCAGAGGACTGCCAGAAGCGGGTATCCCAGTGCGGGTGATGAAGGATGACGACATCGACGACGTGGCCACGGCCCGCAGTGACGTGGTGTGGGTTGCGGAAGGAGATCGTTTTCGCGGTCTGGAGAGAAAAGTCGTCGTGTGTATGGAGGACACTCGTTATAATTCATTTATACCCTTGTCGTTACCAAGGTACAACCGTAGCGCTATCCGACTTGACAACATGTCACGCTGTACGTCACAACTTGTGATTGTCTACCCTGACAGCAAGATGCCTGAAGATGACTGACACTCACTCACCTGTATGTCACCTGTTGTGGTCACGTCTCTGTCTCTCTCTCTCTTATATAAACACTTGTATTCAGTGTTTCTCCTCTTCTATTCCCAATCTATCATCACGTTCTCACCTTATGATGTCATACACATGACGTCATTATATTTTTTACATCAGGAGGTGACTGTTTACACAACAACTAGTGTCAACATTAATATTATACGGTCTGTACACTGGGTCTCATTAGACAACAACAGTCTAAAAGTTTGTAATTTTTCACAGTGATACTCAGAAATAAACAATTTAGAATATATTTTACATCAAGTTTGTGTTTTTACAGTGTGTGTGTGTGTGTGGTATTGTGTCATATGCGTGCGTGTGTCAGTCTACAAGTCTGATGTCATGTATGCTGTCATTACTCTACTGAATAATCTGATTGGTTGCCTTGGTCTACATATGGATGCTTCACATGTGAGTAGAAAGAAAGGTGAGCAACTCTCAGCTCTAGTACAGTGACACAGGTATGCAGTTGTTACCTGTCTTCCCCCCTGACCTCGTTCATTGTCGATGCTCAACAATTTCTGCCAGAAGATGGCTGTAACATGTCCCCAACTTCTGTACTAATTTTGTATTTCACAGTGTCAGCAATGTGCTGTAATATACCGCATATGTTATTGATGTAACGTAAGCATATGCATATCTAAAGATATTTTTGATGTTGCTGTCTTAGTTCCAGGCACTTCCAGTGTTTACACCAGCAGTGATCATCTTGGTTACGAGATGCTATTAGCTCTGGAAGATCACAGAGGCGAGAAGCCTGATCTGCTGTAGTGGGAGGGGAAATATCCAGCAAACACACCAAGATTCGGCCAAGCTTGGTGCATCCTTGGTGTGCCTTGGTACAATATGGGATCTTCCTTGGTCTCTCTATTGGCTCTTCCTTGAAGGTGATATTCTGGCCACGCTTGGCAAGTCTTGGTACTAATGTATTGCCCATCTTATCCCAGTCGTGGACCAGTTTATAAAGCCAATCTTGGGCCATTCCTGCATTGTCCAGAGAAACCCCACATTCAACCCATAATGCCCCAATGATGTATTTGCTGGTATATATTAACACTATTTTGCTGCAGTGTTGTAGCTCAAGACATCTTAGTTCAATCCACAGTGTTGTCCATAGGAATGGGAATCCCATGGGAATCCCATGGGAAACGTCCCATGGGATGGGATGGGATGGGACAGCACACATTTGTATTTCCCACGGTAGTCGATACTTGATATTGCAAAATAAATTTACTGTTATTTCATTCATCAAGGATTTAAATCTTTCCTCTGAATCATCTATTGTATGTGAAGTAGCAGGAATTATAGAACAAAAGCCGAAAAGTGGTTTTCAGTGTTGTCCATAGGATTGTTAATACCATGGGAATCCCATGGGAAACATCCCGTGGGATGGGACGGGATGGGACAGGCATAAATTGCCATGGGATGGGATGGGACGGGATAGAAAAATATGTCCCATGGACAACCCTGTCAATCCATTTAAAACATTGTCATTTGTTTTCGTCTCTAAAACGTCCTTCAGTTGACAAGTCATTAGAAGAAGACTAACAGTAGCTATATTTACTTGCAAGTTGTTCTATATTATCAAAAACAACATTAAGATACATTATTTATTCCCTTTCATAACCAGCAACCAAACAATTTTTATCATGATTTAACCAGCAAAACACAGTAAATAATATTATGAATAAACGCCATTCTTTTCCTACTTACTTTCCAAAAAGATAAAAAAATTCACAAACATAAAATACACACCAATATTAAATGTAAACATCCCTCTCAAAAGATCTATAAATGAATTTACATAAAATACATATCAAGGCATCAATAAGCTAGCCCCTACAAAAGGCCATAAACACCCAAGTATGAAACTCATACAATACACATAATAAATACAAGCACCCCTCCCAAAATGATATCAAGATGAAGTGTTCCACACTTTGTTGCTTTTTTTCCTCCCTCCTCTTGCGGCCTCCATCACCGTCACCTGATATGACAGACCATTCCCTGTATTCTTGTCCAAAGTGGCCATTGCGACATCAAAATAGCTTAGATACAAAACCTGAAACAAAAATATGTTTCGATCAGCAACAGTCTCCTAATACATATATAAAAATCCCATTTGTGAATCTTCTGAAGATGGCACGCAACATGGGTGAGCTGATATGGTAAGACAAAGTTTAACAAATTTGGAAGCAGAAACAGTAACAGGTTACTTTTTACTCCTGATTATTCTTTCGTGTCTCTTGGGATTGCCCTTACTGACAAAATCTTTCCTACGTCTTACCATCCTTTGTCTGGTACCCTCCTCTACTAAAGTATCATTTAACCGCTCCAGTTGATCAACTTCCTGCAGTGGAAAGAGGAAGGTATCTGGAGGGGCAACAGTTGTATGGCTGGCTGGCACATTGCTTTGCTGGTCCACCTTTCCGCTGCAGGATCTCTACACCGTTCTGGAGTTCTTGTTTCTTTTTGAAAGTTTTCTCAAAATAACTTGCAAGCATTTGTACTATAAAATTAAGATTATCTTAATGCCGACATTTAAAAAAACTGTAAGTACAAGGTGATTACACATAGATATATATATCACATGCAAAAATTAAACAAATAAGCATTTCTAATTCTCTGAGTGTAATAACTAGAAGTTTCAGTAGAATCTTACAGTCGCTAGCACATGTTGCTGGTGCTGATGATGGTGATGCAGGAACAGATCGTCTGATGGTGGCCCCTAAAAGCAAATTAAAGTCTCTTAGTGCTGATAAATGTAGGTCTCTTAATGCACACCCACAACAAGAAAGCACATCTAATTCTCTAAATATAATCACTGGAAGTTCACATAAACCTTACTGTCAGTAGCAGCTGCTGAAGATGCTGCTGGTGTTATCTTAGAATATGTGATTGAGGCCCCTAAAAATAAAAAAAATATCAATGCACGTGTATTTAAGTGTACACACAATGCGATTACATCTTTTACTTGTGCATACATAAAGTAAACAAAAAGGTACTTCTAATTCTCTGAACATATCAATTTGAAACTCAAGTGCAACCTTGCTGTTAATAGCAGTAAATGGTCCTGGCTGTCTTACTGTGCTGGAGGACTACAGACCAAACAAGTCTGATAGAAGATGGAGTTTGCGCATAACTGATCCCGCAGGTGGTGTTGGTGGGGGGAATACAAAGTGGTGATGTACTGCTTTCACAGCCAGGGCTCCTAAAACAAGTAATTTTGGTATCAAATCACCAGAAAAGTCTTATGCACACTTGTATGACAAGAGAAAGAACTATCACAATTAAGCACAAGCTAAAGTAGTACTAATTATTTAATTTCTAAAGTATCAAATACTACATTTGTTTCAAACATTCTATGATGTACTATATTCAATTTATCATAAGTGCATTAGAAGGTGTCAGGTCACTTAATCCCCTAGACTTTTATTTCCTAAGCACTTAGCTCCCAGACACTTAATCCTTGATAAAGCATTATGTAACGCTTCTGTCAAAGCATTGAGTTAGAATACGTCATCCCGATTGTCGGGGATTAAGTGACTGGGAATCGCATTAGAAGAAATTTTAATTTTTTTTAAATTTAATTTAATTATTTTAACAAAAGAGTAATCAAATGAGAACACACAGAAAAAATAACTTACATGTGCTTTTAATTATCCGCTGGTAGTGAAAATGTTCAAGTTCTAGCCTGGCTTTTATGTGTTTTTGACCCAAGTTGAGTCTGCTTTAGAGCTAGGCCAGAAATATCTATTGTTTCTCTCTGGGATTAGCCATTCATCGGGCATGATGGCTGTAGACTTCTTTCCATCGCGCTTTGCAAAACGTTTCTTGATAGTCATAAATCAGTCGATGTCAGCAAGCTTGGGTCAAACTTAGTGACCCTATCTGTTGGCCGGTAACTAGTCCGCCAAACTTTTTCCACGTTCCCCGTCGCAGCTGAATGAGCGATAGCGTTGCGCGCGCACCGTGAACCTTGGCGCTTGCTTGGTGGATGCTTGGTACTGGGCTAACCAATGTTACAAGATTTTCCCAAGCTTGGCCCCAGCTTGGTCGAATCTGGCGTGTTTTCTGGGGCTAAAGTTTCTTATATAGTCTTTTCCTATTTATTTGCCAGGTTTTGATTATCAAATATAATGTTTTCAAGTTAAAAGATGTACCACATTATCGAACATTTGGCTCTACCTGAAAGCAGCAGTCTTCTGACGTTCACTGCACTTGGCTCTCCATTATTTTCCGATGTCAGTATCGTGTTGATTGTCCGAAGGAACAATTATTATTATTAATTTTTTTACTGTATCTAACATTAAACACAATCATTAATATTACTCTAATTTTTAAATGTTGAAAAAGCAATTCTAACTTCCGCAGTGTATTGCACACAAATTTCACTACTATTGTTGACAAACTCATTATGTAGGAAATACCTTTCACACGTATTTTGTTTTTAGATTTCACAAATAGGCTGTCTTTACAAAAATATGAATTTATAACAGTTTATTTTATAAAAAGCAAACAATGTTTTTTAAAAAAATAATGTAACAAGTGTCAGGATGTCAACAATCATTTCTTTTACACTTGCAGTTTGATGCTGACATTTTTTTACATATTATACATGTACTTTGAACTTTTACCTAATGAAACCCGCTTATTATAAGTATCACATAACACTTTTATTGTTACGTATGTACAGTCTTTTCTTTATGGATATTGCAATGTTATCTAACAATAATGAATAGTGCATTTTGTAAACACAGTAACAGTAGCACTGACACTGACCTATGACATGGTCATTGAAAGCGCAGAAGTCTGTGAAGTGCTCCCCGTTTGAATTGCAGGTGCTGGCGCCATTTCTTCGCATGATGAGTTCTTTGTTGGTGTTGATCATCGGATCATCAAGATGGCCGTGCCAACACTGCCATGATGGCCGCCACGGATATGACATCACCAAATTTAAATGGTCTCCACCATGCGAATTCCGGCAAGATGGCGGCTGTGAGGTCGCGGTTCTCCTTTCCGTATACTACTGCTGTCTTTTTTTTTCCTCACCGTGTTGTTTTGTTGTGTCATTATGTTGTTCTGTTGTTCTGTTGTTGTGTTCTTGAGATGCAAACCAACGTACAAAGAAAGGAATGACGCAATAAAGGGAAATAATAAAGGAATGATACAAAATGATTGAATATTGTATTTGAAGGTGAGATTGAGTTTTTTGCAGTAACCTCTGACCTTCTAGAGTCTTCTAGTGAAACTCCATGTCAGTGGAGGTCACAGGTCATGCTGGAGGGTCGTCATTAGCGCACGTGCAATGACGACAGAGCGTGAATGACGTCAGTTTGTCTCACTGTGTGATGCATGATGTAAAAAAATGTGTGACGTGCAACATCTGTTTCAAGAGAGGCTAAAGGTCGTAGACAGGATTTGTTTACTATGTAAGTTTGTTTTGTTTACTGAAAGTAAGATATTTGTGTGTAACAACGAACACGTGTTTGTATGTGTCTCGCCCTGTGAGTCGGTTAGGAAGAAAGAGAGCGAGAGTCACACCGCGGTGTCGTGACTGTCACATATATTGAGAGACAAGATGCTTGACATGTCATTTTTAACAAAGGGCAAAAAGTAGAATAAGGAGACAAATGATAAAGGTAGCAGAGTAAACAAAAGTTCTTTCTTTTCCGATCTAGCTCTCATCTACAAAAATTATAAACGACATCCAGTAGCAATATCGTGTGCAGTTTGTGTGTGTGTGGATGTGTGTGTGGTTTGTGTATTTATTTGTGTATAGCTTGTGTGTATGTGCGTACTTCCTATCTGTTTATGTGTAAGGGCTATGGTTTACTCCATCATCACTAAGTATATACTATTTAGTCATGATGATGATTATTATTTGTACAGCACCAGGAGTTCGCCCGTAATCTAATCTACACTAGGATGTGCTGCACAATTGTCGAGAAGAAGCAACACTTTTCACGTCTGACGTTGTAGCTTTCTATCTCAATCCGTCAGCTGTTTTTTAAGAAGTTCAAAGGTCATCCACTCACAATACACAAATGGTAAGATGTCCATTCTAAGTCTTTCAAAGCAAGGTTTGGCGCTTTTTCCTATGGCTATACCCAACAGTTCATCTTGTCCTTCCTGGCATGTTTGAGCAGCACGAGGCAGTTACACGACCCGTGGCTTTTGTGGAGTCACAGAGTGGAACATGCTTGGACCTCAAGGAGCCGTCTGGTGTATCACGATAATACAGCTTCCCCAGACAGCATGTAAAAATTGATATTATGATTGGTATAGAGACACAGACCTCGTGATGTAAGAAAATATAATGACGTAATGAGATAATGACGTGGTCATAGACTAAGAGTAGAAAAGGAGAAACACTGAAGATAAATGTTGATGTAAGAGACAGACACGTGACTACAACAGGTGACAGGTGTGTCAGTGTAAGTCACATTCAGGTGGATTGCTGTCAGGGGAGACAATCACAAGTTGTGACGTACAGCGGGACATGAGGTCAAGTCGGACACAGCTACGGTTGTACCGTCAGGGCTTCTGCTTACGCAAAAAATTGCGTACAGTACGCATTAAAAGTTCGGAGGACCCCTTCAATTTTCGTCAATGGGGTCCCATTCAAAGTTGGGCGAAGAACAGGGACCCCTTAAAAATCTGAAGAAGGGGTCCCTGGGACCCCAAAGAATTTAGCCTTAGCAGAAGCCCTGTACCGTCTTAAGAACTCAGACCTAACTGAATCAAAATCAGGGTACTCCACACAAACGACAACTTTTCTATCCAGACCACGAACACGATGTCCACTCGTCACCCACACCACGTCACTGCGGGCCGTGGCCACGTCCTAGGTGTCATTTCCCTTCATCATCCGCACTGGGATACCCGCTTCTTGCAGTCCTGTGACCATACCCGAGTGACCGCTAACGTCATACCAGCTCAACACCAGCACGTCTCTCCACTGTAGACAGGGTGGTGTTGTGCCGCCGCTGGTAGAGGTCAGTGTTGTAGATGTTGTTGTGCTGCTCTCTGTCAACATGGATATAAACAATAGCATCGTGACGTCATCACGTAAACTGAGAGATACCTCATTAACACACTGACTTATTTACAATGTCTTATTTCCTCAAATGTTTGTTTTTTATCACACAGGTAAATGTTCAGCTGTAAAACAACGTTACACTACACAATACACACACCTACCTGTAACACAAACACGGAGACTGTGTAGGAAGCTGGCCACCTCACGACCGCACGTCACACAGTCACCTGAACTGTCACCTGAGTGACCCTGACCTCGGTGATACAGTCGTGTGACTGGCGGGCCGTCTGTGTGGTCGGGTACACCTCGCTCACTGTAGGGGTGGACATCACGGTGTCTAGTGATCATCACGTCCTGCTCCACTTCCCTGACGACAACCGGTGGAAAGCGGAGGGGTCTGGTTAAATGTTTCACTTGCCAGCCTGAGGGTGTGCACCCATGGAAAAAACTTGACGCCCAAAGATGGAGACAAGGAACTCGTCTCAGCAGCTTGTCACAGAAAGTCTGGAAGTTTCTTATTCTGTACCTGTAACATGAGATGTAACTACATGCGTTACACTGTGTACTGGCATTAATGTTTGATTCTGTGTGTCTATCATGTATAATGTCGTTGCTGAAGTAAGTGAAGTGACAATAAGTGGCCTTATGTGCAACCTGATGCACGAAGAGGAATAGATAGATAGATAGTTACATTCAAACCTAAAGTCTAGTCAGAGTTTATTGTCTAACTTTTCTCGTCTTGCGATTAATCCTACGTTCTTGGTTTTCCATTCGTATCTGCTCTTTATCTCTCTCCTTCTGAAAAAAAGGCTTTGCGTTCTACTGAATAAAGAAATCAATTCATCAATCTCTCCTTCTCTCTCTCCTAGTCGTTGTCAAAGTAAGTAGTGGTCATGGCTTCCGACCTACAGACTCCCAGTCGTGTTGCTACAGTCGACAAGCGGCGTTTGACTTCCTGTTTCTCTTCCGGTCTTTAAGAGGAACAACGAGCTCAGTCAGAAATGAGGACATAAACAGGAAAGCTTGAGATCAAGTGATAAGTACACTGTGAAGAGAGCTGCCCAACCCTGTCCATAGTCTCCCATGTTCGCGGTCCCTGAATGTGAAAATCTTGAAGTTTGAAAGAGTTAAAGTAAGTGGATTTTTAAAATAAAGCTTAAATGTCTTTTCTCGATATTTGTCTTGAGATTTGTCCCTGTGGCATGTGTTGTAAGGTCAACCTTGCTCTCGAGGATTCGTTAAATTTCATTCATTTATTTATTCTCTCTTATGTCCATTCACTGATAATCTGACAACTACACATGCCAGACTCTTACCAATCACAGGCAATGCTTCAACTAGGTCACACTACCCTGAAGCGCATGTAAATCCACCATTTTCAAAAAATCATAAAAAATAACTATTAGAGAAAAAAATGATAAGAGATTAAACTGTGTGAAATAAAAGTGTTTCTATCTGAATCCTGAATGAAGTCCCTTATTAGGTATTCCGAAGCAAATCAGATAGGCGTAGTTGAATTTTTTAAAATTGACCCACAGGTTTGCACAGGTTATATCATGCTTGCACAAGTTACACCTCCAGGGACCACACTTTGATGATTGTATATAAAGCTGAAATAAACAAACATTGTTCTTGACAAAAATTCAGATTGATGCCTTTAATAATATCTTAACTATCTTCTTATACCGAGAAGCTCACAATAGGTCGTTATAAGCAAAGCTAATCAATGTGTGCGTGTGGTGAAAGTGTATCTCAGTGTAAGTAAGAGTTCGAGTACGTGTGTGCGTTTGTTCCTCTCTGTGTGTGTGTCTGTAACTGTGTGCTAGTGTAATTTCATCAACTGCAACCACTAACACTGAGCCTGTTATTGTGTTAACAAGACGCAATGTGTATCTCGTATAATGTTGATGTTGACATTAGTTGTTGTGTAGACAGAGACGTGGACCTCAGATGACGTGGTGATAGAGAGACAGTAGAAGAGAAGTACTAAAGACAAGTGTTGATGTAAGAGTCAGACATACGACTACATCAGATGACAGGTGTGTGTGTGTGTCTCAGTCATTTTCGGATGTCAACTTGTCATGGGATGTAATCGGGTTGACTTACAGTTGGACATGCGGTCAAGTCGGGAAGAGCAGAGACGTTATACCCTATGGACAGCCAACTCCAGGCGCTCGCAGTGGGACAGCGTTGACTCAACTCGTGTCGGGTTTAACGTCTCTAGCCAGTCACACGACTGTATCACGGAGGCTGTGCAACGTGACCCCAAGACACAGGACAGCTGCAGTCAAACACACAAGTGACATGTCTAGTCCCATGTTACACATGTATATAGGGTATAGTGTGTGTTGTGACAAGATGTTGGCAAACTGTAACAGTGTCATGTGATCGTGACGTAGGTATTGTATCCTGTCATTGGTATTTATTGGTTTATTTGCTGTGTGATGTATGTTTATATTGTCAGCCTGATGTTTGACTGTTGTAACAGTGCGCACGTGGTGCCTGTGGGTGACGTCACTGTTAAAACTATTTTAACCACTTAACAACTGTTTGTACCTGTTTTAAACTAACAACAACAATCTTTATTGAAACACTCATTGTGAAACGTGTGGGCGACATTTATAAAGGATGTGAAACAACATTTGCACATCGTGTGAATGTGTTTGTGTCAAACAGTTAAACGTGTAACATGTGTTGTATAAGTGAGCCGCTAGTGTTTGTTGTGTTTACATCAATGAATCTCTTAACTCAGTGAAGTGAGTTTTGATAGACCACTCGTGTCTGTATTTACTCTCAGAGTTCTGTCCCCTTTGTTTACCACTGGCAGTAAACAACATCAGACTAAACACTTTAGTGCACGACACTGACATTACAGTCTGATGAGGCCCTTTGACATCACGTGTACAACATATAGACACATTGACACAGATATCACACTGGTAGACTGACACATTCACACAGATATCACACTGGTAGACTGACACATTGACACATATATCACACTGGTAGACTGACACATTGACACAGATATCACACTGGTAGACTGACACATTGACACAGATATCACACTGGTAGACTGACACATTGACACACATATCACACTGGTAGACTGACACATTGACACAGATATCACACTGGTAGGCTGACACATTGACACAGATATCACACTGGTAGACTGACACATGCATGGATATGCTTACATAATACCACACACACCTCTGTAACAGACAAACTTGTTGACACTTGTTGTTGTGTAAACAGAGACACGGACCTCGTGATGTAAAAATCTGTAATGACGTCATGTCTATTACATCATAAGATGATGAAGTGCTGATGGACTGAGAGTAGAAGACGACAAACACTAAAAGACAATTGTTGAAGTAAGAGACTGACACACGACTACAGCAGGTGACATGTGTGTCAGTGTCAGTGTCAGTCACCTTCAAACGGCTTGTCGTCAAGGGATACAATCACAAGTTGTGACGTACAGCGGGACATGAGGTCAAGTCGGGGAGAGGCAAAGTCGTACAGTCGTAACAACTGAGATCTGAATAAATCGTCTTCAGGGGGCTCCAGACACACGACGACTTTTCTCTCCAGACCACGAACTCGATTTCCCTCTGCCACCCACACCACGTCACTGCGGGCCGTGGCCACGTCCTCGATGTCATCATCCTCCATCACACGCACTGGGATACCAGCTTCTTGAAGCCCTGTCACCATTCCCGAGTTGTCACTAACGTCATCCCAGCACAACACCAGCACGTCTCTCCACTGTAGACAGGGTGTTGTGCCGCCGCTGGTAGAGGTCAATGTTGTAGATGTTGTTGTGCTGGGATCTGTCAACATGGATATAAACAATAGCATCGTGACGTCATCACGTAAACAGACAGACACGTCACTAACACACTGTCTTATTTACAAGACTGTTCTCACCCGTTTGTTTTTTATCACACAGGTAAGTGTTTAACTGTAAACAACGTTACACTACACAATACACACACCTACCTGTAACACCAACACGTAGACTGCGTAGGAAGCTGGTCACCTCACGACCGCACGTGAAGCAGTCAACTGGCCTGCGACCTGAGTGACCCTGAGCTCGGTGATACAGTTGTGTGACTGGCGGGCCGTCTGTGTGGTCGGGTACACCTCGCTGTCTGTACCGGCGGACAGCACAGTTCTCAGTGATCCTCTCATCCTGCTCGACTTCCCTGACGACGGCAGGAGGAGAGCGGAGGGGTCTGGTTAAATATTCCACTTGCCAGCCGGCGGGTGCGTGTCCATGGAAACAACTTGCCGCCCACAGATGGAGACGAGGAACTTGTGTCAGCAGCTTGTCACACAAAGTCTTGAAGCTCTCGATTCTGTAGCGACGAGTGTAACATAGGATGTAGCTACACGCGTTACACTTTGTACTGTTATTAATGTGATTCTATTTGTCTATCATGTGTAATATTGTTATAAATGATGTCATCAAGTAAGTGATGTCACAATGATGACACGTGTTGCAACACAGTCTGTGTAACAGTCGATGCTTCAAAACAAATCTATGTTGACAACACAACACCTCCATCAGGTGTCACAACTGTTGAGGAAACATCACCTGTTAAGCACCAAATAGTTTTAATCCAGTAAATGTAGACAACATCTACCTGTGTGTCTATCATCACATCACACGCTGTACAACTCACCTATAAAAACTCCCTACTTCATCAGCGATGACGTACAACGACCCTCCGCTCGCCGCCTGTGACAAGTCGTTGACGGCCTTCTCTAGGTCTTTACTGTTATCAAGCTCATACAGCAGGAGGTGAGGCTGACCGGGTGACACACCTGCTGACTGTTGTGTGTTTACTGTCTGCAGCAACAGGTGATACAACATGCTGCACGCTGCACGACTCGCCCTCCAAGTACTGACAACGTAGACGTGGTGACCACATCGCAGCCACTGTATGGCCATCAGCAGCAGCACCACAGTTTTACCTGTACCTGGCGGTCCGGTGACAAAGAGTGTGGGAGGCGCCGTGTGTAGCAGGTGAACTTGCTCCGGGAAGAGTGTGATTACAGCAGTATAGCACTCTCCTGTCCACCACACGGCCTGACCCAGGGTCTTGACACTCACACGGGGAGGACATGTGCATGGCACACTCACTGTTGTCGCCGGACCACAGAACCTGCAACAAACAAATGTTGGATACTTGAGCTCATCTTACTATTGAAATAAACTGACATCAAGTGCTGTGACAAACCATAATTTACTACAAATGGTTTGTTAGATAACTTTTTCTGTCTTGACGTACTTCTCTGATAGAAAAAAACCAAAAAGTGAAAGTAGAGACTACATTCT
>SRHC01001606.1:0-63238 GCA_004794325.1 Pomacea maculata
CACGTACCAAGACTTCCAGGCGGCGCGTGAGTGCCAAGGGCATGCAACCTACGTCGTGCGATACGTCCCCTCCGCTTTGGGTTCATCTGCGTGAAAGGACATTGTCCATTGAGGGTCGAGTACGAGTTCAACAGCTTGGAGATCATCCTAGGGATGATCAGATTTAACTTTTAATGTTTTTTAACAATTCGTATGTGTATATTTTTATATATACTAAATGTGGCTATCTTCATCTCGAATGGGAGTGAAAGAATACTAAAATATGGAACAAGTTTTGTTTTATGTTCGTGTGTATGTATGTGTGTTCGTTGGAAAAATGGAAGGCTGTCCGTTGAGAGAGCTGGCGGAAGGAGGAAGGGCGAGGATGCCACGCGCACGAGCTGGTGGAGGGATAAGTGGAATACAGTAATACTCGTTTCATCACTCACCTCAGTTTTTGGGGGTTTGCTGCAGGCCGCGAACATTACAATTACAAATGCAGCTACTACTGCATGCACACCAACCAAACCCTCCCTCTACCCCTAAACCAGCGACGGAGCTGTCGCAATGTACACTGGGAGAAACTTATCGCCGAACTCTTGAAGTGAATTTTACTCACGTTATCTGTAGGACGTACGTTCTGACGTTGTGACGTGATGACTGCTGGTGTCACGTAAGGCCAGCTACTGATAAAGGGGGCGTATTCACGAAGACAGGGTAAATGGTGTCTCGGGTAAATCAAGTGTTTTGTCTCTGTGGTTATAAAGCGGCGTCCAGATGATGTCCATGCGTTAAATAACATAATATCCGGGGTTTCTGGACAGTACGTGGTAACTACGGTGACAGTTTTACTTCCCCATTTAAACCCTGAACAACGACTTTCTCTTTATGAATACGGCCTACAATGTATAGGTGTCTTGGTGTTTACCTGCGTCCTTGTTATTTGTTTCTTTGTCTTGCTAAAAGCTTTATAAAAAGTCCAACTCGTTAAAACTCCGTGCAAGATGGAAAGCAAACCTAAGTGTAGACACTAGGGTCTAACTGATGCATCTGATGTCAGAGCCAAATTGTAAAACCCTGCGACAGATAAGAGAACAGTTCTGCAATCTGCAAGATTCTCAGATGTCAAAGGACACTAGATAAATAATGTGGGTGGTTACAGAAACATGAACGTTTTCGGAAACCACGTATACAGCAAAATTTGAAAATGAACATAATAGATTCCTTTTTTGCAAATGTGTGTGTGAAATGTGTAAATGTGTTTGTGTGTGTGTGTGTGTGTGTGTGCGTGTGTGTGTGTGTGTGTGTAATTGTGTTTTTGTGTGTGTGTTTGTGTGTGCGCGTGCGTGAGTGTTTACGTGCGTACAAAGCGATTAAAAAAAAGGACTCTAGCTGATAAGAAACAGGCAAGGCTTCTGAGGACAATGTTACCCCTTTGCGTAAGGAGCGACAGATGTTTGTGAAACTGGTTCAAAGGTTATTCCTTTGTCTTTCATATTTAAATTAGTGAAGTTCCTTTTGTTTCTTGTCAAATTATCAGACATTTTATAAAGGAATTGATACAACTCTTTTTCATCCTTCTATCCTTCATTTTATTATTTTTACTTTCTTTAATTTCTGTTTGGAATTATATGTTCTATTTTATATTCATATTAATTATTGAGAAAGATTTTGTGGTAAAGAGAAGTCGTAATAAAAATTTGAAAAAAAGTATTGCTTCAAATTATTTTTCACTCTGTGTGTGTGTGTGTTTTCTTGTTGGTTTTAATGCGTCTGTGCATGCACAACATGCAATCTCGGTTATTTAATTTTTTTTTTCGGTCTCGCTCCTTTACTGAGACCAAACATCTGTCTCAAAGGTACCGGGCAACACTGTTATCTAACTGCTATAAATAATTGTACAGGAGATTGACAAATCACGCATGGTCTCAAGGTAGAGTAGTGCATACACCCATCATCATACACACTAAAAAAAGTTCCTGCGATTGCAGACGTTGATAAGGAAGGTGTGGCAAGGGAGTGACTCCAAGTGATGTCACAGGGGCGGAGGTCACCGCGGCAGCTAAAAGGCCTGTGAACGAACAGTCAGCCGCCGCACTTTGTTCACTGTCCAAGATGAAGTGGTTTATTCTGTGCTTCGTTGTTGTCGCTCTGGTAAGCCAGTTTATTGGTTCCCCAAAATATGCAAACGTTGTTGCTGAAGCTGTTGTGTTGAGTATTTGATTATTCTTTTAATGCTGTATTTTTTTTTGAAAAGATTTTTTTTTATTGGTCCAGGTAAAAAGTCCACAAGTAATTATTACAAGAAGATATGTGATTTCATCGTGTTCGTTTAGTAAATCGTTTTGCTAAAATCAGTTGTTGTAAAGGAATATTAAAAGTTTATATGTACTTGGGCTTGTACTAAAACATACTTAACAAGACAGACAAACGGTAAATATCATTAGGGGTGGACTTAGGCGTGTGGAAATAGTCAAATACCAGAGGCCGCCACACCAATATATATTGAATATGAAACAGAAAAAGAAAATAACAACACAGCTGACGGCAGTTCTTGAGTACAGTGTGGGGGTAAGGCTCGGAGGACAAGTTTGAACAACGCAAAAATGTGTATATACACAACTCTGAACATAGTTAATCCACTGGCGTTTGTTGCCATTATCTTTAGGATTTCCTAAATGAGTACAAACTAACTTCATTTTTAGTGTCGAAGAGAACATTCAGCAACAGCACACTGTGTCCTGGTCTGTTTTCTTTTACCGAGGACTGCATCTTTTTTTCTTCGAAATCAGCTCATGCTAACAACGCTATTTTCGTCACTTCCTGTTTTCTCGACAAATCAAGGTGTAATTAAGAGAAAAAAAATTAATACAATATTTCTAGTGCCTCTTCTACCTAAAAATACCATCGGTATACGCTTTTGCGATACTTTATGCTAAAATTTCCAGCGATTTTCGCTGAGCGCTCGTGTTGTCCTGTGAAGTCAACAGACCTCTGGACGTCTGCTCACGTTGACGATGACGTCATCACCTGTTGCAGGCGCAGCGTGGGAGGATCGACGAGCTTCTGCAGCAGTTGAGGGAGCTGCTGGACCGCATGCCGGGCACTGGCACCGGAACTGGCACTGTCAATGGCACCAACGTCACCGACAGCGGTTCCATTGACACTTACCACGGGTGGAGGATAGAAGATCATCATGCCGGGGTAATGGCCGTTACTGGCACGGTTAATAATTGGTGACCTTGGTCCAACAGACCGTGATATTTAAGTGTCTAATTAGACAAGAAGTTGACAAATACAATCGACAAACTATTAAAAAATTTGGTATTGTTCTTGCTGCATAGCCTTTAGCAGTTAGTCATATACAGGTCATCGTCCCGGTTATCTGCACTTTTAACTAATCAGCATACTGTTTCTGACACTTACATCTTTTCGACAGACTCAGCATCTTCTCCTCTTCATCAAAGACCAGCCAGTGACGGCTAAACTGTGTTACTTAATAATCGTCTCCCACAGTTGGGACCACTTGTTGGAAGAGCAAGCCAGCATCAACAAGATCACGGTACAGTCCATAATTCTTACCCTTGGTAGTCAAACTGCAGTTAGACTTTGTACTATCTTTTCTATCAACATGATAAGAGGGTCTCTCAAGCTCAATATTCCCCTACCGAGAATTGACCTATTCAAGACCAGGCTGAAACATTCTGGCAGTGTTCTTTGGAGCAACCTCCCACCAGTTGTCAAAAGAACGGACTCCAGTCTGTACAGGTTCAAAGGGGTACTCCGTCAACACCTTTTCCAAACCCTTTGATTCCCTATTGATTCTTTCTAGCCAGCTTAATGGTCTTTTTACTCACAAGGACAAAGCAAACATGTATCACATGTTGCCAGTCCTCTAACCAACAAAAATAACCCTGTCCATTATTTAACAACCACCATGTTTGTACATATCATAATTTCTATTTTTATTTAGTTCTTTTGATGAAATGTAAAGTTTTTATTTTGATACTTAGTCCAAGGAGTAGATGTAAAAAAATCATAACCTTTGCTTATTCTGTTACACTCGTAAATAAAGATTTGTCATTACTTTATAACAGTATGTCATTTCCCCACACGTCTTATCCATATATTCGTCATCCTTTATAAATAGGCGGGTGGATGCTTATCATCCTCACCAACACAACCCACCAGGCAAAGCTCCTAAACTAAACTTTGTCTGAAGTGGGGGACAAGACCTACCAGACTGACAATACATTGGTTTAACGTGAAAGGGAGATAATTTCCCGTCGGGGGAGACAACCCCAGTAAAGTACTGACCCAAGCGTTCGTTGTTGTCTGCAGGAAGAGATTTACGCCATAATCCGCAACCCGAGCCACAGTCAGATTGAGATCCCACCCCAGGAGCTGGCGGACACGTACCAGGACTTTGAGGGGGCCCAGGACTGCCGCGGCCACCAGACCTACCAGATCTACTACTCTCCCTCCTTCCTGACGACAGCAGCGCCATAAGCCACACACAGACAGGTTCATCATTCAGCGACCACTGTGGACTTCTCACAAAAGCACTCTTGTGTTTTCGTGTAACTAAAACATTCGAGAGTAACTGTGGGCTTCTACATAATTTCCTGTGTGTTTACCTAAACAATACACAGACTATGTCAGAAATAAAATTTTCGTTAACATTATTCAGGTCAGCGTTAATGAAACCTGAAGCAGTAACGCTTCACTTGACTGCTTCAAAGTGAAGAGCACAAATTCTATAGCAAAAGATTGTTTGAGGGGAGCAATCATGTGTAACTAAAGTTGTTTCGAAAAACATTGAGAGAGACGTGTTTGTTTGTTAGAGTGTGTATGTGTGTGTGCGCGCGTGTAAAATTGACACAGAGAGAATTAGAGTGAAGAGGAAGATAGCCCGAGAAAGAAGGAAACAAAATGAGAGAAGTGTGTGTAGAGGGTTGGGGAGAAAGATATAGATATTAATTGATTGTGTTTAAAACAAACACTCACCATGCAGGAAGCAAGCCTTTCGACTATACAAAAATACATTCTATTACATTTTATTTTGTTCGCCGACTGCCGACCTACAGCTGATTTAACAACGACCATCCTCACAATGACAATGAGGCGCTATACATACTCTGACCGAAAACAATTGTTTATTTCGAACACAAGGAAAAGATACAACGCCCTTTCAAATTGCAAAGAAATAACACTAACCAGTTCTGTCAACAACTTGGCTCTCGTGGTACAAATAACAGTAAATAGAAATAACCGCTGTGCCTAAAGTCCTTGTGTGCACGTAGATGTGTAATCAAATGTTTTTGTACCCGCATGAGTTTTGGATCGGAAGTAAAGTTTTGTTTACTCGTACGTGCATGCACACTTGCATGCTATAATAATGAAAAAGTCATATACCATCAAATCAGGGTTCACATTTGTTAAAAGTGAAACTGTCTCTGAGAACTGACTAAACCTCATTTTATTTTGAGTCCTTATTTGATCTTTTATACTGCAAGTCTGAGGTAAACACACTCTCATGTATATGTAACGCTGTCAAGCATGTTTTATTATTATTATTAATAAATACTTGTATCCGGGCTCACCTCTAAGGTTGTGTTAGTCTAGATACTAATTAGATGCTCGTCATGTCTGAACGATATATTCGGGATAAAATGATAATTTCAACCGAGTAAGTGTGAACTGTTTGTGCTTCTTCAATCTTAACACCAAGAACCGTACATAAACAGGAAGTACCTTACATAATATTGTTTTCTCCGCATGTCAAAGGTCCACGTGTACTCCGACGGAGAACAGTTGCTCATTACGAATACAAAGAAAAGATTTAGCGTCCTTCAAAAAAATTGTTTTTAATTCGAATAAAACAAGTTTGGTTAGGAACAGGGCCTTTGACCCTCGAGGTACAGATAACAATCATCCAGCCTTCCACTAGCACCTCTCCAGCTTTTTCACAAAAGTCAAGTATCAAAAGACTATTTTCGGCCAAGCTCTTCCTAAAAACATTGCAGATCTTTCTCATGTCCGGTCATCATTCATCTGCCAAATTTTTGTAACATACATTTTCATGTACACCACCAGAGTATCACACCAGTTATCAGAATGTTCTGTATGTATACATATGTGCTAGTCAATATGTGTATGTATATATAACTATGAGTGGATGTGACAGGAGCGGGGGATGTAGGGACATACTGGCTAGAAAAATAGTTTAAAGAAGGGCTTAGTATGTTGAAGCGGAATATTGGCTAAAGAATGAATGAAAAAAAGACCAATGAAAGAGAGAGTGACAAATCTGTATTTACAAGAGTAGGTAGAAGTTTTATAACTATACCTCGATTAAAATGACAAAAAAAACAAAACAAACAAACAAACAAACAAACAAACTACTACAAAGCAAATTCATTGTAATAAAACAAAAGGGAAAGATTAAATGTAAAAGATGCGGATTGTTATTTGAGTGGAGGTGTGAAGGAAGGCTGTTCTACAGAACGTCATCTGAGTATTTCGATTTGATTGTTCTTCCATTAACACTTACATGCCCTCATCAAGATAGCTCGATAACAGAAAGATGAAAAGATGTGAACGTAAGTCGCTGCTGCACCATACTGTCAAACAAAAGAAACGAAGAATGTAGAAAGGAAAGCCATAAGACACATACACCCAGCAATGATTATAGGGGTGGCCGGATTCCCTGTCAGCTCCATGAGGGGGCCCATGCACAGACTGACCAGAAAATAACTGGCAGGAATCATGGCTGACACCGCCGCCATAGCAGAGCCCGTGGACAGGTGATGGGGACCATCCTTCTCGTTGGTCAGTCTCTGACTCTGCACAGATGTATAAGTGTCAATGGACTTCCATAGTCACAAGGGAAATCATGTATGTCATGGTACATGGTAAGTTACAAGGGCTTATATAAATGTCACAATTTTATGTATGCATGTATTATGGATGTATTATGTATGTATTATGGATGTATGTATGTATCCTACAGATAAAAGCCTTTCCTGTAGAAGTTTGCGTAAATCACTCAAAAAAATCCAAATCATGCAAAGAAGGGTTGCTAGCGGGTCTGGGAAGGTAAAAGATGGGGCATTGAGTATGCTGAATGTTGGTGGTCGGGCGTGCAGACATGCGCACAGGTTCGCCTCACCTCTTGGTGCGTGTAGCTGTTGGCCAGAATGAAAGGAATCGTGTACACCACGGACCGGAACACAGCGAAGGTCACGGCGTTGACGAAGAAGACGACGATGTTGCTGGTGAAGGCTAAGGTCAGAGTTATACCTCCGCAGACTATACAAGCCAGCAGGTACTCTGACCTCATTTCTGTGGGTCAAAAAGAGGTTTGGGTAAAGTAGTCTAGAGATGATTTAGCATCATTATAGCCTTGTAAAACTACTGCTTACTTAAAGTAATCACTCAAAAAAAAATTACCTAGATGGAACTTCTCACTGTACAATATGAATTGTTATTAACTTTAACGGAACGCTTTAGTTTTCAAACCACTCGGATATTTATCCCAAATACTAAATATTTCCCATCCTCATCTCCAATTTTTAATTTAGATGTTTCTTGATCCGATACCATAAATTTAAAAATATAAAAATATTGTCAACAAATCTACTTACTGACAATTTTCAGAATCCTGTCATGGAAAATATTGAAGACTACGAATAGACAGTAGAAAGCCAACATTCCCAAAGATCCCATGTGGACTCCTTCTACATATAGTGCATACTCCGAGCTGTCTGACGATCCATAGGGGTCACCACCGTATATGACTTCTGCTACATAGTTGGTTACGTAGACAAAGTAGGCATAGTTAGCTGCCAGACTAAAGAATGTCATATTGCAAAGAAAAACCATTTTTCTATGTCTTTTCCAAAAGCTCTTTGCAGTCTCAAGCTGAGAAGAGGGTCTTTTAAGCTTTTTCGTTGACCTGCTGGAGAGAAGATTTTGCTTGTCGCTGCTGACCAGAAGAGAAGGGCGAAGGTTACGACCCTGATCATCTGACTCTGACAGGACGTTGGGGGCAACGGGCTCGGCTTTGGAGAAGTTGGTCTCTGAGTGTGGAGCAGTGGTGGCGCTGGACAAGCTAGAATGCTCGGTCTTTTTCTTCTGGACGGCTTCTGAACCAGTTGCCAAGCTGCAGAAGCCGAAGATGAGGACAGAGAGAAGTAGTACGACATTCTGGACGAGACACTGCGCCGCGCCGTGATCTAAGATGGCGTCGCCGAGGGAGGAAGGGAAGATCCCGCTCAGTTCCACGAACCCCAGCATGGAAGTGATGCAGCCCCCGATGGCGCCTCCGAGGGTCGCCGTCACCAAAAGAGATGAATGCTGGGAAGGAGGGGTCACGGCCAGTATGTAAGCTTTAGTAGTGGACGAACTGGAATCATAGCCGTGGTCTGCCACGGTGAAACCCAGGATGCCGAGAATTCCCAGAGCTGAGATGAAGTTTGTGTCTGAAGAGTCAATCGTTTGCGTACTGTTGGCATACGTGCTTGAATTTATTACCTCGGCACTGAGTGGTACACTGAGGTTAGTGCTTCCTGAACCAGAGATCGTGACAGCATCTGGCACAAGATCGTTGATGTTATAACGACCGACTGTGGGTAAGGTTAGGAACAGAGACTGATTGTCGACGTTGTCAAGCGATGCAGTGGTTGTTACGTTTCCTGGTGTTGGAGGCGTGTACAGCGTGAGGACGTTGACAGCGAGTGTCAGGCACAAACCGACGACGCTGATGAAAAGGGTGAGAACAGCAAATGGACGCTTCTGACCGAGAGATGGACAGCACAAAAATCTGGGAATAAATATAAAAAAAGTAAGCAAGATTCTATGTTAAAAGATTTTAAAACAAGTAAAGTTCTTGAATAATTTTCAGAACATTGTAGAGTGGCGTGAAGATCGTGAGATGTGCCACTTTTTCATGAATCATGAAGATAATGAAGGGGAATGTCGGCAACGGCTATTTACGGCTGTTAAATATATCTGTCTTGCTGTTGTTTCAAGGAGATATTCGGTTAAATGCTGTTTTAAGAAGGAGTGATCTCAGTTCACTGCTTATTTCTCATGAAAGAACGTTGACACCAGAGGGTGTATGCTAACAGTAATTATTCTTACACCACTGGCTGCCCACAAGGCTGTTGTCTATCCCTGTTGTTTATCAAGTACACTGACAGCTGCAGAAGTACGGAGGAGAATAGTTATATTGTTCTCAGATGCTGCTTCATTGTTAACTGTTTTGTAGGAACATATGAAAGAGCATGGTAATGCCTTAACAAATGTTGTACAATGGTGCGACAAGACCTTTCTGGAGTTAAATGTAGACAAAACAAATCAAGTTAATATAGACTTTAAGAGAATCAAAGAGGGTTTTGTTGCTCCCAGTGTGATGCACAGTAAACTTGTTGAAGCTATTTACTCTTTCATGTAGCTGGGAACCATTTTTGATTGCGAGCTCAAATGGAATTTAAACACCGAACACATTGTTAAACGTGGCCAACAAAGAATGTACCTTCTGCGTTTAACCGTTTTTCAGTTAGTCAAGCAATCTGAGGCCCTTTCTACCAGTAGTTTATTGAAAATCTTATATTTTTTTTTTTTCATTTTTATATTGGTTTCTCGATCTCTGTGTCCATGACAGGAATAATCTGAACACTATTGTCCACATCTGTTCCAAGATAACTGGTATCAAACAGAGGGATTTAGCTTCTTCCTGTGACCAACAAATAGTAAGAAAAGCTTCCCGTATATTTTCAATACCTGAACATGTACTAACGAGAGAACTTGTATTATTAAGTTCAGGTAAACGTTGTCGTATGCTTGTATGTAAAAGATTTAGTCACCTGAAATAATGCGTGCCATCTGCAGTCCAGCTGTTCAACCTCAGATATAATGTCAGGTGTGTGTGTGTGTGCTTGTTTTGTGTGTGTGTGTGTGTGTGTGTGTGTGTGTGTGTGTGTGTGTGTGTGTGTGTGTGTGTGTGATGTAGGTGCACACATAAATATTCTTTATGTTTGTTTTTTTTAATTTATATATATGATTATCATATGCCCATAACTTTTTTCTTTCCATTTGCTCATATTTTTCGATGTTGACATCAGTTAACGCTACACCTTGCAGCAAACTTTATTTTTTAGTTTTATTTCTAACTTTTACTTTTGTGACTAGAGCACCTTCCCATGTTAAAATTACCCCCTGGGACAAATAAAGTTGGTCATTGTCATTGTCATTGTAATTGTCATTGTCCACATACTTGCAGCAAAAGAACCCAACCACAGACATTTTCTCGCAGTAGCCAGGCCCCTTACCTGTCACTGGCCCAGCCAATGAGCGGGATGACGAAGACACCGATGGCGCTGGAGAAAGTTCCAGGTGTAGACACAAAGATGGTCGGCACCTGGACACGCTGGAGCATTGCGAGCATGTAGATCTCCTCGAAGTTGATGAACGACTCCAAAGCCACCATCACCAGGCACAGGAGCACGCGCTTGGACAACGGGTACGGAGCGGGCTGCGGCGCCGCTTCGCCAGATGAGAGAGAAACCATCCTGTGGAAGACAAGGTCTGCTGCCCTACTTGACCAAGAACTGGCTTTTGTACTACCACATCACCATCATTATCAAAACAACAACAACAGCAACACAGAAGATGAATCCTCTCTTTGTCCTCGCCGTTGGCGTCAGAATTTTGTTGTTGGTTTTTTATTGGTGTCAAAGGTTGGTTTTGAGTAGTGAACTTCTCCCTGCGTTATCAGCCAAAAGGTAAGATCACGTCATCAGCAGAGGCGTTAGAAGTGCCCGAGTCCCCCGTCGCCCCTACTTCACGCGTGTTTCGTTGCACTCTAGCGCAATTGCAGACACAGTTTCGCAAAGCAAGGTCAATAAACTGTTCTGTATACGTCACAACAATAATTACTTCGTGAATATGTTTTAAAGTTAAATGCACAGATGGTTAGATGTTAAGCAATGATGCAGATACTCACTTGCTACTGGAGTAATACGATGAAGTATTATCACGTAAGATAATGCTGTGGTTGTTGTTGTTGTTGTTGTTGTTGTTGTTGTTGTTGTTGTTGTTGTTGGCGTTTTACACCAAGTCATCATCAAAGACTATACCCTGACCTTCTAACATTTTCTAGCTCCAGTGAGAAATAAGCTAATCAGGTCTCTCAACCCTTACATTTAGCAGAAAAAGAAGCACATTACTCTCTTCTAGACCAAACATGTAGAAAAAGCCACGTTACCAACCCTGATACGTCACTTATGTTTACCTTCCTTCTGCAACGCTACCTTTTGACATAGTATGTTCGCTTCTGCCACGACACTGCCCTGCCATTGTCCCTTCTGCCACGACACACGCCTACATAAACACACTACCCTTGGCCATCAACACCCTCTTGAAAAAAACCCTCCAAACATCCACTACAGCTGAGTAACAGATGGCAGCAACGTTCACGTTCTGGTTCAAGGTTCATTGGCCTTAATTTCAAAGAAGTGATGCGAGACTTGGTTAAAAGCCGAGCTGCTGAAACTGGAGAGTCCTGCAAAGTTCAATGACAGGTTGAGGACAGGTTCGTGAGGTAGGCTAATAATTCTTAGTCTAGGCAGACGGGAGGGCCCCAAGCGTCTATTGCAAGAGATGCGGACGGACGCAGGCCTTGAGGTCGAGTTTGGTGACGTGGTGTTCGGAGAGAAAACCGTACAAATGACTTTTTTAGAGAGTAAAGTGCATCAGTCTGTGATTTCACTCTCTGGGAGAAGAGGGAAAGGAAATAAAACTAAAAAAGAAAGGTAGAGAACTTCAGAATATCCGAACAAAAGCCATCATGGAACATACTCCTTATCGTCGCCGCCGCCATGACAGAAATGGAGCAGGAGGAGGTGGAATTATGAAAATCTTGAGATATCACGTCGCCTGCCAGTTGCTACCCTGACCCTAAATATTTAAGTCCTCCAAATGTTCGGTGACAGATTAGATGGTTTCTTTGACAGCGCTCCATGAATGTCATACACACCGACGATAAAGCTAGACTGCATTTGTTTGCTGCCTCCCTCCTCTCACCCCTCCCCGCCTCACACGTGACCGCCCGACTAACCCTGTAAACAAGCGTTTAATCAAGATACGTAGATGCTTGTGTGCGCCACCTGTCAGCTTTATGTAGTCATTCCCATCTCCCATCTGGACCCATGATACCGTTAGTAAAGCTACTTTCCCTTTCCCGCCATCATGCCCTCAGATGAGGTACCCTACCAGGCCGCCCCCTTTCCTCTTCTCTTGTCGAGAAGGACGAAAACTTCGCGAAAAAAAACCCTCCGAAATGAGGATGCTGTCATCCAGATGTACGAAAGATGGCCGTTTGTTAGCGGCGTGTGTGAAGTCAGTTATGTTTGAAATTCATTACACCATTACTGCACTTTTACGTAGAAATGTAGGAAATCATTGTTAGTGACAATGGTCAGAGGGAGGTGGGTGGAGGGCGGCTGAGAGGAGAGAATAATTTTCATCAGCAGAACTCTTTCTTAATCCACAAAGCAAACTGTACATCTTTAATCATTGGGCATAGTTATAATAATATATATATTTTTTCAGCAGGTGTATGACACTTACCTTCCCACACCAGCAACTGTGTAACTGTGGTGCATTAGACAGTTTCCTTTGCGATGGATGGTCAGGGTTCATGAATATTTATTACCGTCTAATTGGCATGTAACGTACTTCATATGGTGGAAAGCATGGTGTCGTCTGCATACTTCACGGTGATGAGTAAATATTTTTATTTGTGCCTTGATCTCACTATAAGAGGATGGGTGTGTAAGCTGCTGACTAATAATGGAAGGGCGAGGAATTTTTTATGATCCTGCTCTGTGCAGAGGTGGTCATAATTGTTTGTGCAGCTGTTTGTTGTGGTTTCCAGAAAAAAAGAGAAAAATGGGCAGAGAGAGAAAGAGAAAGAGAACGCCATTTATTGCCAATAAAGCACAAACAGTCGGTCACACAAAAATTATTTTATAAGCACATAACTTCTGCAAATGGTTATTAATAAAAAAATAATCAACTTATCCTTTTGTTTCGAAATCAGCAGTGAGGCAATGATCATCAAGCAGTCTCATAATTGTGTCAGTCGTATAGAACTGTAGACCATCTCGAAAATTTCCAAAAGTCACAACACGTAACATTGCCTCGCGCTGACAGAAACGAACACGTCAAGCTAAGTTTTACGTCATCGCTCCTTTGAAAGTACGTCATCAAACACGAAGCATGCTGGGATTTCAGCTGTGGAGTACCAACAGAGACGATCATTTTTGAAGAGTTCAGCAGAGGCTGAAAATGGTAATCTTGAATTATAGACGTACTTTTGGTGAACAAATCACAATCGTAAGGCCTAGATGAGTAATCACTTACCTGAACAAAACTGTTTTCTTATAATATTTTTCTAAGGTATGCGGACAGCAAATTTCTTTGGACTTCATGTTCAATAGCGGGAGATAGTCATTGAAATGGCGCTACATGTCAGAGGTTAACTGTCCCTAGTTTGATGTACTTTCAGCATCAAAGTGTTGGTCTATTCAGATGTATTCAGAACCAAAAGAACAGTTTTTCTGTGTGGATTAATCTTGTTATGACAACCAACCAGAAGGCAGTTGTGTGGGTTAACAATCAAGGACCATTTTACAGATTTAATCGTTAAGATGAAAATCCTGAATGGGGGAAAAAATGTAATTCTTGAGCGCGAATTTGCATGAGGATTGCGATAGGAGATCAAGCAATGCATTGCGAATTTTATGAATATGATCAATAAACACAAATGAACAAGTAACGTAATTCTAGATCTATAACATATGTGGGAAACCTAGTTTTTGTTGTAACCAATTTCACTTTCTCGCAACAGAGTCGAAAATCAGAGAGTGACTTACACAGAGTGGAGGACCGTGACGTCGAAGACCTGCCGGGAGAAGATTTTCACCGGAAGTTGTTTGAATCGTTGGATGCTGCGTGCAAAGAAACTGGACAGGTTAGTACCCTAAATCATTACTTCATGTACGAATAAGACTCACAGATATCCAGCTAAAGTTAAAGCCGAGTGTGGTTAATGTTACTGTAATCGTAATAAAACCAAAGGTAGAGAGGAGTGCTGACGTGACCCCTAACCTGTGACCTGACTGCCGGCAGATCATTCATGACGTGCATAAGGACAAGCACTTCGCGGCGGACTTTGAACTGGTCATGCCGCGCGTCCAGCAGGCGGCGCTGCGCTGCACCGCGACGATGGAGAAAGCGGAGTCCTTGTGCCGCGCCATGGAGCACCGCATCGTCGCCCTGCACGGCGAGAGCCAGGAACTAGAAGCCCGGGAGGAGCTACTGCGGCAGGAACAAGGTAGAGGCATCCGCAGGTGAAAAGAGAAAAGAATTTCTGGAAGACAGATAAATGTCTCCTGTCTTCAGGGTTTTGTCGAGAAAGGCAGAATGAGGCAGACATGATTGTGGATGAAGCTCAGAGTTGTTGGGGCTATGTTCCATTTTATGTAGAGAGGACGGCGAGTATTGCATTGTATTTTATTTTAAAACTGAGATCATAACGTTTACTGCTGTATCCGGGTCAAATCAGATTACCCCGAGTAAACAAAATACCAAGTAATGCTCAGGGCCATGGAGATTAGAAGAAGGTAAACTGTTTGTAGAACTCTTTTGTTTTAGATGCTGTGTCGACCCGCGGCCACGAGTTGTATTGGAGGGGCAACTGTCGAGAGATGGAGCGGAACCTGGGGGACAGCTTTATCGCCAGAGAACGTTGTTTGAGTGTGGAGGGCGCCAGAAGCTTCAGAGGTTGCCTTCTGCTGATGTTTATATATATATATATCACATATGTTATGGGAAACAAAATAAGAAAACTTGAAATTAATTCTTTTGTTCTTGATTTCATTAAGTGCACCTACAAGCATTCACAGTAATGTATGTCAGACGGATTTTTCTGTCACAACTTGACATAAAACATCAGATTTCGTCGAAGACTAAAACGTGTATTACAAAATAAATTTTTTTTTGCCATGAGTGAGACATGTCTAGTGCTTCAAAGGTAATGTACAGGACTGCATACTATTTACAATTGCTATTAGTAACATGGATTGAAAATTGGACCAGCAACAACATCTGTGGGCTTTTGGACCTTTGTGCAGATGAAGTTTCCGAGAAGCTGCTCCGAACGGCAGACTTGCTGCGGGTTGCTGAACTTCGGACCTGCAGCTTGGACAGTCAACTTCACGCCACCATGGTGTCTCTTGCTGTTATGTTTCAGGACATACTTAAATAAGTTTATGCTTGCGTGTACGTGCATGCATACATATACATTAAACAAGTTGTTCCTAGCTTTATATGCAGCTTTTTTGAGATGTTGACGTTGTTTGCGCAGGTTGTCGTGACATAATAGTTGTGCTATGTGTCCAGAAACTGATGGGACAGGCCCTGGAGAAGTGGAGGATGGCGCGAGGGGAGTGGGTGGATGCGCTGGACAACCTTACCCAGCTGCAACGGGACAAGATCTTGGAGTGGCTGACAAGTTCAGGTACACCTAAACACCACGCCGTTTTGTACTTTGTACATTTTTAGCCAGGTATTACTATACTCGTGCCTACCGACCATCCTCAAACAAGTGTGACCAGTCGTTGACCACCTTCTCCACGAAGACAAAGCTTTTGGTTGCGTGATTGTGGATGAAAGCGTGTTTAACCTTCTGAATTGTCTTAATCGTTGCCCGAGGTTTTGTGTCTACGTCGTCTACAATATCTGATGCCTACAGAGCCCCGTTCAGAAGCACAGCAACAGTTGGGCGAGCAGACTGTAGACTACCTTTACCTGCTGCAGCAGGAGCGCCACCTGGCGGTTCAGGTAAGTCCAGCAGCGACAGCGACTAGATGTTTGTTTGTTTAAAGTGGACTAGCACTACTGGACGGTTTAGGAGGGCAAAACCACACAATTTAAATAATACACCATGATATTAGAGGAGCGTCAGAAATGCCTTTGTGCTTGCGTGAAACCGTCAGAATGATGAAAGAGAACGCTGAAAAGCCGTTTTCACCAGACAAATACGGACAAATTTTGACAAAGTTTGGAAAAGTTTTCATATCAAATAAAACTTTGAAACTTATTGGAAAGTGGGTTAAGAACTGTCTTGCGGGTGACTTGATGACGAAGGAGTTGGCGTAAGTGCGCTGACGCTGGTCTTTTCATGGATGACAGGTGTTGCAGAGCGCGCTGGGCATGTGCACTTTCAACGTCTCCCTCGACTTCGATCGCGCCTCCAACCTCAAGCAGCAGAAGCAGTTTGACGAGTTGCAAGAGAAGCTGCACGTGATGCTTCAAAAACCTGGCGTGTATCTGAGAGCCGCCACCGCCACTACAGACCTTCTGAAATATGTAGGGATCCCCTTCCCTGTGACCCCTTCACCCTCACCCTCCCCGACACACACACGCACGCACATGAATGCCACTGCTATGCTGTTCAGATACGACTGAGAGCCGAAATGTAGGCTCAGTTTTTAATTAGGTTTGGTCATGTGTTCTGGTGGAAAACGTTATTCTGTTGAACAGCAATATGTTGGTGTCAAGGTACTAGTAACATGAGATTGCTTTCTTGTGGCAACATCCCGCTCAAAAGTGCTCCAGTGTCACGACATTCTAGGCCCTTAGGGTGTATGCACAGTCACGAACATCATATGTATTTAGCTACCTGTGTATAATATATACATACACACACATATGGCAGTAATATATTTATACGGTTGTAATGTATAGGGGCATGCGGAGGACATGTACATATTGAAATGCACTTTCAGATCACGCAAGTCACGTAAGTATATGCGCCCTCAGATTACAAGGACCTTTTAGTAGAGGTAACCTCTCTACATGACACATCTCTACATGTTTTCATTGTGTCAGTCCTCCACGTTTACTAACGGTTCTCAGGGCCGGCCGTCGTGGGTTTTCTACGGGTACTGCGGTTTCCTCCATGCCCTCCGTTTTCCATCATAATACAAAATCACCTCAAGGTGGAAGCACTTTCCCGCTAAAACAACCAACCAGCCAAGTCAATCTTCCACATACCAGTTCCTCCCCATTACACCTGTCGATTTCCTCCGTCAGATTTCCAGAAACCAGTCTCTGAACTCTTACACCTGATCGTCAGTTCCAAGGTGAGGTATATCTATATAAGATTTTTTTGTTGTCTACCTTTGTTTTCTGGGCCGAGCAGCAGCAGGAGCAAGAACAGGCGAAGAATAGCGGCGAGCTGCTGGAGAAGCTGAATCTGTCGCGTCAGGAGGAGATGCTGAACGGAGCGTGCCATGAGGGTGGTACAGCGCTGCACCGCTGCGGCAAGGTGTCGGACCTCGCCACCCTCGTCACGCAGACCGTCAACAGACAGCCGCCTCATCCCGTCCACCAGGTGACGACACACGCACGTAGGTGTTGGCTTGTTCCTGTCTGTCCATGGCCGGATGAGACTAATTTTTTCACCATATCACCACCTGCACAAAGACTGTCTTTTATTCGTTTATTATGTTGGTTTTTTTTATGGTGGTCAATCGCAATGCTGCTTGACTTCTGGTTATTCTGGAGTGCGCTTATCAGAACATCTAGTCCATAACATTTGCAAAACATAGCACCTTGTCTAAGAGTTTCTTGAGTGTGTGTTTGATGCGTTAAAATACAGGATAGAAGGTCCTTAAGTTGCGAAAAAAGGATTATTTATGACTTATTTGTCCATCAGACTGCCCCTCAAGAAGACGATCGATGTTTCTATGACTCCGAGGACAACTACACCGAGGACTCCTGGTTTTCAGAGGACAGAGTAAAGGACAAACTCCAGGGGAAGTACAGCCGGCTGGACCAAAATCAGCGAAAAAGTCGTTCAGTAGACGGCAGCGACAACGACACCACCGACATTAGCGACACCGATTTTTACGATGACGAAGTTTATCGTGTGAGTAAAGGACGTTCAGGGAAAAGTCCACAAGAAGATAAAGAAGTGTGAATGTAACGAGAGTATACTTTTAGGTAAAGCATCAATGCCCCCGACACATTTATTAATCCGTTCTCATGAACTGGACTTTCTGTCGAGGGACTCTGCATTCTTCTAGACAGAAGTTCATCTCGTTTTTGCCACAAATTCTTCACATTGTTCAAACTTGTCCTCGATTTTAGCCCTCTATTCTGTAGTAGCGGATGAGTGTGTGAGGACAGATTTTATTTTTAAGGGAAGGTTAAAGTCGTTTCAGTACATAAGAGGTTCGTCTTAATTTTTCTTGTTTTCTTCGAAGGAAAGGGTATGGGCAAATTTCCTTCTTCAGTCTGTCTGTTCAGCTCTCCATTTCTTTCAGGTTCACATGTATGCCCGCAATTGCACACGTATCCATAAATACACTCAAAGCAAAGACAATAGCAGGGGGATAAAGGCTCATTTAGCAACTATCTGCTACCTGTACGATCCCCAGAAAACCTAAACCATTCACCCCAAAGTCTCTGTCCTGGAGCTTGTGTCTCACGTCTGTGGCAGGGCCGCCACCTCTTAGTGCCTCGAGCCTCAATACAGTCAGACGGAGGTACTCAGCAAGACGGCAAAGACCACGAGGGCTTCCTCGGCTTTAGTCAAAGGGGAGAACTGCTTGCCAAGGGCGACATCGACTCCAACATTGGCGCGATGATGACAGACAGAAACAACGATACTCACGTGGGAGGTAGACGCCTTCATCTCAGTATCATTGTTCACTCCAGCTTTTATCTATCTGTTCCCTTTCCACAATCCGTCCATGCGGAAAATTAGGTTTCATAGATTACATTATTAATTTCTGTTCTCATCTGTACGCATAAGCTTTCAATGATTTATAAAATAATCTGTGGGAAAAAACCACCAACAAAACAGTTTTTGTGTAATTTTTTAAAAATACTTTTCATTAGATCAACAGAAAACTTTTTGTTTTGTTTTTTCTCCCGCGGACGAAAGTTGAAGTAAAGATAGTTTGAAGGGGAAATACTTGCCTTCTACCGTTTCCTTTCACAAATGTATTTCTTCCCGCCAGTCATTCAAACTCTTTCCGCTAGGTGCCGCTGCAGGCAGGGAGCCCTTCATGACGCGCCTGCGCAGACGATTTTCTTTCACCCCACGCAGTGACAGCATGACAAACGCGTGCGCCGTTGATGACGTCAAAGTCCGTTCTTCCGGAAGTGACCCATCTCAGAACTTCATTCAAACTAATTATTGCGACGCGAAGCGTTAAAGGCCAGTTCAGAGCAGTTAATAAAAATATAAAACAAACTTTTCTATGGTGCCAAAGTTGCTAATAATCAGACTAATAGCATGATGGAATGGACAAAGGGGAAAAGCTTTTAAAAGGTCTCGGGGAAATTCTGTGTTAAAGTTTAGGATTGTTACTGCTGTTCACTTGTGGAACATGTTCCCCGCAAACAATTATTGTAGGGTATTACATTTATTTTCACCGGAGTTGTTTAGTTTGTTGCTGCTTAATTACCGTGAGGAAAGAAATGAATGGATTTTTGTTCCAATAAAGTTTTGAACAGCTGAAAAGTTAGCATCTTACGATAAACTGGTCTTGCAATGAGGGTGGAGTGGGGAGAGTGTACCCACCTTTACAGAGATTTTCTGTATTGGTGACGTAAGGGACCACCTGCAGACATCACATGCACTTTTTACGAAATCCTGGAATTGACGTCCATGACATTTTGTGGCATTTCATTTATTTATTGGCCAGAGGGAATTTTTAGCTATAACATTAGAAATATACTTGTGTTTATTTGGCTGTCACACGTGCAGTTTGTGGTTTGTGTTAGGATGGTGGAGCAACACTCTCTCACTCAAACTCTTCACTCTGCAGCTTCACCCTTATCCTAATGGATGACATACTAATCATAACAAAGAAGAGTATCTAATAGAACTTACTAGAACTTCAGCAGAAGGTTGTGTGACCTGCCCGACCTGCTTTCCAGAAGAAATGAGAACCTGATTAATCAGGGGAGGTAAATGGTAACAGAGGAAGAGGATGACTATCTACCTGCCTTGATCCGTGGACTGTGTGTTGTGTAATTCAGCTAATTCATCCTGCAATGTGTCTGATGCCACAGTCTGTGAGATGTAGACTTAAACACTGCATAAGCTGCATGTATAGTGGTTGATTAACGGAGTTCGGCTGGGTGGACTGGAAACCGAATATGCAATAGTGTGTGTGTTTGTTTGTTGCCTGCTATCACGAGGTAAACAGTCCGCTGAGTATATATACGTAATTTTAAATTGGAATTTCGTCACAAACATTGATATTTTTTTTTTTTTGTTGTCATACATTACAGCAAAATATGGCGTTGATTTAATAATTGTAGACCTGAACTTTTAAAAAATGGAACTTTAGAAGGCAGAGATTCAACATCTCGGATACTTCATTGGTCTTTCCCTCTACAGGACAATAGGATTCTACTTTTCTCACTTAAGTCTTTGTGCTCTGTGAGATTCTATCCTTCTACTGTGCAAGCGTGCAAGATATGGCGGGGGAGGAAAACGTTTATAAGCGCTTACAGTCTCATTTTAACACGGGGGAAATGAGCAATGCAAATCCTCTATTATTGTTTTAGTTATCTTTCGATAATACTCCACACATCACGAACAATATAAGCAGAATCCGGTATACACCCTGCATTTTACTGAATCTTACACAACTCACTTGTCAAGGGTGGTTTGTCAAACCGTTCTCTTTAGTTTTACTAGTTAAAAAATAATACTTCATGTCTCAGTTTGTTTCGATTATTCGCTTCAGGAAGTCTTTTCATTGTCCAGATTTTCCAAGTCATGCCGTAGCCATGACAACGGACAATACGCCAGCGAGGTCAGGGAATCCTCTTGTACAGGGACATAACCACAGAAAATGTCTCGCCTCACACAAGTTGCGTCCCTTAGGATCGATGTCGGTCACTACTGCCTGGAGCTCGTGGCGATTGTCGAGAGCCATTAGGTTCTGCTCGCCGAGGTTTAGATCCATCTGACGTGACAGCATCAGCAGCACTTGCTTCCACGATTTTCATCGCCGTGCACGTGCATGCCCGAACCTTCTCGCCACAGTCTGTCTTCGTCCTTGCGATGAGAGTGGCGATCATACTTCTCCATCAGGTGCACTCCCAGCGAAGCCAGAGCCCCATCCAGACCCTCTCCTGTTGTTAGTACAGAAATTACAGGTTAAAACTCTAATAAGTTCATTTAAAATTGTGGAATCAGGACTCTCCAAATCAATCCTTTCAGACGCTAATGGCGCTTGATCAATCAGAGTTTGCTGTACAAAATGAAAGCCTTTATACTCAGTTATTTGAATGTGTGGAGAATACTACTGCCTTGTACCTGTGACGTCGTCTGCTTCGTATATCTCATCCGGGTACTTACAGACATGTGCAGAAAACGTATAAAAGGAGCAGAGGCAGATGCAATGCCAAAGAAAGACAGCCTGGCATGCCTATTAAGAGTCTAGAAATCTTGTTAAGTAGTCTGCCTAGGATTTTCTAATTAAAAGTATATGTCACAAGTATTTGTGATCACTTAATGTCGATCAAAAGACTAGGTCCACTAGGAGATCAACCGATGACATAGTCTGAAGATAGCAAGCTGATGATTGGCTATCTCAATACTCACGTGTCTTCGCAGACGTCAAAAATGCCGCCTGACAGTTGTGCGCATGCGCAAAAGCTTGTATTGCTTCAGGAAGTACCGCTTTATGCAGATCTGCTTTGTTTCCCACCAGAAATTTGACGGCTGTAATAAAATGATATGACAGACGTTTCATACGTAGTAAGATCATGTTGGTAGCGCACATTGCAAGCATGCATATCAGGAAGAGGAGGAGGAAGAACGAACGAACACAAGCCGGTAGTTCTTATCAATGCATGTAGGGGAGTCTTCTTTTCAGTAGTAATCATTGAAAGGCGAGAACAGAGATTGTATTGTCATCTAAGATTCGGAAGACGAGGATTGTGATGAAAAAGACTAACTGGACCCTGCATTGTCATCAGAAGAGCCCGAGTGAAAATTTGTCTTGATAACGACTGACTCAAGCGGCTGATTCAAGTACCGTCTCAGACATGCTATCGAGTCTGTAATTACTCACCTGCAGGAGCTGACTCCATGACTTCGCTCTCCCACCTGGACAGACCATAAAGGGAGGCGGGCTCATCCAGACTGAAAACCAGCAGGACAGCATGGGCGTTGCGGTAGTAATTCCGGGTCAAGGTTCGAAACCGCTCCACGCCTGCCGTGTCATACACCGACATCTGCAGAACCAGTTTCTGTTAGTCAAGACGATGATAAGACGGCCCCTCCCCTTCCCCCTAGAACCCATGAACCACGAAATGCAACTAAAGTCATCCCGACAAATCTTTCTCAACTTATAAGTAAAACTAATTTATAAAACAGCAAACACAAATCCAGCAACGACAACATTCATCTTTCTTTTTATTACCGAAGTTCAAAAGTGGAAAAATCCGGTTGTTTTAGTAGAAAAAATTCTTTGTACTACTATTAAACCAGCTGAAACAGGTATTTAAAAAAAATGTTTTGTCGAATCTGTTGGAAGAGCTATAACATTCTATTATTTTCTCATCTATCCTGCTTTCACAAATTGATTGATGACCTGCTTTATCTGCTTAGATGTCCAGTGAAGATTATCCAGTAACGAGTCTTTGGCAGAGAATTTAATACTGACTGATTGTAAAATAAAATGTAAAAATAAACTCCGCAAGTTATATATTGCCATCGCACCCACACACATTGCGCCTTCTGCCCACATGATTTCCTCCATACCTCCAAGCCTGTAAACAAGAGTATTAACTTACATTGACAACTCCTTTAGCCGTAGACACAGAATGTATGCAGCTTTCCACGCCCACCGTTGTGGTGGGGTTTTCACGGAAGATGTAGTCTTCATCTTGGATGCAGCAAAAGAGAGAAGTCTTCCCCACGCCGGCATCGCCAACCAGGATCACCTTGAAGAGAGGACCCGTCATTGCCGTTATCGTTAATGAAGACATGTTCACTGTGTTTCTTGATGGGTTCTGCGTCCTCTAGCCAAGCAGGGGTCAGTGAAAGGGCCATGTGACGACAGACATGATCAGTGGCTGGATTCACAATCGCAGGAGGATCGCACTGCGTAATGAAAACAAGATAATAACTCTACAAGACAGAAGCAGGATAATCACGCAACGTAATGAAAGCAGGATGGTCACATTACGTAACAGACACAGGATGAACACAAATGAGAGCGATGAAAGCAGGATGATCACACTGCGTGATACACAATGACTGCAGGATGGAAGCGGATAATATATATTAAATACAAAATGATTACAGAAAGTGATACATAAATGCAGGATAGTCACACTACGTGATGAATTTATAAGATGATAACACAAGAGGACGATCACTGAGCTAATACAGACCGTTATATAACCAAAAAACCCACGTGACACATCTTGATTGCACCAGACCCTACAGCGTGCCTTTATTGCAGTAAATAAATTTTCACGGCTTTTGGAATTTTTTACGTTAAAATAACTTCCTTGTAAATAAAACTTCCTTGAGCTTAGGATGTCAGCCGAGCTCAAACTTCACAAGCTCACTGAGGTTAAAGAATTTACACAAATAGTTTGATATCTACGTCGAAGTAAGCATGAGTAAGAAAAGTTTCCATAAGGAAATAAATCCTCAGCTGGGTTTTTCACGACACATCCTCTCAGAAAAGTGCGTCCGTGTTTTCAGCATGCTGTTACAAATATACAAATTTTATAAATAACAGATTCTTCAGCCTAATATGCATTCTCCAATTTTTAATTACAGATGATCTTTTATTGTAATCGCTGATTGCACATCCGCCAGTAATATCAAAGCTGTTGATCCTATTATAGGTCGGGCACAACAGTAAGGTCTCATCACGTATTATCGCCGGTGGTCACTCACTAATCTGATAAAAGGAAAGAAATGTAACCGCTGACAATCTGCAACCGTATCGCAAGTAGCAGTCATGTCAGCGGTTCTGAAACAGTTCATAAAATATCTTACACAAACATTTGTCCTGTCACAACTGCCTGCACGTTCATCCGCAACGTTAACGCTTTTCGGATGTCGCTCGGTCAGAGTAGATGACATTTCTAATTCAAATATAATTTGTATATTTAAACCTTCTTTCTTGGAATATCTGTCTCTGAGAAAGATTTTTTAAAAAAAATAACAAACTTGGCCAGCTTTCTTGCGATCACATGAGCTTTGCTCTTACCACAAAGCCGCAGGTCAAGAGGCACTCTCGACTGCTTGTCGTCTGACCATCACCTGTCAGCTTTACCTGAGTTATCTTACAGGTGTGTTGTAACCACCCTGTTGTTAACAGCTATTTCTCAGTTCGCACCACTCACCTTAGTGAATTTTTGTTGCTACCTTTGACCACCTCGAGAAACAAAAACTGATATGGCGGCAGAGACGCTGCAGGCAAGTGTTGTTGACACAGTTCAGGGACCTGTGTGAAACTTCCTCTGCTTTTTTTTCAGTTCTTATATCTCCTGTCGGCTTGAACTTGCACAGTACAATGCAGGTCACGCTTAATATAGTGCAGTGGAGTTTTCCGAATTGCGAGCACAGAACAAATGTGTTCATTCTGTATTCTCTTTGCCACGCCCAGAGGGCTAATTTTAAAAGGAACACAGTGTCCTAATTATATATGTATTGGAGTATACACTGTCAGTTATACAGTGATACTGCCAAGCCCCAGGCACTGATGTATTGCTAAAACTTAGGTACTGAAAGAACCCTAAGGTAGAGATAGATAAATGCTTTTAGTATGAAACGATTGTGCAGTGTATGGCGTTGATTCGATAAACGCTTTTATCAGTAAGAAATCAACTGTCATCTCCTGAGCAACTAATTACATTTTACGATCCAGCTCCGTACTCATGTATGTAGCTGTACATCAGGCCTATTTTCACGTTAAACATAAGTATAATATGTATGTGCGCAATCGTTTATTTTGTTAATTGATTTTCTAGACCCAAATTTTTTTCTGGAGGTCGAAGAAACTGTGCAAATTGACAATGGTATCAATAAAAACTATGTATTGCGATGTAATATTCAAGATTATGTGACACTTCACTGAGTGCTCATACTCATGCGCTGCAGGAAGCAATTGAAATAGTTTCAAGAGATGACGGTGTCACGTGCTCAAAAATCCCTCTGACTCACACATTTGCCTCGAAAAATGAGCATGAATAGAAACTCTCACACACCCAAGCCACACGCACACACACACCCTTTCTTTCTCTTGAGGAGAATTGTCAGTGGTATTGTTAATTATAGAATTTCATTTCAAGCCAGTCAAAAAGCCGTCGGCCTGCATAAATTTGACTCCTACATTCAGAAGACAAAACTCAGAGGAAGGCTTATCTCTAGGAAGTCCACTTAACGGCGCGTGAGCTCTTGATAATCACTCGTGTTCTCAGGTGTGTGTCGGGGTAGGGTTAAGTACTGTCAGCTCACGAAATATACGATGGACTAGGTGTCATATCTTTGTGAACACCTGTCTGAAACCGCAAAAGTGGATTGATAACGCTGAAGTGTCTAACATTTACAGTTACTGTCAGACCGTCAGACTGTAACGAGTGCAAACAGAGTGCAAATCTTTTTTTATTTATTTTTTAGAAATAATTTATGATTTCGTACATTATTTTGGTAACTGCTGGGTTAGGGTTAGAATCGTTTGTTGAAAGTCAGATGACTTTAGGTGGCCGTAATTTAAATGTGTTCAGTTTATAATTTTGGTGTATTTCCTTTTTCCCTTGTACTTTAAAGAATTACTAACGATATTTTTTAAGCCTACAAAAATAGTTCATGGATACACATTTTTAACTGTCACTTCTGCATTACCATCCCTCATCAAAAGTGTTATGATTACAGTATAATAAAAAATGGTTCTTTCCATGCAAGCAACTGATTTTATTCACGAAGACCATTACTGAAAATTAAAATGCAACAACACAGTTCTGTGGTAAATAGTTTAAGAAAGATTTTTTGTTTTGGGAACTTCTCTTACCCCCAGCTAACGTTTGAGGCATTAACATTATTTGTCTAAGCTTGGACAAAAATTGTGAACAACGATATGTTAATAAGTTCGATGGATCAAACCGTTTTCAAAAATTCGGCTGTTCATTGGCCTTAATTGTTTGTGATAGAAAATCAAGAACATAAACAGTTGATCGCTAGATACCATTTCCACAATAACTTACTTCATTCCCTCGACCTTCTTTAACTACGGCGAAGCAAAATGAACACATATACTCAGTAACGATATAATAGGAGGCAAGAGATTGCTGTCGGTATCTATCACTGTGCAACAGTCAGGGTTTATCTGATGCATTGACAACACCAACCCTGCAGCGAGTGTGACTCTGATTAACGCCATGCATTCTGATTTTTAAGATAAAAGACCAACCTTTTCAAAGTCTTTGATCAGTCTTGGCCTATAATGTATGTCGAGCGCGCAGCTGCGTATGACAAATGACAGAAGGTTTGTCACCTGAGGAGGTGAGCCCAATGCACAGCGCTGACGTCACACAACACGCACGGACTTAAAGCAGGTCACAACGGATCACACCTCAGCGTTGCTTCAGGTAATGTATCTTATCAAGTCTACAAAAGTCAACAAACTGGTAACATAGCATCTGCCCATCTTTCAAAAAAAAAAAAAAAAAAATGCACACTCGACGGTGGACTCTGCAAGCAGCCATACCTTCTTAGGGCGAACTTTGCTAGGGGTTAAAAAATGTTTGTGTGTGAGCGTGCTTGTGTGTTGCCAGGTTGTGGTAGTATGTGTTTAGATACGTGAGTGAAGCAAAGTTTCCATACTTTGTCACTTATACTCCCTCTTGAAAGTGGAAGGCTTAGAACAATTTCAGATGAAATATATTTGACATTTAACGCTATATATATATTTAGTCTCCTCAAAGTTGAATTCTGCTTCACCCTGTGCATACACGAATACATTATCTCTCTTCTTGCGGGGGAGCTCCATATACACTCACCTGTGATGTCTAAACAGGCCAGAGCACCAAGCAGGTCACCGTGACCTTTCAGAGACGTCTTTATTGTTGAGCCCTCGCCCCTCCTGTCAGCGCCGTATGACTGAAAATAATTTAACAGTCGCGACTATATCTTCGTTCTCACGCTAAAAGCACATAAACACAAAGCTCAAAAGCAAAAAAGAAACAGGAAATTACACGCACACATCATGGATCGTGTTGAGTGGCAATCTCCATCGTCACTTTGTCAAAATGTCAAGTGATTGGCACACTAGTAAATTTAAAATGTTAAATTATTTATTTTGTTTCGACAGGCACTTATACAAAAGTATAAGGCAAACGAAAATGTTTGTATTTAAAAATAGAATTTAATTTGAAGTTGGGGACCATAACCATATATAGTGATGCACCAAAAGTAAAAAAAAATTCTTGGTATCTGGCGGACAGTGCTGGATCGTGTCGGCAGTCAGAAATGACAGTTCTAAGAAATGTTTCTACAGTAGATTCGAGGCTGAGAGGTGATGTGCAGCTAATACAGTAGCGTTGACGTTGTTTCCGAGGAGACATATCCGTTTTCATCTGCCGAGTGCCCTCGACTTGGGAGAAGTTCGCTCGACTTAAAAACTCTCCCAGAGAACGGGAAATCTCTTCTAAATATCCAACATCCAACATCGAATGCTTCGACGAATCACGGATGACTAAAAGTCAACAACTTAAGACCAACAGCTTACACTGAAATAGGTGAACATACAACCAAAGCCTGGAAGGATAAAGGGAATTGTAAGTGATTCATCGTGTCTAGAGTATGTGGTTGGGGCAGATGGAAGGGGGAACCCAACCATCTTCTTCCCCCTGCCTTTTACTTTCCTTGATCAATCACGAATCAGTCTATATATAGTTGGTGGGCAGGGGTGTGTGGGGTGGAGTTCCTGGCATAGGCGACCTTCTGCTCATAAACCTGACTACAGCGCCTTTCGCCTCATAAGTGACTCGCTCTCAATGAGGCCACGGTGACCTATGACTGACGACTTACGGGGGAACCTACTATCAATGCGAGGAACACTAAGATGTATCTAAAAATTGTTATCGGATCAATGCTTGTATGTTTAAAGTTCTCACACTTGCAGTCCGTAATGTCTATGTATGAAGCCTGTTTATATGTCATTCGATCTAACACATACGAAACCAAACATCAAACCGAAAGTGCAGCGATATTCTAGGAATTCACACGCTCCATGAAATGTTTTCTGTCACTAAATCGTAAAAGAACCCAGTTGTTTACTAGACCTTAACGCACAAAATAGCCTGAGCAGTTGGGAATCGAGCCGTTGAACCGGCATAAAAGGACTGAGCGTGCTGGTGCACTTTGCCACGGTCCACAGCTGCAGCGAACGTGGACTAAGAAGGAAGTCCAACAACACACGTGCTTGTATTACTGTCAGCTCTATTTCTTTTTCCTCGAGGGTAAATCTAGGGAGAAGGGGTTCATTTGTCGTTTAGGAAACCAATGCCGTATCAGTAGTTTGCCACCTCGAAGTATTTAAATTACTTAATCCTTTTATAATTAAACAAAAAATGTTTGTGTGTAGCCAGCCAAGCACACAGTCCAAATAACAGCAACCTAACGAAGTAATATCTTTGACTACATGAAACAATTCACGATTATTTTGTTTTCTATCTGGTGTGTTTGTGAGGGATTGTGTGTTTGTCCAGTCCAGTCAGCAATACACAGGGATCGGTCAATGACAATGATCAACTTTATTTGTCTCAATGGGCAAGTTGAACATGCGAAGGTGCTCTAGTCACAAAAAGTTAAAAGTAAAAGTTCGTTCCAAGGTGCAGGGTAAAAAAAAATATCAACAAGTGAACAAATGACAATCATTAAAAAAAAACTTACATCAAGGCCATTTATGTGAACACCTACAACAGCGCTCACACACACACACCACTGACAATTCGTCTGAGGCTGAGCTTAATACAAAGTCTCTCGTTAATACATGTTCAGGTATTGACAAAATACGGGAAGCTTTCTTTATTATTTGTTGGCAACAGAAAGAAGCAATCCCTCTCTTTGATACCAATTACCCTAGAACAGATGTGTACAATACTGTTCTGACTATTCCTATCAAGGAATTGAGAAACCAGCATACAAATGAAAAAGCTAGAAGACTCTCAATAATTAAACGACTGGGAGAACCGCCCTAAGATTGCTTGACTTACTGAAAAGCTATTTAGCTTACGCACAAGGTATATTCATTGTTAGTCACATTTCACAATGTGTTCGGAGTTAAAATTCCATTTGAGATGGCAATCAAAAACAGTTCCCAGGTACCTGAAAGTGTTAACAGTTTCAATGGTTTACTATGTATCACACTAGGACCAACAAAATCATCTTTTGATTCTCCTAAAGTCTATATTTATTTCTTTTGTTTTGTCTACATTTAACTCCAGAAAGTTCTCGTCACAAAATTCGTGCAGAACTGATTCAGAAAAAAAAAAAATTGAAAAGAATAATAGGCACTTAAAAGGCATTCATTCAGTTTACACCTTACACAATAAGTGTTTGTTGTTTATGGACAACATTTTTGTAATAGACCTACAACCCACCATCTAAAAGAGTTTATTGAACTCACAAAAATACTTCAAAAATAAGTCTCTCTAATGGTCCATTTGCACATAAAACAAATCTCTTGCACTCTGGATAACAGATAATTCGGTGATGCTGCATCACGAATCAAGTCGATTATATAATTGAATATCGTATTATATTAACAAATCAGATACAATATGAACAGTCACCAGGCATGTGGCAGACAAATAATGCTCTGCATAAGCAGTTATACAGCCGACATTAACTATCATAAATATCACAGAGCAGATTCTTTGAAACTGTACTTCAAGTAATATAATATAAAATAAATAATTAAAATATGTACTTGAAATATTACAATGTTTCAACAATTGTTTTTATCACCAGAACAGCAGCATATGATCTCCAGATTTCTAGTTACTGTGCTGTAAAACAGTGGAACTTTCTTCCTTTGCATATCTGCCATCTACCCACCATCTAATCCTTTCAACATGCACTAAAAACACATCTGTTTCACGAGCAGTATTTCTTACACCAATTAACATAGTTGTCAATAGCATAATTATAGCAAACTGACTAGCTTGCATGCTTTTCTTTCTCTGCAGATTTATGACACTCTCCATTCTTACTTGTGTTTCCTGATACCTCTTTGTGTCTTATACGTTTGTCTTTCATAATTTGTCTGCTGAGTTGTTTTTCCTTCCGTCCTTTGTATATTGTCCATGTCTCCTGCCTGCCAAGCACTGAGAGCATGCTCCTTCATGAGTGTGATTATGTGCTATATAAATAAAACATTTATTATTATTAACACATACAAAGCTGATCAAAAACAAATTATAAACGACATAAGCATTGTAATACAAACAATAACTATGGTTTATCCAGACCATTAAATAGCATGATGAATTACGATTCACTTTAATTTCTCAGACTCATGTGCAGCCAAGGCAATGGGTACATTCACCCCAGCAGGACCTTGAAAGTGAAATCTGCACATAAAGCAAAAACACAAAAATAAAAGTAAAATAAAAACAAGATATTACGTGCTATATAACTAATAAGAAAAACTGAACAGGGAAAAAGAAAATGTCTAGGAAACCACAACTACCAAGAAGCACTGCTTTAAAAAGCCTGCTGAGTTTCTCCTCATAAATTTATTTTACTCCTATTTTGGACATTTTACTGCATGTGTGGATATCAACTGCTGATGTATTCACTCTTTTATTCATAATATTAGTCCAGGTGCTGAAAACACAATAAGAGGAAAAACAGAAGAACAGAGCTTTTCCTTAGAGTCAACCAGCATTCACTTGATGAAAAATATTGTTCCTTGTGTTTTTAGAATTACGATGCACTTTTCACAATTAACAATATTATCTTCAAAAATATCAAAACAAAAGCTAATAATAAAATACTCGCTACCTGCATATGGCATCAAAATTAATTTTGTTTTTCTTAGCAATAAGTTAGGGAAAAAATATACCTTGAATATGTATGTAATTTCTTAATAAACAGGGAAATGGAGAGCCAAGTAGTAAAAGTGCTGGCCTTTTAATCCAGAGGATAAGCACAAGTCAGTTTGATACTTACACGAGGAGTATACTTTTGTAGGTTGACAAAGTTGTTGAATGAGTACCTGACCCCATTATAAGGTTGGGGAAGGAAAGGCAGTGAGAGAGAGGATACATGATACCTTCACCATAAAAAGAAGCAAAATCTGGCTCCAAGAATGCAGTCTCTAGCATCTCCTCCTCCCAATAGCCAGAAGGTTAAAGAACTACATTCGCCTCATAAACAGTTAGGTCTATTCAAACAAAATGAAGACAACGCAGGGTAGAGTCTCACCCAGATCTGGTGAACCTGCCCAAACCACTTACCCAAGACTGTGGGTCACAGGTGTATGTTCCATGTTAAACTCAGCTACTGGTACTCCTCTGGCAGCTACCTGTGGGGCAAACATGGCTGCAGGATACACGACAGAAGAGGTACCCACCTGAGAACACAGTTGTCATCATGCACATTATCAATCCCTACTTAAGATATTTTAGATTATCCAAGGCAGTGTGCATATCATATAGTCAAAGATAATCTACACATTTCTAGTTTGGTTGACACCAAAATAGATTCATAGGTTTTAGGTGATAAAACAGCTTCAAGATACCATGGTGACATTAACTTATTCATGTAATGAAACTATGTTCTCATTATTCCCTTTGTTGACTTTGCAACCAGATTGACATAGTGAGAGTGCAGTGCTCCTGTAAACTCACCACCAAGCATAGATCACAGTTTTCCAGTTCATAATCAGTTTTTGCCAAGACCTGAGGATCCAGAGATTCTCCAAACCAAACAACATGAGGCCTCAAAAGCCCATTACATCCTTGCTGCATGCATCGTGGCAGCTCTGACTCAGGTATACGAGCATCTGGGGCATCTGCATCGGGCAGTCTGAGCCAAAGACCATTAAAACAGTAAGAAGGATTGAGGAAAAAACTAACTAGCATTTCAGATAAAGTGTACAACTTTTGCTGTATGCTTGTTAATTTTTGAAGTAAGATCTTGTCTAATTTTGGCAAAATCAAAGAAATATTTTTGTTAATGAGTAGCATGAACTACTACAGTTTGATAACAAATAAGTTACTGCTGCTGCACCATGAAAGAAAATATAGAGGGGATACAGGTCTTTAGTATTTATGAAATTTGAGATGTCAATAAGCAATGTGAAGCTAAGGCTTACTGGGTCCAGTTTTACTGCATTATAATGGGGACAGCAGCAGCTTAGGTCATGCTCCTCTTTAGGTGATACCCAGGGATAGTGTATCCCTGTTGCCCATTTGCCTAAAGCTTATCACATTTATAACTCTTAAAGCATTTACTAAAAATTCACTGATAATTTACACTTTTCTTACCCTTTTCCAGAAAGTGCAGGACAGATAGGGCTATCTTTGTTGACTTTGACATCTTTGCATTTAGTGCAGCGTGTAGTGAAAAGGTTACCTTAATAAATATAACACACATATACATGCACATAAACACACTAAGGACAGAACAGAACAAGATAAAAACATGCCTCCCAACACCCACTCCTAACTTTTTCAAGAAAAATCAGATACAATTTGTTTCAACAACAACGAAAAAAAATTTTAATTAAATATTAATCAGCTTTCAGAAAATCTTTGAACATGATTAAATTTACCAAACTGCAGATAAAAATAAAGAGATTTCTAATGGCTTGTGATCACCTTTGCCTACTGCTTTCTCCCACTTTGTTTTTGTAGTTTGCAACTGTGATGCTAAATAAAAACTTAATAAATTTCTACAATAACATGCACTTGTTAAGAAAACAAGATCTGACCATGAAGTTCCAGAATGTTTTTAGAACCAGCCCTTTCATGAAGTTCATCGATGTTCTGTGTTATAACCACAACACTTCGCCCTTGAGCAGCAAGCCTTTTTTCACATTCTGCTATAGCAATGTGGGCCTGTATAAATGAGACTTAGCAAAATGAAATTTTTTTTTTCATTTGTGTGGAGATGGTTCTGCATGCATTTATAAATGTGCATGTATGTTGCCATATTGACATTAAACCACTGATAAACATGGATATATTGGTGCAATATTTAAGTATTACATCTGCTAATCTTTTTCATCCATATGCTAGACTGGATTCAACAGAACGATGTGAATTTACTACAGATTTCATGACAGAGTTCTGAATAGATGTGATCCAAATATAAAGCCTAGCAGAAAAACAGAAACATGAAGAACTTTCATTTTTTTCCTGTTCAAAATATGTATTGTTTCTTTGTCCCATTTTACAAATTAAATACATGTGTTTGCCATTGCTTAGTTAAATGAAAGAGATCATTATTTGTATAAAACTGAATATCTTACTGGATTAGGTGTCTTTGAGAGCATGACTTCACGACGATAATGATAAAATTCCCACACCAAAGAAGGATTGCGTTTGAATGCTTCAGGTGTTGCCAAATCCTGTGGAAAGACAAAACCCTGTGTAAGTTTTTTATAATTATACTTAAATAAACGTAAGTATATTAAACAAATACATGTCAACTCTTCAAAATCTACATTCTGCAAATTCTATCTAGATATCTCTCAATAGATCTATATCTTGAGCAGGATTTCTTATAAAATGTACATGGTTTTCAACACCTGAAAGTTAAAATTGTTGGGAGCTTTCAGATCCCCACTTAAAACTGCAGGAGGTACTGCACCCCTACCCTCTCCTCCACACCTACCATTCCCAATAATAAATACTGGAAATATTATTGGTAAGAGCAAAACAAAAAAAAGTATAAATCAGTGTACATTTGTTGATGTCATACTTACATAAACGTAAAAGTATGTTAATGACATTTCATAGCACCTTGCCTGTCTGGTTTATTACAAAATGTCTTACAAAATGAGACTGTCAACCAAAACTAATTGTTTATGTTTTCAGATCCCATAAAGCAAATTTTTTATGTGGAGTTATCTTACTTATTGGGAAACCAAGATCTTGACTTACGTTAGGAAAACAACCATTTTATCAAAAAAGTATTAAAAATTAGAAAAAACAGTCAAACATTATGGAAAATGCTTACAGTTTAAAGTAGTACAGTTTCTCTTTCAAGATAGTCTACAGTATATTTTTTAAAGAATGAGGAAAATGTTACATCATAATGTATTAAAATGATTTGCTTATAAACACAGAATTTGAAAAGTTCTGCTTTACTTCCAGTCTTTCACTCTTAATGAGAAAAATAAGAGAATAGATTTCCCCCTCAGTTTATTTTTTTCATTCTCCTTGTTCACCTGTGCCTGATATTTACGCCAGAAACCTCCTGCACCTCGAAATGTTGGCACACCACTTTCAGCACTGACACCAGCACCTGTGAGTACAACAATGTGCTTGGCTTTTGCAAACTGCTCACGGAATGCCGCCATATCAGAACTTGGAGACTGGCGTGCCTTGGTAGAATAAAGATCAACACACAAGACTAATTAAGAAGCTTAATTAACTAATCTTGGACAGAACAGGTCAAAGAAAATATAAGATATTTCTATTCCTAGAAATCCTAGACAAGAGTCAATAGATAAGATATTCATCAGGGAGATATAAGGAATAAAGGGAAAATACAAATAAAAATATATGGGAGTATTAGTTGAAGAATAAATTTGTTTACACAATTGCTTTTAATTGAAACTGAAAGAAAACTTAAAATGGTATGGAATTTGGCCATATGACTATTTAATTAAACTTGATAGAAGTTGAACTTAACTCTAACCCTGAAAAGAACTTGTATAAAAAGTGCCATTCTAACTTCAAGTGCATAGTTAAAATATACAATTATTAAGTTTATAGGGAAACAATACTACTTTATAAGCACTGAAACAATTTGTGTCGAGCATACTTGATTATTGTTAGCATATATTTAGTGAACGCTCATTGCACTAGGAAAACATTAAAAAATTTTCACAAAAGGCAGAATACTTTCAAATGCAGACTTCTTGTAACTCTACTGGGGATCACACTATTAATTACCAAGAAGGGTAAACAAAGGTTATTACCATGTTTGCAAAGCAAATGGTTCCAGTAATCTGGCAGACGACAGTACGCTGCAATCGAAAATGAGTGATGGTATATGTATTTCCGAGTCTACAACCTGACTCGAGAAAGTTTACAATAGAACTACTGCCCCCAAAGCAACGTGCAAAGACAGACATTTGATTTGGCGAGCGGCTTCCTTATCGACAACAGAGACTCAGCAGCAGACTTTCCTCCTACTCCCAAAGACGAGTAAGGGTTCTTTTGTTATTTCATGTTCACAGCACAAAGAATCAGGATCAGTCTTTGTTGCAGGCACGCCAGTATTATTCAGGGGTTTCGTGGTGATTGTTTGAATGGATACATAAAAACTCTGTTGGGAGGTTTGGAGACATGCTTTTTACTAACGTATGGAAAGGAACAAACCGAGAATAGACCAAGAAGTGAGAGTTACCTTCCTTGAAAGAGGCCATCAAGGTAACTCTTTTGCAGCTGTGACAACGTTATGTCTACAGTGACGGTGTAATGACAATGACAAGATCAACGCATAGGCAAAGACCGTAAAAACCAAGTTTACTGCATTTGGTTCAGAACTTTTACATTATGTGGTGTTAGAATTGAGCATGGACTTTACTTTTTGTGCATGTGTTTATTTTTTTCGTTTTCAGAAAGGGGGAACATCTAAATCATGACACACATATACACTAATAATATAGAAATAATGTACAGCTCCATGATCTAGATGTTTAATGTCACCTATAGTTTCAGAGCACATGAAATTCTCCGTTGTATTAATTTTTAGTAGATATTTTTTCAATGTTAACCTATCTTTATCATCCGAGGAACAATTCTTGTTCAAATTTCAAACTGTTCGTCAAAGAATTCAGTCATACACTTCTATTTTGAATAACTCCAAACTCGCGTCGAGGGTCACGTGCTCAAGCAGTTTTTTTTTTTACGCGGGAAAGGCAAATATCTGATGAATTTTATAACCGCAAATTTCGGCTTATAAGCCGCGACTTCCAATAAACTGCGATAGTTGTCTCCATCTTTAAACAGCGGATTTTGTCAGATTTCGAATAATTTTTCGGTGATCTCCATGTTAAAGTGTTAACTCTTTACGTTGTTACGTACAGTGTTAACTGTTCACATTTTTAAATCAAAGTCGCATACAATTGAAGTATTCAGATCAGCTGCTGAAGCACACACCCTCGATCATCATGCCGAAAACGAGACGATTAAATGCCTACCAAACAGCTTTCAAGTTGTATATATTAGCAGCCTTATTTGTTCGGCTTATTTGTGGGAAAAAAGTAGAGATTTAGAAAAAATTTAGTGCGTGCGGCTTCTAAACACGAGCGCTCAACACACCAACATTCACGGTAATCTGGCGCAGTGAAAATAACATTACAATTTTTAAAATGCGGTAGTAAATTCTCTATAAAGAGTGAAAGAACCAATGTGTAAAAGTATATCTTAGAGAAATTAATATTATCTCACAGAAGATTATTTTTTTTCACAAAAATCATTAGCACTAAAGCGTCAACTATCATTACTACGTTTCATATAACAAGGCATATATGCTGTTTAATTACACTTCGCCCTGACTCATTGGGTTTTATTTATTTTTGCACTGTCACTGCTGGCTAAATTTACATTTTCTTTTATGGTCATCCCCATTATATTGACTTGGAATTCATTACCTTTACTACCACTATTCAGCCCAATGTTTCCCTTGTTCCTTTTCGCTCATAATCAGATCTACAGACAGAGTAAACATTTCCTTTTCCTCCTTCACTTTTTTGTTTTTGTTTTTGTTTTTGTTTTTTTGTGTGTGTGTTTTGCTTTGTTATAACACTGGGATAATAAACGCTTGCATTGAAAATGCATCTCTAAACGTCGTGTCATTTCTGTAAACTCTTGCCTCGACTAGATTGTTAGTTGAACAGACTACAAAAACACAACATAGAAGAAGTTAACACGCTGGAGTATATAATTATAGATCAGTGGCATAGAAAGGAAGATGCGCGTGTTTGCGGGAGGGGAGAGGAGTGGTGGAGAACTACATCCTGACAGTGAACGACATTCACATTTTTGTCCCCTTAGTATCTTTCTTGAGAAGTGGAGGGGGCTGCCTTCCTTGCCCTCCTGGTTCCTACGCCACTGAGATGGTTAGAAAGACCAGTAAGAAAAGAGTTGCAGTAGTCGATGTAAGAAAGGACAAGGGAGATAAACTAACATTTAACGGCAGGATTATTTGGAAGATTATTTGATGCATCGGAGATGAGCATAGCATGATTTAAAACTATGAGATATTAACTTTAGTATAGACAAAACTACTTATTGATACATTCGTATGTAAAAGAATGGCAGCTGTGTGTTAGCCACAAGGTCACCAAGTTTGAGGGGAAGGAATGCGAATGACCCCAGTCCCTAAGGTCTGAGTCACGGACCTGCATGCAGGACGTGCTTTGAGCCGTTTGAGAGGCAAAATGTCTGTCTACTTTTAGCTTGACACAACACAACAATAACTGCAAGGCCAAGACCACATTAATGTTCAGTCTCTGCTGTCAGAGATATTACAACTCCCTTTTCGCTCACAAGGAGCTGCAATACGTAGTCGTGAAAAAGCGATTAATTTAAGCCGAGGGAACGTAACACGATTCAGGACTGGAGTCTTCAAAAACTAACTTGTTCTTGTTTTTCTTTAAATCTCACTTGTTTTCTCACAACGAGTAAGCCTAGAGGGGGCCTTTGCCTTTGCTGCACAAGTTTTCCCTACGCGTCGCGAATCTGAAACTCTCTAATATGTACAGTACTCCTTGGGGGTAAAGCAATAGTAAAGAAAACAGAATGTATGTGAAGGACAGTGTGAGAGAGAACACAAGCATGTTTATCCTTTGTTTACATGTGTTCATATACTTTAATTTACATGACTGCGTATACAGGTATACACGAGGAGGGTGGAAGAAGGAAAGAATGAGCGGATAATGGAAAGCATTTTTTTCCTTTTTTTTCCCTTTTTATTTTCTGTTGTTGTTGTTGCTGCTGCTCCTGTTTGCTTTGTATTAGATCTTTGATGGAAGTTCTTGTGTTATTTGGAAGGTAAAGATCTTTTCGAGATTTAAAAGTCCAGCCTTTCTTAAGTCGTGCATAACTAATAGCTTTGTATTCTGTTAACGATTTGTAGCCTCTTGGTTTTATTATTCTCTCTGGTGGTATTCGTTATCACCCCTATGCAGACGATTCCATCGCCCTGTCCGATGTCGCTGGCTGATGAGAGCGTTAGATATTGTACTGAATAAGTGGCAGACTGAATTTTGATTAATGAGTTTACGATGAATGATGATAAAATTGAAGTAATGCTGATTGTTACAAAACATAGAGTGCAACAGGTGAAAGAGTCTTCGTTTGCATTTCTGAATCATGATTTGTACTTTTTGATTTAGTAGATACCCTTAGTGTGTACGTTGGTGCACAAATACCTAAGGAAGTGCATATCAACCAGCTTCGTAAAATAATAAACCTTTCTTGTCGGAAAGAGTCTTGGGTATCTCGCTTCTCCTGTTTAATTAGTTTTTTTTAAATTTAATGAATAATACCTCAACGGCTATTGTAGAAAAAAAAACTATGGAATCAACAAAAGGCATGTGTATATATCAGTTACTTAATCTTCGAGAAAAACCGACAATAAACAGCAGAAATTTTAAGAGGAAAACGTTGTAAAATATTACTTGAAGCGGGAAAATGCATGAAGCACAGATTTATTATTTGTGGTTATTCAGATCATTAGAAAATATGAGATTCGTGTAGGCATGGAATGCAAGTGAGTACACCTAAATTTGTGGAAATGGTAACCTGTACTGAGCTTTACCCAATCATTTGAAAAAAAAAACCCTGTACCCCACGACTTCTTTAAATGACAGATACTGACGTTCTGGATCGTTTTTGCTCAAAATTTTGAGTTGCAGAACAACAGTTTATTTACAATGGTATTTAAGACACTGTAAGGCCTTACATAAAGATCACCATGTTTTGGTGTCCAGTAAGGTCATTGAAATCATCCACCAACCGCTTTGGTCTTTGGAACGCTGGCATCATGGATCTGGCTGGATTAGGCCATGCAATTTCTCGAGTACAGCGAAGAAGAGCTGAGTGAAGTAGAGAAGACTGGCTTTCTTTTAAATGATTCCTCCTACTACACGAATTGTGGTCACTTTCTTTTCCTTCACGACAAAGTACGAAACACAGTGGCCTAATATTGTAGAACTAATGCGCAGTGTGTTTTAGGTTTGACTGCAAGCAAACGAGTCGTTTGAAACCAGATATTTTGAGCGAAATCAGACTCGATCAGTATCTATAATTTAAGCCAACTTAAGCAGCTTCATTTTTCTGTTTACGTGGCTTATGATTGTTTCATATGAGATTGAACTAGTAAGTTTGCAGATATCAGATTTGTTCAGTGTCCTTCCTTCGAGGCTACACTCAAAATGGAAAATTATAGTAATAACTAATTATAGAGATTTTTTAAAATCAAATTTAGTTTGGGTGTAACTGACAGAGGCATAAAATGTTCGATTGTCCGTATCCAGATCTTGAACATTGTTTCTGATCATAGAAGAAGTATTGTATTGTTTCATTGCCCTATTTACCACGATTTACGCGTCAAATATATACTGAAATGTTTTAACTAATCTTATGTACCACTAATTTTTCTCTCCCAAAAAAGACAACACTGATATTATAAGGTTAGCAACAATGTTTATTATGCCATGTCACAACGAGAAAGATTAGGTATTCTGGTGCGGTTGGGCTGCATATAGTTATATACATGCTCCAAGGTTGATTTTTGTTGTTTTGTGTCGTATAACCCTGTAAGTATAGGCCAGCGTCATCATAAGAAAGGTTCAGTTCAAAGAATTAAGCAGCGCCTTCGTCGTCAAGTTGAAATTTTTCTCTTGTAGATGATGATTTCGGATTCAAACCAGTGCTGCTATCCATAGCTGTCTGCTCTTGGTTCTATTTCTCGAGCGTCTCACTTTCGTTCGGAAAGGGACCTTGGATCAAGAAAACAAGGTCAGTAGGTCAGCTCTTTTTATTTGTTTGTGTGTGAGAGAGAGAGACGTGGAAGCGTACCCGTCAGAATGTACGTGCAGCGAGGAATAGTTTGTTGAAATTAGTGCGTAATTTACTACGTGAAACTGTTTTATATAAAAGCTAAAAAATTTCAATGTCAATGCACACATTTATTTACACACAGCACACAAAAGCATTGAAGGGCGCATCAGACAAGGACAGTGAGTAGTGGTGAATAGCAAAACACATGCATTTTTATGACTCAGATTGGTCAGCACCAGACTCAATGCACTACCGTATCCAGCACTGCTCCTCCCACAGAATAAGTCTAAATATAAAAGAAAATGCGTTTGTACAAATAGACCTCCAACCTAAGCTGGTTATACATAACGGATGAAACAGAAGCACAAACTGACAGCTACTATGACAACAGCAGCATTGTAAAAGAATCCCGTCCCAAATTGAATAACTTACGACATAGGCACTGTCTTGGACAGAACTGGCCCATGACTGCACAGTCGATTGTTGCGGGGTCCACAGCAGTGCACGGGTCAAAGTTGTCGCTGTAGTATATGGGGTTTATGCAAGGTTCTGAGAAAATAAAAAAAGTAGTCCATAATCAAATCACCGAGGAACTGCTAACAAAATAACAGGCAGGAGCACGGCTCAACAGATCTTCAACTATTGCATCCTAATACAAAAATTTATTTAAAAAATCGGCGGGATCAACAACTTCATAGACTTTAAAAAAGCATTTGAGAATGTGGCACAAAGAAGTGTGGTATGTGATGTAAAAGTTGGCCTTGATCAAATCATCGATGTAAAAATACTCAGTACTATTGGAAAAACAAACAAAAACTCTATTTCACTCAAGTGATCGGTAGTCAAGATTTGCAGACATCAATTGGATGGTAGGCTCCATTAACACTAGACTTACAGACGACAACGGTAGAGAATGCATAAACTGAGCGCATCTTGAGGAGGTGAGCAGCTTTAACAACTTTTCCACAGGCGGGTTTAAGATTTGGCGAAGCAGCATTATCAGGGTTTCTACCAGATCAGACTGTACAAAGTCCTCGTAGTTCTCATCCTTTCGTACCAGACATGGACTCTTCTTACTAATACAGAGAGGACTATCCAGGATTGAACACGAAATTCTCAGGATGCTGCCTCCAGTCCTGTACAGGAAATGCACAATCAGTGACTTTGTGCAAAGCACGGTCGTCGAGGTGGATGGAAGAAGAAAATGTTGGCGAAGGAGTGGATTAGTCATTCCATGCAGGAACTTCTCACTTCTGCTAAAGACAGGCTTAGGTGGCGCGCATTGTCAGTCGCCGTGTCTGTCAGTTTGTTGCAACGTCGACCTAATATAACCTCTCGCTAGATGGTAACATTCAAGAGATGCATGCGAAATTTTTCTCTCTCTCTCTCTCACACACACACACAGAGACACAGAGTTTAGATAATCTTAGTTTTCTTTTCCTGTCTCCACTTTTGGAGAGTGCATTACCTTCGCATAACTGGCTTGAAGGGACCTCTGTCTCTTTCTGATCTTATTCTTGAATCTGTCTCCTCTTGTTCTGTGCTTTTTTGTTGTGGGTTTATCACTCATCCTGATTATTCTTTCTCTTGTCTGCGCCAGACCATTTCCACCTACACACCTCTTCCCATCGACTGTCTGCTAACTTTATCTCGCCATAATGACTTCTTCATGCAGTTCTTCATGCAGTTCGCCAGTGAAAAGGTAACAAGGTCGATGCAGTATGCTTTATTTTCTTTGCTTCGTGATTATTTTATGTCCTAGCAATACACGGATAGTTTGATCCATGGACAAAAACTGTTTCTCAGCTTATTAGTTTTTTTTAACCACAGATTAATAACGACTTTGTCGATTGGAGCTACTAACTGTAGAACTGTAACCCCTAAACCTCTTCATCTGTGATTAGTTGCTACGCCCATGCATTTGACCACTTTGACATTTGCTGAATTGATTTGGTGCTCTGACATAAATGCAGCAGAAATTCATCTTCCGTTGGGTCCCTTTTTGCAGAAGATTATATCAGTGTTTCGGCTATTCCCAGAGCACCAAACTAAAACGACATATGACAGCGACAGTTTATCGTCTGGAAAGTATTATATCGGTTGATTTACACTGCTTCCCTTCTGACGGCTTGTGAACTCATTATGACTTTCTGAGATGCATTCTGCAGGCAACCCTATTAGCAGCAAAAACAAAGCAAAACAAAACAAAAACAAAAAACAAACAAACAAACAAGCAAAAAGACTTCTACCTATTAGATCCATTCAATGACTATAACTGGGGTGTAGAAAAAAGCATTTGCAGCCTGAATCACATCTTTTCAAATGAGTTGTGCAACCCGGGAACAACTTCTGGCCCCATAACTTTCATCCCATGTGGCATTCTATAGACAATAATTTCATGTTGCATGTGTGTGTATGAGTAAAACGCCATGAGCTTGCCCATACGGCCTGGATTTGGCGCTTTATGTTCACTTTATTATTATTTATTTACAATCATGCATTCTAATCACTATTTGATGTATTGAAATCTACTGTTACATGGTGATTTTTGCTATAATACTTTATAACAAGAGTATGATGACCAAAAAGCCATTTTCTCGAGTGGTTTGGGCAAAAAGAGGGCCTACTGGCGAGGCCACCTGGGACATTCGCAAAAATTTTATTTTAATCTCAAAAGGCTGTTACTATTCTAGAAAAAAAAGAATAAAAGAGAGTGGGCAAGTGATCATGTGGGGAAACATTTGTTGCAAAACTCTTATTCTTTTTCTTGAGCTTTAGAAATTGAGGAAAAAACTGCATTCAGATATATTTTAGATTTGTTCTTTTTGTGTGTAAATGAAAAAGAGGAAATTAGCCAATTTTCACTATTTACACATTTGAAAAGACAAACGAAAGAAAACTGCTATCCGTTTTCTATTTCTGTTTTCAAACAGAACACAGGAAGCAGAAAACTTCGTTGATTTTTCAATTTCCCTTTTATACAGAAAGCAGAAATCGTAGTCGCAATTGGACATTTTTCACGCTCAACAACATGAATACTGTTTAATACAAAGAGATTTTGCCGCTGTGACACCAGGTCACCGACTGTACTACAGTCCTCACAGTATTTAAAATAATTTCTTCTGATGCATGAGCTATTTTCGTTATCTTTACAGATTTGTATTTGTGCTACTTGTTTAGTTATATCCGAATATGCGTAGGTAGGGACACTCTTGGCTTTACTTGCTAATAAACGCAATCATGTTGACGAACTTTTACTCATTAACATTTACTTTTGAATGCTTTACAGGTTTCTGGATTTTCTCATAAATCGTCTAAAATTTTGTGCGAAAGTGTTTATTCTCTCGTTCTGTTATCATTAGCTTCTATCATCTCAACTCCTTTCGGGATTAAAAAATAAGTTCCAAATTCAGAAAGTTTTTTTCAGCATCCTTACTTCCTGATGCAGCTCAAGAACTACAAAATCCTAGCATATCTATCATTCACGGTTTTACGTGGAGCAGACAATCAAAGGCAGTTCTCCCGACGAGGAACTACTCTGTTTTTCGATCAAAGCTTACATCTTTATACTGATAAAGACGGCGAATTAGAAGAGATTGCTAGGTGTGGTTTGCGAATTTTGGGCTGAGATATACCATCTTATTTTTAGACGCATTTAGTGCATAATAATAGTCTCTCTCAGCTCCTCTCGCCAGCCAACCAAGCATTTTAGAACTGAAAAAGCCCACACAATTTGTTTTCTCAAGCTTCCTCTAAGTAGCTCGGTCATTTCCTCTGGAATGAAAAAGCAGTTCTCATTCCCATTGGGAAAAGGCGTATAATATGGCTCGAGGTTCTTGAGTCAGTATCAGACCTACAATATACTCTTAATTTTTAAAATTGTTTTTGCTTTGTGGTTTTATACGAAAGTGTGGGCTGCCACAAGACTGTACACGTGTATTTCGCTTCTATTGTAAAGCTGCATAATTTTCGTCCTACTCCCGTTATTTGGAAAGCACGCGACAGAACGTCTGGCAGCTTCATTTGCTGCTGAATCAAAGGATGTTCAGGAAAATCGGTTTTAGTAATTCGCTTTGCTCTTTGACTTTAATAAAAGATATTCACTTTGAAAAAAAAAATCTTTGTGATAAACCATACATTCTGACATGAAAGTTAGGAAAATGCGTTTTAAAAGGAAGCTAGACCTTAGGCCGATTGATCAAATTTTTTAAACGAACATTTTCAGCTGCCTACGCACGCTTTTTTGAAAATATCTTTCGCCCTAAACATTAGTGTGATGAGATTCACTTACATTTCTTCTAGTGAAGAGACATGAGAGGAAAAAAAATCGAAATCGCGATAAATCATACGAAAGGACCCTTTAAAAAACAAACAAAACAAAAACAAAACAGATAAGACGAGCTGTAAATTTTACCGTCGCAGTTCGGTCCTAGGCCATATTGGCATTGACAGGTGCAGTTTTGCCGGTGGAGAATGCCCACTCCTACTCCTTCCTTCAAGCACGTCTTGCGGCAATCTGAAAAAAAAAAATGTTAGATGTTGAAGACGAAAAGCGACTTTAGCGACATCGTTAATGAAAATTTCGAGCTGTAAGGGTTCAAAACAACTGTAATGGGACACAGTGTCTCAGAACGAATCGTCTATAATGTATATCCTTATGTCCGCACGTTGGTGAACAAGGCTGCATGACTAAGCAGTTTCTTTCGTGCGCGCGCATATGTGTGTGTGTTTGCGTGTGTGCGTTTATGCGCTCATTGGCATGTTTATGCACTTACTTGTGCGCGAGGCTGTTTTTGTTAAGCTGTATGAGAGAGCAAACATTTCGAGAATATAAAATAGCAACTTACCACACAGATCTGGATCGTCACTGCCACACGATGCTAGGGAAAGAAGATAAGGAGTTTGTGATTTACAAAAATAGAAAAATGCTCTCTCTCTTTCCGTCTTTTGCCTCCTCCATTTTTACCTGTTTACCTCTCTGCGGATCTCTCTATCTGTGTTAATGCATTCTTTTATATTGCTTTCAATTGTATGTCTCGAAAAACATGCTTATTTACTAGAAACATATCTTCAATCGGCAAATTTAACCAGAAAAACAAGATTTCTGGAGGTAAACGCTACTTTTGTTGGCGGTATAGCACACCAAAGAACTTTAAAGACTATTTACCGCACAGATTATTGTCGCAGAATGCACTCGGCCATTCACATTTAGAACAAGCTGCTCCGAATCTGAAGTCGAAATCAAAGCCCTCCGTAGACCTGTAAACACAACGACAAAGCAAAAATTGTTTTCCACGCAGACCTATTGCTTTTAAACACGACAGAGATTAAACCAGATATGATAATGTCAAGAGTACGACCGACCTCTCAGCCAGGTAGTTCTAATCAACAAAACTTTTCACAAGGATGAGATGCAATCGTTCAATTATGAACAGAAGAAGGAAGAGAAAAGAAACAAAGCATGATTCAAATGACAATGACAGTTGTTTATTTACGAGAGGTAAAATAAGCAAGAAATTGTTGTTTTTCCATTTAGCCCTCACCCTTTACACGGACAAAAAAATTAACTACGTAATTGAAGCAATTAAGTATTATAGAATAATTTGTAGTAAAAAAAGGAAGCTGGATATGTACAAAAGTGGTGGTTAAGAAATATATATATATTTACAAGGTTTCCTGGAGTTGGGAGGTATCTCTAGAGGCCTCATCTATTTGTCTTCAAAGTATTAAGATAGATGGCGTCAAAAAGAAACAGAGCAGTTGCGACAAGTTACAATGATTCTGACAACATGAACTTACCCGCCACTGTATAGGCAGAGAAGAACCAAAGACCTCCTCGGTAGATTGCAATTCAGTAACTTGGCACAACCTATTGAGTGCTGCAAGGCGTTGATCATCTGCACAGGTGCAGTGAAATGGAAAACAAAACTCAGTACAAACACAGAAGTATTTCTTCAACGTCAACAAGGATGGTCTTGAGGAGCGTTCGCGTCTCCTTTCCCTACACTGATGTGTCTTCTGAAATTTTTGGACAGTATGGTGCATGGAAAGGACATACGACTTTTCATACAGTTATTTCTTAAATCTTTTTGTCAAAATAATGATAGTGAGACATCCACATGGTTAAGGGTGTATACTTATGATAACAAAAACAAAACGCAACAATTGAAAACAGCAGCTCGATGATCATGCTAACATCCTTTTCCATGTTGAAGACTCACAATTTGCTATAGCCATATCTGAGATTGGTCATGGTGTGAGACTTTCACACAAATGATGCCTCAGTAATTAAGAAAAAAGTGATAGCAAACACGTTATTCATGTAACATGTGCTTGTTTAGCAGTGCTTTGGTGGTTGTACCATCTGCACACGCTTACATTCATTTTCTACTAAATCAACGTGTTTGAGTGGTGTTGTAGTGCTTGCACCGCATACATTTTTTAAAGCACGTTCAGCTGCTTACTGTGCGAAACCTTTGACATCTGTACCATGGCCTGCAGTCGTTGGAGGTTTGGTTGTAGACACGTACTTGAGCGAACCAGCTTTTTATGATCATGGCGATCGGTCCTTTTTTGCGGACACTTTTACCAGCTGCTGCGTTGTTTCCCAGACGTCTCCGCCCCGTATCATTCCCGATATCACATGTAATTTGCCTTTCTGCTTCTGTCTGTAGGCGTGTGCTCCAAAGCTAACATGAGTAAGAAAAATTAACCCTGCACAGGTATGAAGTTGTAAAACAAAGGATGGAATAGAAGTCGGCATGAGAGTGGCCATACACAAAAACTGAATACTTAAGGTCCCTTATTGTCTCTTATTCTCTCTTTCACCACATACATGCGTTTTTGTATGAACACACACACAGATATCTCACTCTAAATTCCAATGGTCAAGCAGTTAAAATTGATAACGCAATTGAATAAAACAGCTTTTATAGGACACTGTATTGGAATACCCGAAAATGAAAACTATGAAAAAATAGAATGATCGGTAACAAGAACATTTCATTAAAATAAAATTCTTTGGCGAAAATAGCATAAATGTTGTGGCATAAACACCGAAACTAGTGAGTTCATTAACTTCGCAGAGCAGCTAGCTCTCGAAATTTCTGTTGTAATGTCTATTTTTACTCTCCCCTTCTCTTCCACTGTCTTTCTGTTTTTCGTCTATCTTTTTTTTTTTTTTTTTGTAATCTCAAACTCATTTATAGTTGATGATGGTCTGAGCAAGTGATCAGGGTATGATGGGTGTGAAGGCGAGTAAGTGAGAAAAAAGCGGCAAGCGAGCGACTGGGGTGAGTAAATGGGTGCGATGACCCCACTACAGCCATGGACGAAGTGGCTCGAGTTTTGTAAAACTGACCAGTTTGTTCATATTGGCCACACTGGCACCTTCAGTTGCGTTGACAACCATCAACCTTCTGTAATAGTTGTGTATTTCCAATATTTCTGCAATTTCTGTCCCATTTAAGGCCAGACATACGTTGAACAATAAATCTGGAAAAGAATGCAAGACGGTCATAAGCATATTGGTTATCATCATCATCATTATCGTCGCATATTATTACATCCATCACTACTATTGTTATTGTTATCACCGTTTTCAGATGCTGGTGGTGACCATCAAAGGAAGTATGCAGATAAGTGGATAATGCAATAATCCTGCATTTGTCTTCAAAAAGACTAAAAGGCAAGTGCAAATTGTCTATAGAGCTCTGATTCTGTTATGTTTATAAGTCTGTCCCTAATTTTACTTCGTCTTCTCAAATTAAACCGCACGCCTAGCCAGGGCTCGTCATGTGATCCAGATGAAGTTAATATCTTGTTGATGCTGTCGTTAAGCACTTACAGTTTTAGTCGCCAAGTTCGAAGTTCTCTAGCGCCAAACCTTAAAGACCTTAAATGGGTTATGTTTATCGTTTGACAAGTCATATGTGAAGATAAATGGAAACCAGTGATTTAAGAACAGCGAAACTGGACAGGCTGTTGCAGTTCTTCTCGAAACTACTACACAACATCTGGAAGAGTGGCTTTTTGCGTTTTGACTCTGAGTTAACAGCTGTGGCTGTAGAAAAGGGAGAAAGCCCAATCCTTTTAACAGCTGCAGTTTCGGAAGAGTTTTCTCAGAGGAGCTTCAGAAAATAGTTTACCATCGATCGTCGCTATATATATATAAGAGAGCTATTAATAGTTAGTCGTGTAATTTTTAGCAAATTAATTATATGGCTACTGGAAAAAAGGAAACGAAATTACTCTGAACCAGACTCCCATAAAGTCAGAATAATGAGATAAATTCCGTAAATAATGTTATAAAATTAGCTCAACCACTGCTAAGCATCAACTGCCCTTTGGAATAAATAAAGTATTATCGTACATTCTCTCTGTCTATATATATATATAGAAACACAGATTTAAAGCCAACACACACACACACACACACATGTGGGTACAACATTGCAGTTTTCCGGATTAATAAACTACTTACATATTTTACAATGGTGACATATTACAATACAATCCCAAGCATTTTATTAATACATTTTGGGAAAGTATTATTAATCTGCCATGCGAATATAACACTAGACATTGCATGATACCTTAAAAAAACGAACGGGTGCCAGCAGTACGAGAACCTTCACTCAAAGACGTGTCCTAGCCATGATTTGGTTGTTTATGCGGATTGCCACAGGAATGAAAAAGTGCAGATATCGTGCGGTTCTGGCTCGAGGAACTCTAAATCTACCACTTCTATTGATGATAACAACATTTACAGCTTGGTGGATGCATGAGCCATGTATCGCCAGCACCGTCACCATTGAGAGGGAAGAATCCCTTTAATCTTACTCGACTTTAGTACATGTACCTTAAATTTTGAACGACAAGCCTCGACTTTTGTCCCCAGCTTGAAACCCGCACCTTTTTTGCCGAATGAGTTTATTTCAATGTAATTCAAAAATTCAAGGCATTATTTCAAACTTGTATAGTTTGAACACCCGTAAATTACTCAAATATTTTTAAGGGCTTATGACGGACAATAATTATTATTGGACAATAATTAATCATTAGATTATACTGGACAGTAGCAAACACAAGCATATATGCCATGGTCTTACTCTTTTTTAGCGCGATATTTAACGCAAACACGACTGCAAGAAAACCAGGTTTCGTAGCAAACGAAAACAAACAAAATAAACTATTGTAGTGAGGTAGAGAGAAGATGAGAGAGACGGAAACACACAAAAGCAGACAAATAGACGGAATCAGACACAAAAAAAGACTCCATACTCCAAAAAAAATAGAAGAAAGCCAGAGAAGAGACAACCAGATATGGTGCAAACAAATAAGAGATTGTATACAAAGAGTTAAGCATCTGGCTGTAAGTGACATGGACAATAGCGAAGCAGAAAAAAGTAGGATCCAGGCAAAAATAACGGCCTGCGGGCTCGCTGGTGCTACTTACACCCTGGCAGTACAACGCTCGCTCCCAAGACAAGGACGAAGCCGCGCATGATACCTGGCGCTCGGGTGTCCACCTCTTTGCCTCTGACTGTCAGCCTCTTTTACCTGCGGCTCCTCCCCCAAGCAAAACTACGGACGCTGGTTCTTCTGTAGTTGAGGCGAGGACGGCCACAAGGCCTTTATATAGCATGCAGCCACGTACTTTTCATCCAGCCAATCACTGGCGCACAGTGCCTACAATGAACACTGGCAAGAGGACATCGTACTCTTTTCATTGGAAGTCAACCCCCTCACCTCCCAATACGTCAAACAAATCAAGAAAACAAATCAAAGGAAATTATCAGTGTAATGGTGGGACTCGAGTGTCAAGATTTTGCTATCATCATGTTGTGGCCTCTTCATGCTGCTTCGCTGACCAGAAGAAAACATCGTGGGTCCTCATGGTGCATGATTTCAGATGGTTCTTTGGAAGATGCCGGCGCTTATTAACATTCTCATCTTATTCACTTCTCCGTTTCCTCAAATCCCAGTTATCTCCACCGTCACCATCACTTCGACTTTTCTTGTATGTCTTTCCTCGTTTTCGCTCTGCCTGATTATTGTGTGCCTCCTAGATAGCATTTAAACATTTTATAAATGTTTACAAATGGCCTTCACTCCTTGTAAACGTTTATAAAATGCTTAAATTCTATCGGGGCTGTTTCCTGTCAGCGACAGTCAATGTCCCCTTTTATCTGCGTCGCTTGATGCCTGACATCATGTAATTCAAGATTAATTTTATTGTTGTCATCCCCTGTATCCTCGTTTTGTCTTCTCTTTGATATATTTATATACATGTATTTTGCCATATGAGACAATGAGCGTCAGATAATGTATGAACGGCGTTTTGAAACCAGGGGTCTGCTTTTGCTTAAACTATGCAGTGTAGCAATCACCCCAAATACTGCAGAGGTCAAGAAACATGTAAATCTTTAACTTCATTCATTTGTTTTGTTTTCATCTCTTCCTTCCTTCCTTTCTTTTTTTGGTGTTTTTCTCTTGAGTTCGTTTGATAGTTTAAGTTCTTAAGAGTAAATGTAATCATGGAAATATGTAGTTCGTTTTAATCTCTTTTCTTTCCCTTGGTTTTATGTTTTTGTTCCTTTGTCATTTTTTGTGTTAAAATGTAGAAATTATAACACGTTGTCATTTTTGTGTTAAAATGTAGAAATTATAACACGGTGACTTGTAACTATGTTTCATAAAAGACCAGCTTTTGCAGATTTCCTGTTTGCCTTTAATGTTTTAATGCATAACTGGGAAAGCTTTTAGGTTGATTAACTTCTGAATAGTTTCTTGAAAGCTACTAGCCTCTGTAGTCTAAAGTGCAACTGTCCACTTGATGTTTATGCCAGAATGATGCTAACGATTTTTTTGTATAAGAGGGGAAGCGGGGTGGAGAAAGAGAGGGAGGTAAACAGATAATAGAGTCAAGGTGGCAAAGACAAAGATACTCAAAAATTCAGACGTATGCCCACAGACACACGCATGCACTCACACACGAATATATAAACGAAGAGGCAGGGGAGAGGGAGGAATTGGTGTTGTATGGCGAACCAACAACTAAGGCTATATCAATGCAAGAGGGGGAGAGGGGAGAAGTTTGAAAGACAGAAGTGGTAAATAAATTCATCGTAAAGAAAATAATATGCGACAAAGGCTTTGGGGGTGTTGGGTTGGTTGGTGGCACTCGAACGGCCTACAAAAATAAACCCTCAAGAAATGGCAAATCTTCCCCACAAACTACCAATCGACAAAATTACTGCACCTTGTTAGCAGAGAATCCAGTTTGACACTTCTGTTTAGATAAGAATGAAAAAAAAAAAACAATTATCAAAGCCTAAGAACTCTTTGGATACTGGAATTTTTAATATAATAGCAGCAAAGAGTTTCCATGAACGGTCTTCGCTCAGATCCTGCTGTCACCTGTAAGGGGACCACATAATGTTGCTTGTCCCCACTAATGTTCATACTGTATACTAACAGCCGTAGAAGCACCATGGATAGTAGCTTATAAAATGTGCTGCTGACTGCTTTGCTGTCACTTTTGTATGAAGATGTTCATTGTGGCCCTCTTTCTGACTTTTTATGTTGGTGTGACGAACATTTTTAGGATGAACAAGCTGCTGTAGTCAACAGTATTATCCATGGATATAGCTCTTAAAAGTATTTAGATGCCGTCTTCGATAACCAGCTTAAATGGGACATCAACACTGACACAATCCTCGCCGGAAGCAAGCAAAGCTGTACCTCCAACAGAAACTCAGATCTTTCTGCTTCAGCTCTGTCATTCTCCCTCGGTTGTGTCAGTCCTTTCGTGAAGTCTCAGCGCTTTATCTTTCAACAACCTCTCCCGAGGAATTAGAAACAGTTTTGTCTCCCGTGTTAATATCTTTTCCAAGATCTCTGTAACGAAGCAGATGGACTTAGTAATCTTAAGTAATCAACACTTCCTTATGAAGGAATCCAGTATCCTCGCTATTCATGATCGTTTGCTGGCATGTTTTTATGTCTGGTCGCGATTCTGTATGCAACGCGAATCTTCATCAAAGTCTACTGGCCCTGATGTTGTATTAGCCTCAGCTGACCTAATGCAGTGTCTCAACTGTACCTACTGTATGTACTATACAGTGAGAAAAAACTGTGTTCCATGTAGTCAACATGTATAGTTGTATATTATTAGTGCACGAAAACCTGTAAATCTTTCCTGTGATTGCCCTTGCAGATTAATAAATATGTATTTTTGTATGCACAACCCTGACGACAGAGCAGGTTCATCACGATGAATTAGTAATTTAGATGATCTGAGATTTCTTTTTAGGCATCCTTTTAAATTCCACTGACCCTACTAATATTTATATCTTAATCGCTTTAATACTCTTATTAACTGATAATGTGAGCTAAGTGTCTTCTAATTCATGTTTACAAAATGGGCATAAAACTGTTGGACTGTTGGTATTACCAAATACAAACATGCGCAGCAATATTACACCAGATTTTTTTGTCCCAGAATTCTTTTGCAGTTTTCCTTCGTGAAGGTCGCAGAACTTCTTCCGACTTCAGGAAAGAGCTGCGAACGGTACGCAGTGCGGTCTACCCGAAGGGTCAGGCGTAGTCCACTCTTGCTCCGAACCCCTGCTCCACCTAAACCTTCCCACCACTTCCCCCTCCCTTTTCCACTGGCTCGCATGGACGTTGGGCAGTTGAAATACGGGACCTGAAGATGACACGCCTTGACGCCCGCACAGTTTGCTGCTTTCCTATCATCCTGAGAATCGTCTGTGGTAAAGTCAATGTACAAGCAGTGGAAAGTTTTCCTGAAAGTGTAATACTAAGAGAAGAATATTTTTCATAATATTCATCGCTAATTTTGTAAAAACGCAGACCGTCTCTTCGTCCCCTTCGGTGTTGGCGCCTCTGCCTAGTTCGCCCAGTGGTAGAATCGGACCTGCTGAATGGTAAATACCATATGATGAGCGGTTATGTCGGTATTAGTCGTTGGTGGGAGTAAGAGTTCCGGAACAACGAGGTAGACGCTTGTCGCGGCTTATGTGGTTTTGAGCCGCCGTAAGCAAGTTCTGCATGGTATAGTCAGTCCATTATTTTATGTTAGCCAGGCAGTTTTTTTCTGTACCCCTGAGCATCTATCACCTTCCAAAGTAGTTTGCAAGACGGTCCTACACAGTGCTTTCCTCAGCACTTTTTAACGTTCTTACAGCGAATGATGTCAGCAAAATGGTTTGAAACCTGTACCCGTTAATCCCACTTTGATCTCTACGGCTGAAACGCATTACCAAGATTATTCTCGTTTTTCTTCTCTCTTTTTTCTTTCTTCAACCACCTATCTCCGATTTCTCCACCTCTTCTTTCTCCCCTCCTACACCTATCCTTCTTGTGAGCAAAGCTATTTTCTACTCCTCCGGTCAGCATACTAGAGATCAAAGAAAAGAGAAAAAATATCCTTTGCACTTCAATATTAAATTCACGTCCTTTGTGCGATGGTGTTTTGTACGGAATCGGGTCTTTGCGTTCGACTGCTAAATATACGTGTGCGTATGCGTGCGAGCACGCGAGCCTGCCAGGTATGCTTGCATTTGCCTGCCTACGTAAACTTTTGTGCAGACAATGGAGGGGAAATGAGCTGGCGAACAGGCTGGACAAACTGATGAATGAGGACAGTGAGAGAGCTTTCTGACCTACACAGGTCGCACAGCTTTTCAGTTTCCTCACTCCTATTGCCTTTCCTGCAGGTAAACCGGTCAATTAGCTAGCAGCTGGCAAGTCTGACGGTCTGACGAGGAATTATGTTCATGGAAGAGGATTAGAAAGGGAAATGGCGGACAGATGGATCGACTATTCGGACTTTTGTCTCCAAACATCACCGCTCTATCAGCTCGTGTTATGTGTTAAGAGTCAACAATAAATTGGCTGTCCCACAAGTTGCAAATAAACCACTTATCTTTGGTTTGAGGCGATCAATACAGATGAAGAAAAAACAAAATTAAAACCAACAGGCAACAAAATCCAAATAAACCAGACCAATTCACCACCAGTTAATATTTCTTCTAATTTGTGGGTGAGAATGCTGCAATTTGAAATGTTTCGAACAAGTGTATGCGTGTTTTCCTCGACTCTGGACTGCTGTGTCTCGAGGCTACCTCTTTATGGTGCCGATGGTGCTGCCACACGGTGAACGAAAAACCGTTTTGCAAACCTGTTTGTCAAACCAGCAGTTTCTCGAACGCAAGAAAAACAGGTTCAGGATCTGAGAGTAACAAAGGGGTGGAACGATTGACAAAACTAATATGAGAGCTCGAACAAATATATGATGACGAGAGGAAAACTAAACGGTTGTATCTGGGAATGAGACATCAGATGTGGGGTGAGATAGAGGTAAAGATGACAATCACTGGCATCTTATCCAAAGAGTTTGAGGTTCACCAGACCTTCAAAGAACTCAAGACAGAGCTGGGAAAGGCCAAGAAAAGGCGAGCATTTTTAGAGGACTATTAAGGGACAACTTTCAAAGATCATCTGCTGCTAAGTTTTGATCCGGAGGGCAAGAACAAAAAGAAGAAAATTGTGAGAGTTCTCAAGAAAAAACAGTAAATGACACCATCTGCTAATATGGAGAACTTCAAGTACACTTTGGCCACCTATTGCCATAAGCTGAACACAACAGCTGCTTCTACCTACAAACAGTACGAGCTCAAAGCACGAAGGCGAGAAGTTGACAGTGATAGTGGGTTTGATGTTTTATCACGTTACCATACAATTTGTGGTAAAAATAATAAGTCAAACAAGTCCAGTTTTATACCCATTTTAAAATCATGAAAAAAAAATTTCAATTATCGCTTAAGTAGAGCGTGGCATGTCTCTGAAAATGCACTCGATATATTGGTCAACCGATTCAGAGTGCTTTCAAACACACTAAATCTTTCTCCTGATGTGGTTGCTTTTGTAACAGAAAGCTGTGTAGCTCTACACAACTTTCTTAGGACAGAGAAGGATGTGATATATGGGCAAGATATATAAAAAAGAAATGGAACATGGTTTAATGATAGCCCCAAAGAAAGAGATACTTTATCACAGGTAATCATTCTACTCTTTCTGTAAGAGAAGTGAGAGTCAAAGTCCGTGACTACTTCTGGGCCCATGGTCAGGTTCACTGGCAGTGGGATCAAATATACAACTATTTGTTGCAATGTATCTGGCTAAGAGTCCATGATCTTTAAGGATCAGTTTTTTCCTAAAATAAACTTGCTGAGTTGGTCAGAAACGTTTCATTTAACAAATTTATTGTCTGTTTAAAATAGTTACAATTGACATATATATTTTTATTTGTTTTTCTTTATCTGATTTTGATAGTTTTGAGCAATTATTCACAATTCAACTTTTGATATGTAGTGACATACAGCCATCTCACACATTGCCATTTAATGTCTGTATGGTGATCACATTTTTAAAAAAAGGTTTGTCTAAATGAAGTTTTATTTTTTGATAAATTACAGTGTATGCTCATAGATCTGTTTGTGATATACAATTTATTATCTGGTCTGTGAATATTTCATGACAAAACAGATTTTAGACAAGTTGATTGAGTGAGAGAAGGGGGGAATGCTTAGTACTGTTAGACTTGACAACAATATTTTTATCAAACGGTTCACAGTAGGATATTTTGAGCCACCTTAAACAACCTCTGTGACAAGATGTAATAAATGTATTATATGTTACTGTGTGTTTATATATAACAGTTTATCTGTTAACCAAGTTTGAAGATGTTGGTGCCACTACAGACATTACTGGCAAGGGGAATTTCAACTACTGGAAAAAAAGCCATGAAGTGTTGTAGACATCACATGCTCCAGCCCTACTTTGGTTTTATTTACGCATTTCCCTTGAAAATGTGTTTCGGAGGCTGGCTACCTTTGCTTTGATATGGGCAAGTGCAACATAGTAGTACAATATTATTAAATAAATAACTAGCTGACAAAATTAACGCTGTTTCTCATTCGCGATGACTTTTGTATGCATGGCTCTGCATTTGATGCTTTGAATGTTGTGCTTTATGATGTACCTTTAATTTTTTTATGAAAACAATTAGATAAATTTAACAGTTTTCCAGTACTGTGAAAATCTGTTCATGTTTAGCAGACTGTAATTTTAGTGGCTAATTTGTATTCGTTTTAATAACAGCAACAAAAAACAACAATAGTAATAGTCACATTGTGCGCACGTGGGTCATATCAGCTGATTCTTAATGCCTTGAGTTGATGCTCATTTCACAATAAACAGTTACAGAACTAGCATCCCAAAGAACAGCTTAGAGTTTAATAATACGACAACGATAAAGTGATCATCATTTAAAATTTGAGCATACCTGTGCGCTCGATCCCTGTCGTTGACGAGAAAGAAATCTGTATGGAAAGCCAAAGACTCGTTGTCAACTGTCTGTTGCAATATTGTACTCTCCGAGGGTCCCACAATTCCTGGTGGCTTTGAAATAGTTTAATTAAATAGCAGGTATTTTCTTATTTAAATTTCCAAGCGAGCCTGTGGCTTTAGTGGCCATTTTGAAAAACCACTCTCCAAAATAGAGCAAGTTCTAGAACCGTAAACACGAGGGAAAACAGTTTCCTATACGGTTTGCCAAACGGTTTGCGCTGCTTGCCACACGACAAACGGGGAAAACGCGGCTATTTCAGAAACTGTTTCAAGAAAACAGTGTTTGCCAAACCCTGTGTGGCAGCACCTCAAGTCAAGTTCTGATAGCAGAAATATTGTTGACTTTAAGAACTGTATCGCGGTTCCGGATTTCTGGGATCATTTTAACCATTTCTTGGTTCGACGAGACCTGACATAGAGCCAATAAACTGAAAACACAACAGACTACAAAGCTTTAGCTTTTGTACCTCCATCGTAACGAGAGTTCGCATCGTCTGCTCTTTATCTTGTTGCTAGTAAAGCCATAAGCGAATTTATGCTTTGACTTCCGTAAAGCGGAAAAATCGTCTGCAGTAGTCTAATGGCTAAAACATTCACTTGTCACAACTTCAGTGAGAATCTCGTCTCGGAACGCTGTCTGTATGTAACACCTGTCCACAGGTCTGGGGTCGGTGGTTTTCTCCGGGTACAGCTCCTCCCCTCCCTCTTCCATCCCCACCCCAATAGAGCGAAAAACACAAAAGTGGAAAATGCCATAGTGGAAGCGCTGCTAAACAAATTAACCAACCAACAAATCATCTACAAGTAGTCGAGCAGAGATGTTTGTTCGTGCTCTGAATGTATTAAAGTTTTGATCTCTCCCTCGTTGTATAGTCCATTCCTTTTGCTAGCTACCCCCACCCGTCTCACCCGCCTATTACATCCCGATCAATTTTTACTACTGCGGGAGCACAGACACACACTTATACTGCATATATTAGTTCCCTTCCTTTCGAGTATATTTATATATGTACATACCTTCCCGTACAGGTTCTTTACACAATGTTCGCGAATCGATCTTCTTCTTCATCACGTTTAGTGATACTTAACTGCTTACTTGCACATACATACACAATTGAGTTATCACTGTTATTACACCTATTTCTGAAGCATGTTCAAATAGTTGAAGACTTACGGCTCAAGGGAGATAATCGTGTATCTGCGTATCCGTCCCAATCCAGAAGAGTAGCTTACCTTCTTCATTTCAGTAATGCGTCCGCTTGTACCCAAGTAGGTTCTCCATACTCCCTAGACCTCTCTCTTAAATCTTTTTTTTTTTTTTTTTTTTTTTTTTGAGTAATCAGAAATAGTTTACAAAAACAATTTTGCGATATAAGAGAAAGCTGTGACACGAAAGAAAGTAAAAAAATGCTGCGAGGGGTGTGAAAAAAAATATAACGTGACCACAGAAATAATCAGTTAGTAATAGCTATTCATATTTGTAACCTGACATTTTCATTCTTGAAATGAATTTATTCATTTTAAACTTATTTTTTTTAATAATTGGACTAAAGGCTTAACTTTGTTCATTTTAAAGCACTACGTAATTTAGCAAAATCAAATACAGTCTCATTTTTAAAATTACCTGTAAGTAAGATAAGTTTTCACTAAGAAAAAAAGTAAATTTGTATTTTAGTAATTTAGTTACCCTCTAAATTAGTATTGATTCATCCACTTAGCGAGATGAGAGAATTAATTTCTCGTTTTTGACAACTCAATGTTTAGTTATTTTAAAGCTTACTAGGCTGCGTTTTAAATCTATTTAATAAGGCGGAAATCGGAACGAGCACTTTGTCGACCTGAGATGTATCCAAGGGAGGCAAGAACTGCATGCAGTTAATCTTCTTGAACATGTCGTCATTGCAATTCAACAAATTCTGTTTATTGTCGATAATTTTCTTTGTTCTAGGAACTGCTTAAGAGTTCAGCAGCACTACAGCTGTTAGACACTGCTGCTGTCATTGCGGGAACGAACACGACAGCAGTCGCCATGCACTTTGTTTCAATGGTCAGGTGTGTCCGGTTCACTTCAGTTCTTTCCCTTGATGCGTACTGGCTACAGTTGCTGATAAGATGGGACACGGCTTCTATTGAGCAGCGCCAGGGACGTTATACCCTTTAACGTCTCTGGCAGCGCCACGAACTTCCGGCATGGAGAATTCGATCAGTTCTTTTTCTGTCCACATCTTCGCTGTTGACTGAAGGGTTCTTGAGGACCCACCAGGGAGGTGACCGTAAAAAGTCACTGATCATATGTTGCAGGTACGAAGTTCGGAGCAGTTTGCGCAGGCATTTGATCCCGAAAGCTTATCTTTTTTTCTATAAGAAGTTACTTATTTCTCGCATCCACAGAGCAGAATGGGAAATATGATAGACTTGCACACTATATGTAGGTGACCGGAAGAGAAGACAATGGTGACAGCGCCTACTCAGCTTAACCCCTACTTCTATTGGTGCTGTAATACTGATGTGAATTTCTGCATTAGTAGGATCACTTCCCGGTACTTGAAAATATCGACTTATTCGAGATGTTCATGTAATTTCAGCTTTGCTGTCAGGCTAGGTGTCCTCAGTTCTTGTGTGGCAGTGTTCCTAGTCTTTAGCCGAAACGTGAATACTGGCATCTGGGAAACGGGCACGTGGACGATAACCTTAACTCTTGCTACCAACGTCAACATAAGTTGCAGGGGAACAACACATACAACACTCACCCGTCGATCATTCAGTACACGAGCCCCCACCCCTGCTGTTCCCCAAACACAAAATTCGACGTGTGATGGAACGTTTAGAAATAACAGATTTATTAAACATAAAACATGCAAATACATACAATAAAGACTCGTCTAGGGGGAAGTCCCAGTGCTATTTATGCTAAGCGTGTTTCCACTATTCCAGTGCTATTACCTCTATATATCTACCATTCACTCTCACACGCGCATCAACTTAGCTCTGATGTTAGAGGTGTTCTTGTATTTGTGGGTCCTCGATGCTGGTTTGGTGAAGGCCAATACTTCAGGCGATAGTCAGGGAACTCCAATGACTTTCCCTCGAAAGTGTTGCTCTGCCTGTCCGTCGTCCTTCCCACCCATCTACCAAACTCGTCAGAGAGCAACGATTGCTCTCCCGGCGACATAGAGTCGAGACTGTTCCGGTCCAGTGACACACACGTGGTGTCTTCGACGATTGCAATGTCACGTACAGACGCCGAACAAACACCACCTTGATGCAAAGTTCTCTGGTTCTTTGGAGTGCGTCTCCTTTGAGAAAGACGACTTCTGGCCTTGGCGTCGAACGTCTACATCTCACAGGCAGTGCAAGTGCTATCACAGGCAATGCAAATCTTTTCACTGGTAGTACAAGCCCTCTCACAGGCAGTGCAAGCCCTGGTCACCTAGCCCTTTTGCTTTCCACGGCGACAACATACAGTCCTAACAGCTCTTCGTCACTGACTCGCCCCCTTGCTTAAGGTTCTCTAACAGAGCGACCTTCCTCCCTTGTCTCGCCCTCTTGGCTTAAGACCCGGTCTCAATCAGGGTTAGAGATGCTGGTCGCTTCGACTGTTGATCAGACTACTCTGACGTCGTGCCAAGGAGTGTCTTTCTGGTTCTTTGTTCCCTATTTTACTATTATTAAGCGGTCAAGGCTCTAGTTGCTTTTTTTTCTTTTAGCGATGTAAGCTGGTCAAGATTGGCCATGTGACCCGACATGACACTGTCGAAGGCTGTCCTTGACGTTACCGTGGAGGAAGGTCAGCTGCCGCCGCTATCTGTGCTCTCCCAAAAGTATGATACAACCCATCAAAGTAAGCACTTGAATAATTTACATTTGGTAATTTACATCCCAAAACAAATACGAAGTGAATAATTATCTATGTATGTAAACTCATGCGACTTAAAATACCAACAGACTTGAAGAAACACATCAACAGGTTTTCAATTAAAGAGAATGCCCACATAGCCGGTTTTACTTCAAATATGCTTCCTCAAAAAAATACAATACAATAAATTGAAATTTTTTTTACTGCTTTTACTTATTTTGCTACATCAGCTCCTTTATATGTTAGTATTTTGTGGTTATTATAGACTTAACCATGTCATGCTAAATATATAATCTACTTTCATACTTGGCGATACATTTTTAATTCAATTACTGTTTTTCATTCACTTTTAGCACTAAAAGGTTTCTTGGGTGTCATGATGATCGTGTGGCTTACGTGTGTGTGTATATATATATGCACTTAAAAACACGATATCATGAGCATGGCACCAGGACAGGTCTTCACTGCTTGAAATCGATCGACGCGTCATCTTTGTTTTATCCCTGTGTACCCAGCGCCATTCCCTCCAGCTTTGACTCTCGATCCAGTTCTCTCTAGCTGTATTCCTCCATTTTCTTATTAATATATTTACAGTGACATAACAGAAGTAAAGAAAGAGTTATATACATAGAGGTATCCATCGGAACATATAGTTTAAATTGATAATAACATTAATAATGGTAATGATGATGTTACAAAGAATATCAATCAGATACTGATCCAAACAATTTCTCTCCACAGTTGTTGACATGGTATCTTGAAAATTGCATTGATTTAAAAAAAAAGTTCGTATATGTTTTACAAAAATAAGAATGTAAAAAATACGTAAATGGATTTACGGTGTGACATTTTCGTTATTAAAGAGTAGAGATGTTTAGTGAGAAATAAAATGAAGTAAAAAGACAGCATCCGTGTTAGAATTGCTAAAAGTACAGGATGTTTACAAAAATTTACTCGCTCGGCTATCATAAATTTTCTTTCGTGTGCTCAGCATCTTTCCAGAATCTTTGAACACATACATTTTCGGTTATCTTCCTCTCCTCTACAATGATTGCAAAAATAGTCTTATTCTTATTCTGGAATATTGTACTTACACTCTTGTGATTATTTTATGGTTGTTTTCTTTTATTCAAAACAAAGGAAACGACATTTTAAATAGATTTTATTAGATTATCAACTATAGTGGAGATATATATGTATACAACAGCTTATCGACTTATCACCGGGTTAGGCTGCTAGAATGGGAAGGGTCAAGACTGGCGTGAACACGTCTTTGCAAAAAAAGCTACAGGAAACGCTCTTGCAGTACAGGTTCTGCTGCTGGAGCTTTCTCTTCTTCGCACCTAAGGTGCACATAAGTCATCCACTAGTGACCATTATTTTTTTTTTTTTGGCTATCGGCAGCAAGTTAAACCATGCTTTCCTAGACAGTTTCTGGTCCTTTAATCCTTTTTCTTCTGACCTTTGCCAAGATTTCTTTGGGCGACCACGCTTCTTAGCATCAACTGTTCAGCTAAAGGCTATTTTGGGTGGTTTTTCTGGTTTCATTCTTCACATATGCTCCAGCCATTCCCATCTTCTTCTTTTGGATTGTGTTTAGCATATTTGTACTGCTGCTGGAAAGCACTTTTATTTAATTCTACAATTTCTATTTTCATCTGGCTCTTGCTGTGAAATCTTAAGTTCGTGTCCATCTAAGGAAGACCTTTATGTTTCCTCCTTATTTTGAACACCACGAACGGTAGGTATTTCCGGAAAAAAGGATTTGTCCGTCTCAATAAAATGTGGCTTTTGACATCGACAGACGCCATAGAGGAAGCAGTTGTGATCTAGGATTTGAATCGGATTTAATTTAATGTCCTTATTAGGATAAAGAAGCTAATGAGCGGCACGTTCAAGGGGAAATTCTATAAGACCGGATTTTGATAACTTCACAGACCTAGAAGCAAAAGCTCATTGGTCTTAAACAAAATGGGAGGGACAAAGAACTGCATATTTCAAAATAATATTTGGATATAAAATGCAAAATTAAATGATAAAAAATAATTGTTAATGAAAAACAATTAACAGATCGTAAAGTAGTTCTATCAAACAAGAAAATTGTTAAATGCAAAGCTGTTGTGAAAACACGAGATAAAGAAAACTTCTTCAAAAACGCATTTATGACCGAAATAATCAAAACCAAAGGGGAGATGGAAACAAGGAAGGAATGAAAAAGTGACGAAAGTTCGCCAACTAAACAATAAAAAGTAGCCTAAAGTTGTTCCTTTGTTAGTGTCACGGACTGGTCCGTGCCTCCAGTGTTTCTTCACCTGAGTATGGTAGAAAGAGGTGGAGGGGAGCAGGGTGGAGTAGCCCGCCCTGTGTGTCGCCCCTCTGCCATGTAATTGTCAACAGTGTAAGAGAGGACGGATGGAAGGTTGAGAGCGTGATTGTCCTGTTATAGTTGGAAACCGTGAGTCTTTGGACACCACGTGTATTTCGGGCACCACGTGAGTTGTGGACCTCGAGAGCGAGGCATGAAGTGCTCACCCCGAGTGGGGTGTGACAGGAGTATATATAGACGAGAGTTGAAAGCCTAAA
>SRHC01001606.1:63262-98889 GCA_004794325.1 Pomacea maculata
AACACAGACGGTGTGTAAACGTGAAGAAGCTGTGTTAGAAGTTGCTAGCAGGAACAAGGTGTGTCGTGAGACAAGAAACGAGTGGGACCAGAGAGTCTCGCTGCAGTCTCCAAGAAGCTCTGCGATTGTCTGCGGAGAAACGAATTCTACTGCTGTGTGCTGGGAGTGAGGTGCCGCTCGAGACGGCTAGAGGTTGGACAGCCGGAGTCGGCGCGACGACGACGACGACACCTGCAACTGGATAGATGGTGGCCCGAGTAGAGGAACCCCCCCACCATCCCAAACAGCTAGAGAAGGCCTGTCTTCAGCATCTTTACTGCTGAGTGCGGGGAGCGGGGACAAGAGCCGCCGAGAGGTAGTCAGCCGAGACCTGACTACACTGAAGCAGATGCCGAATGACTGGTGGTCAGCAGAGACCTGACTACACTGAAGCAGATGCCGAATGACTGGTGGTCAGCAGAGACCTGACTACACTGAAGCAGGTGCCGAAGGGCTGAGGCACCATCGTCACCCACGTGGCGGGAACCGTGAGTCCTTCATACTCCTTTGAAGAATGATCAGGGTAAGAGACTATGTTTGAACTGTTTAAGAAGACAGAGACACTGTGAGAAGCGAACTGGCAGAGCGGGACATTAGTAGTAAGTAGCGGTGCATGTGCACCCTTACTCCTTGATTTCTGTTGCCGAATATTTGTGCACGTGGACCTCTCGTGCGATTTGAAAGGTGCTCTTTAAGACGTATCTTCACCAGTGCCTTGTTATTGACAGATTGTTGTAGCTTCCAGTGGATTTAAGTTAACAATTGTGGGAACTGCTGTTCTTTTGTGTATGCTTGTTTATGTGTTTATGTGTATTAGTAAAAGAAACGTCCCAACCTGAAGTGATCTCTTGTCGTTTTTGAAAAAGAATGCGCAAGTCCGACGTACGGTCGTGACAGTTAGATTCACAATTTCATGTTCTCTGCAGTACGTTTTAAGGAATTAACCGACTTAAGGTATACCAGGTTATATATGAACCTTAAATCTTCAAGATATCTTTACTCGGTAAACTCCACTTGACCTTCACGTATGTGGTACTAACACACTTTGTATTCTACTTGCAAAGGATGCTGTTTGTATTTTGCACACTTCCTTTAACAGATTTATGGTTGACCGAGTTTTATTTTATCTCTTTGCCAATGCATGTTATGTTGTCTTCCTTCTGAGTAAAAGAGAGCTGACCCCTATGGAAACTGTCAGTAAGGAAGGAATAACTTAAGCGACAAAAGATTTTCAAAATATTTTAGAGATACAGAACTCTACAGTAAATCCATCATTTCCAAGACTCTTTTCAGTATACATATTTCTAACTGCCAAACTTAATTTTTTAAAATGTAATTTCAACTTCAAGCGAATTTTAGTCGTCATCTGTCAGTTTTACTACGTACTCACGTAATTCAGTCATAATCTTTAACAAAGCATTCTGAATGCATGTTGGAGATTATAGTTCTTTTTTTTAAATAAGTTTTGTGTGATTATTCAATAGTTTTTACTTTAGCAGTGTCCTGATGTGTTTACTGATATAATTACTTTTCTCTTTCGCACAAAAGTACATACTGTTTTCTTGCAAGTGGTCAAATTAATGTCCCTTTCATTATTACATGTCTGAAGTGAAAAAGTTTTATTTACTCGTTTCAATTTCATTCATTTTGCTCTCATTTAAACTTTTCCCAACATAATACTTTACTTTCTAATAATCTTTCTCTTTCCAGACTCCGTTTCTTTTTCTAACTTGCAAGCAATATTGTTTTCATTCTTATTTTCATTAACAAAGTATCGAAGAAAGTTTATGCAACTCTAGGGACATCCTCACAGCCATCTCTACATTATTTAGGGAGATGAGTGTATCAACATAAGCAAGCCATTTAATTTCTTGAAACTCATTACTAGTGAAGTATGTAAGTTATCTAACAGCTTATGTCAACACATTTAGCTCTCACTTCAAGTCAATATCAAGGCAAAAACATGGCACCATTATACCTCATTCTGCATACAGCAAAGAGAATCCACTTTCCTCACTCAGATTTTCAAAATCAGATGTGTTACAGAAACCACCATTTAGCAAGAAAAAAAGAAGAGATAATCGCATTTAAAACCCTAATCCCGTCCCAGTTAGATTTTCATGAATTACACCACCAGATACATTCATGCATTCTATCGGCGTTGCTAGAAGTGATGGGAACCTGGAAATGATGTAGAAAACATTCAGTAAGCTTGCAGGGGCTACTAACCTCGCTAAGTGCCGAATATTGCAGCGTGAGAGTAGGCCTTAACAAATACTTTCCAAGTTAAGATCAAAATATGGAAATCGGCAAATAATGTAAACAAACTGTATCAGATTATTAACTGTAGTAGAGATATATACATCAGGTGTATCATATCATTACCTATAGTATACATACAGCAGCTGTATTAGATTATTAGCTATAGTAGAGATATATGAAACGGCTGTCTATATATATATACCACAGCTGTATCAGATTATCAACTACATGTATAGTAGAGATATCTACAACAGAGACGCAGCCTTAAAGTGGTGCAACATATCTATTCTTCTACTAATCTACTATATTGCCTGGCACATTAATTCCCCTTCTTTGAATAGTTTGATCATGGACGTGTATAGTTGGACTGCTGTCTGTCTGCCGAGACCAACGCTTAGCCTGTTGCGAAGTTCTTCGCTGTTAGTCTCGGCGAGCATAAACAAAGAATGTGAATAAACCAGAAGCTTTATCGTCTAATACCTCGTTTTAGTAGTTCACTGGAAAAAATCATCTGCCAGCAGTCCAGTAATACAAGTTCATGGTTTGATGACATCTTGATTTTTTTTTCCATAAATCGTCACCGGTGCTTCTAAAATTAGTTGAGGCCGATGTCCGTTACAAAGGCCGTTAACTGTTAAATCCGTTGAACAGAGAAAATTGACGTGTTGCATCTCTTTGCCTCTTTGCTTGAAGATTCAGTTGAGAAGTGCCGTGGGCTTGTCATGCTACGATGTCGTGACACTAGTTCTGTCGGGACAAAAGGTGGAGCGTGTATGGACCTTGATGACGACTACAATCGGCCAATGGCCAGATGCATGCTGAACTTTTCCTGCACACGGCAGAGTTCAGAAGTCAAGTACGCGGTTGAAGCTCAGCACGGCTCGCCTTTAACTTTGAATGTATCGATAACATGCATTTCTGGCACCAAGCTGGTGTCAGCAGCCCCGGCTTAGGTTGCTAGAATGGAAAGGGTCAAGACTGGCAGTAAGGGAAAAGTTATAGGACACGTCCTTGCAGCATAGTTCATAACACTTGCTACTCTTCTTAATACTACAATTTCTATTTTCATCTGGCCCTTGCTGCAGTATCTGAAATTCGTGTCAATCTGGGGAAGACATTTGTGTCTGATTACTATAATGAACACAGCATTAGGAATTAAGTCTTTACCTTTCTATCTTCACAATCATTTATTTTTTCCACCTTAATGACACGTGTCTTATGAATTTGCTGGGAGGTTACCGGAGAAGTAATCAAGCTTAAGTAGGTCAAATCAAGTTTAATTTAATTTCCTTGTTGGGATAAAGAAGCTAACAAGCGGCAAATTCAAGAAGATAATCGGTAAGACCAGATGGGAGAACTTCATCAGAGTCAGGTGTGAGTGGTATATTTTGTCGTCTCTTTTGCATCATTGCATCTGCTAAATCGTTAATAAAGAGAATAGAGAAGACCTTCAAATTCACCGTCGGCAGTTGAATCACTCAGTGACGGACCCCCTGATCATATATCAGTCATTTAGGATCAGTGACTACCGCTGTCTTTGTAGCTTTTATGCTTGATGGCTGCCTCTGTTGTCTCATGCTTTTCAGGGAGGAGACTGCAAAGAGTACGCGACCGGAGCAGTCATTGCCAGCTCGGAGCCTGCCGTCAAAAGCCCGCCGCTGCCAAGCCTACCACCGCCATCAGAGGTCCTGTCGTCCCCGAGAAGACTCAACCAGTCGACCAACCTGGAGTCAATACAACACTCAAGCTGCGAAAGGCGACAACTGTTTGCTGAAGGTCCTTACGCTCCACCAGTGTGACAAAGTGTATGAGCTTACTCGAGAGCTTAGATGGTACAGGAATGAACTGGCAGAGGTATCACGTACCGGGTTCGGACAGACGCAGACACTCTAGGCGACAAGGGACATCAACCGGGAGACTCGAAAAGGCATGATGGCAGTGAAAGCAGCGTGGATCGAGGACAGATACACTAAGATCGATGATGGGAAAGCATGGGGCGACAACCTTAAGGCCTTCCACTTCAAGACCATCCCCAACGAGGGCCAGCAGAGATCGTCCGCGATCGAAGAAGGCGAGTATCACCTGCTCTCAGATGATAAACCAGTCCTAGACAGATGGACGGAGCGAGTGTTACAACTTCCCGATCTTGACGGACTCCAACATCCTGCATGAAACTCACAAAAGTCCACAAGACCTTCAAGTTATTCACGCTCTCTCCCCCTACTCCATCGAAAGTGGGGTGGGAGAGAGAGAGTGGGGGAATGAGAAATGAGAGGAGCAGGAAAGGAAAGAAAATGGAGGCGGGGTCTTAGCAATAAATCTGTGCCTAACTGCTGCGTACTAACATCAAGAAAAATACCGCCCTTTGCGGCGTCTGTGTCGTGGGAATGATTTGCTCTGGCGAAGAACACACCGGATATCGATCCCATTTTGCAGATCAGTGATTTCAGAGATTGCGGGTTGCCGCCACTTGCCAGCAGTGAGCTTCAAGATGTAGGCAGGAGGAACAGAATTTATGCATGTCGATTACAGCGCCAGGATGTGATAAAAGACAAATCAGAGCCGCTGGAATGAAGGCAAAGCAGCTACGAGCTCATAATGATCGAGCTTTGCGTATGTTTTAGACAGACAACCGAGAGGAGAACAGATACACATACACACAAACATATAAATAACCAAACATCCATCTTCAGGGATGACGGTGTGTTTTTCTTAGTTTATGTGACATTTTGTTCCTGCTCTGTAACTGATTTAACTTATTATTGTCTATTGGATGACTCAGGTGTTGAAATAAATCTCTGTCATCGTCAACATCCTGTTAAGTCCTACTTCGCAAGGAATAAAACAAAGCAATAAATAGGCGTTAAGTCTGAGACAGCTCGAGGGATGAAGGAAGAAGTTGATTGTGTTTTACTCCGTGCCATCAACTAAGGCTATATCATGGTAATATGAAGTTGTCAGGGAAATCACGAAACAATTATTTTGAGCCTCTCCTGCGGTACATCATTTTTATATTTTAATTTTTTTATTCCTCAATAATACATCTACAACATATAAAATCATACATGCAATAATTCCAAATTTAAGCAACATACATATATACAAACAACATAAAATACACTTAAAATAAAAGAAAAACACATAACTAGGCAATCCATCTACTACAATATAGGCAAAAGTTTCATTAACTTGCCAAGTATTAATAAATCTTAATAAAAAAAAATGTAGCAATTATATAAAGTTACACGTAAAAGTCTTTTAATGTCTCAAGCATAAGCAAACAGTAAAGGAGTCTAAATCGATTTTTTAACTTATTTTTGCGGTCAGTAACTAAGGTCCATTCGGCTCCTAAAAGTGGTCAAATCGACTCGTGCAGTGTCGAATGGCCGATCAACAGTCGTAGTCAATGGCATAACACTAGAGTGACGTAGCACCACTTTCCCTAACTACACCGGGATTCTGCGCCTCGTGCTGATTACAGATGCAAAACATGATTTGCAGGTAGATATTTCATAAACGGCTCATGTACCTTGTAATTTGCCAGTATTTGTCGATATACGAAAAAAGCGCGGGCCATTCCTCGCACCAAAAATGTCTATAAATTAAGAATAAATATTTTTTACAGAATAATTGTATGAGCTTTGATGCAGCGTTGGCTGAAATAAATAAGGGCGCAACTTACTACTGGAGTAAATGTCTGTGGCAGCCCGGTGTTGGCTGAAAACATATCATGCAGGTCATTGAGCAGGGTGAAAGAAAATAGGCAATCAGAATTACATTCTTCGATTTTAAAAAAAGCCCTAAAACCAGGCGATAACCAGAAATCTCCACAGTTTAATGGTTGATGCGCAGTCAGTGGGAGCAAAGCAGCTGTCCGCAGAGGATTGTGGGTCGCACAAGGTCTGCAATGAGATACCACGCGCCGCGTGCTGACATCGCCTTACGTGTACCCCACCCTCCTCGCCTTTCTCCCCACTCCTCCATTTCCATCGTCCATCATTCCTGACTCATCTTGACAATGCGACAGCTGTTGCTGGTGGCGCAGCATTCGATGGCAAAGATCTTGACCAAGAAAGTTCATCGTGAGGACTTGAATCGGACCACTCCTCAACTAGATGATGACCAGTCGGCAATGGCACCGTCGCCCCTCTGTGCGTGAAGATCATCCGGCATTGCTTCCTGGCCTGCGTTCTGAGTTCTTGTGTTCTAGCAGCAAAGATTTGTAATTGAGTCTCAAGGTACAGTGACCTTTTCTATTTCTGCCAAAAGCTAAATATTTCCATAAATTTTACCCCTCATCATCGTCGTCACAGTTCTTAACAAGTTAACACAAATAACATTTGTAGATAACATGGTGACATGAGTTTGCAACGATGGTATTTCAGAAAGAACCATAGCCATTAGCAAATCTCGTGAAATTATCTCTCTGTTATATGAGTGATACCAGTATTAAACTTCATTTTTGTTCAGTTGGCTGTCATTTTTGTTTTCAGTTAACTGTAAAGGGCATTTTTTCCAGTTTGTATAGGTAAGGACTATAAATGACATTGATATACGCAGGTCAAGATATTATCACAAAAAACAGAAGCATGCAGTTGGCCCGCTATGCTGTTAAATTCAGAACAATTAAGCATGCTGATGGAAGCATGAAGCCAATATTTCTACCTTATACTTAAGCATGAAAAATCAGCATTACTCCAATATTCATGGAGTTGTTTGCTTGATGTAACATCGTTTGTCCATTTGATGAAGCGGTATAAACTTTTTTTCACTGTTCATAGTGCCTGTCAAAACACATTGCCAACACCTTATGCTAACATCTGCTTGACTTCAGTTATCTCACTTAGCATAATGAGAAGCGATGTGTGGTCTGGTCAGAACTGACCACCTTTATTATAAGAACGCACGAGCATGCTTTTATTCATCAATTGTACTTTACTCATATAAAAAGGATGCCAAAGACATATTTTAAAAAAATTTCGACGGTAGATGTTGTTTACATTTTGTGCCATCCCATTTTAACACTTTTTTTGCATCTAGACGAAATGGCAAAGCACACTAATGAGACATCTCTCTGTTTGTTAGCTTCGTTGAAAGGCGTCTGGTCTTCTCGAGATTCCTAGAAGTCGATAAAAGTGTGATTTGATATCAATGGCGTGTGTCCTTTCCCGACAGCTGTACGACAGACACATTTTCTTTCTTGGCGTCGACGTTCCGTCTTAGCTCCCACGGAAAAGACCTCCGGCGCCTTCAACCTTTCACGGTTCAAAAGGTCCCTGAAAAATGGAGTTGCCGCCACGTCACTACGTGAATATTATTAGCTTCGGGCACTGGCTGATGTCACTGCTGTTTTTCTCGAAATATTCGTTGGTGAAGAACGTTGCGCGTCTCCCTCCCTTCATCCTTCCTTGCAAACTCTACGACCCTCGTTACCTCCTTCACTCGCTCATTCACACACAAGAAAGAACCCTTAATCTTTAGTAAATACCGTAGATTTTATACCACCACTAATAAAGCTAACAATTCTGTTGTCAGATCATCCTCATCATCCTCATCATCAATCATGTTGCAGTCATTGTTGTTGTTTCCTCGAGGCGATATCGCTGAAGTTTAAAAAAAGTAACAGACGACCAAAGATGAAGATGCAAGGGCAGGAGACGCACAGGCTGTCAGAAAAGTCCCCTGAATCCTTTAGTCTGCTCCCGAAGGCCCTTCGCGTCGTGGCCTCTACACGATGCTGTGAAGGTCAGATGTTTCTGGAGAAAGCCCAAGGGGAAGGCTATTATCTTTGACTCTGTCCGTGACTCACTTCTCATCGATTCTTCTATCTTTGCGATCGCTTTCTTCTAGTCTGCACGTGAGTGTATGAAGGGAGGAGGAGATTAATCGACTTGGAGGATTGAGGAGAGGCCCTGCAAACCATTCTACACCGACTTCTGTTGACATACAAAGGTGAGAATCAAAGAGGAACAGAGAACTAGTCAGAAAAATTGTGGTCTGGGGGCAAAAAAGGCAGGAAGGGAGCCATCGGGAATCGTGGACGTTCAGACAAGACTTACAATGCTGGCTTAGAAGTAATCTAGCTCTGGCACCTTATCTTGTCCGTTAGGAAGCATCCATACACAGTCCTTCAAAAAGACTTGCGCAATCTGGTCAGTTTAGCAACGAAATGCTTGTAGAGATTCTACGACCACATCACTGGAAAACCACAATTTATTCTGACATCATAAATAACAGTGGTATTTGTTTTCGTTTTAATGAATAAGAAGCCCCGCGTTTCATTTCCGCTCTGTCATTAGTTCCAGCAAATCCCAAAGGAGCACTCTAAACGATTTGCGCGTGCTCTTTACACCGTTGTTTCACAGTGGTCAGTGAGGTCAAGTAGTTGCTACATCTCAGGTGGGCGGAAGGCGTGGGCAGCACAGTCTATACGAAAGCCGTTAAGCCCATCTTCTCTCCCAATAAGGAGACTCCTGGCGCGTAGGAGTCTGTCTACCTTTCTGTGCAAATAGTAATGCGAATCGTAAGTCGAGTCAGAAGCAAAGCATATCTGGCGAACTTTCAGGTCTTTAGCGTTGGGGTAGGAGGGAACGATTGCGATGATTGTAGGTCACTAGTTTTATCATCAGATTTTGAGACAGTAGCGTCGGTCATAAACACCCGCTTTATTTTTCTAGCCCTAGAAAGCCGGATCATACAAGGAATTCAGCCTCATCTTATGGCAGGCAAGACATTCACCCGCACTCTTACCATGTCTTTCCTCCCTAAACCCTCCGACAGTTTTCTGTAAATGCGTGCTGACAAAGTAGATGACGAACCTGAAGGAAACCATCCATTTTAAACCCTGATTTGTTTGTGCGATTAATATATTGCTCATCTAGGCGGTCTCATTCATCTCTCACTATACGAAATCAATTGATGATTTGATGGTGAACGCATGTCACGTGTACGGTCGGGGCGAAGGACTGTTGTCGATGACCACCCTGATGGTGTCTTTCTCTGCAAAGATTCTTTTTATGCCGCTGTCATATTATGACATGGGAAGCCTACAAATAAACGTCTGACGCACAGTTTTAGTGGTCAGCCAGTCTGGCTATTAATTAAAAGTCCGTGCGTCTAGAACAAAGTTTTGATTAAAATTGAATCCACTTCTATGTGCGTGGAGATTTTGTTCACTTTTACCTACAACTCGCTTCTATAGTCAGTCCCCTGACAACCAAATTGGAAACTAAATTAGCAGCCAGTGCATTGCGACCAGCAAAAAGAGGGAAATTTTACGATCACAATGGAACTGTTGAGAGAATTGTAGAACGGTCATTTGAAGTCTGCGAGGTCAGCTTAGTCCAAAGCTTTCCTCAATTTTCTGTAACTTTTTCCCCCTATGTATCTTTTTGGCGATGATGATGATGATGAGGAGGAGGAGGAGGAGGAGGAGGAGGACGACGACGACGACGACGACGACGAACAGCAGCAGCGGCCGCGGGGCACAAACACAACATTAACTGTTAATAGACCAAAACACGTGCATCATACGCTCCGAGCTGACCCTTCTACCATATGTCAGCCTCTATTTCCTGGGTTTTTTCCCCCAGATGAGTGTTCCCCGTAGAGAGACACACTACCACATGGTCCACATTCGAACATGCAAAGTGTATTTCTTCATCCCTTCTTCTTAGCCTCCCTTGTTGCGGTCTGCAATCGCCTCTGATCATCGTGTTCATTCCCCCTGTCGCGCGCTGCCGTTACCTCTAACCATAGTATTTTTATAGCCATGGCAACCACATTGTGAATGTTTTCGGTTTTACATTTTCTTCGCATTTTCATCATTAGTCTCATTGTTATGAGTCGAGAATTTTACTTTATGTTCAGCTTTATGTGGTTAGATGGTCTTTTATTGATATTTCTCAGACAAAAACTTTTTGGGTGGCGAGCCATTTCAAGGAAGACCTTTGTAGAATAATGTCTCTAAGCAAAAAATGCCATAAATCTTTTTATTATTATGATTGTTGACTAGACAGGCTATCAGGCTTCTTATATGATGATTTCCGCTACTAATTCTTCCAGCTGCATCTTGTCATATTCATTCAGTGCATCAGTGGGGGCAAAGTTTCTTCTTCTACCAACCACGTTTTGCAAAAGACTGAAGACCCATCTGTTTCATTCAAACCAGTCTTAAACAACCACGAAACACTTCTGTCTATATTTTTTACTTTCCTGGTGTTTTATATATTTGTTCGCTTTACTTTTTCTTCTTTTGTTGTTTCTGCACAATGAGCATTCTTCTGAATGGATACCTGCGCATTACAAATCATCATCATCATCATCATCATCATCATCATCATCATCCATCCATCATCCATCCATCACCATCACCATCACCATCATCATCATCATCAAACGTACACAATTTTGTTTCTTTCCTTCCTGTCGGTTTTAAACTCCAGGTACGTCCTCTAGGTGATATACTGTAGATGCAGATTAACTTTAAAAGAATACTGTCTTTCTTAGTCTCATAAATTTTCTTGAAAGATGGAGCTGGAGTTGAGTATCTACTCATAGACAACGCCAGATCGGTTTGAAAGAGACTTTTCGACTGACTGAAACAAAGTTTCATTGGTAAGAATTCTTAAGGTGCAGTATAAAAAGCGAATGGCGTATAAATAGTACAATAAAGAATGGACCAGTTCGGGTGTGTAATGTATTGAGTAGATATGTTATACTTTCGTAAGCTGTTCCATTTTTACTGTTGCCATCTTCTGTTGATTGGGATTCGTTTTAGCCAGAGTATTCTGTTACACGAAACAACTTTTGCAGTTGTTATTTCATGATCAACTTTCTATCAGTCACTTCACTGGAGTCATTCGCTTCTGCATAGTGTGGATGTAGCAAAATAGTGAGACAGTCGTACACTTCTCCCTTGCCTAACTTCACAGTCTGACAGCTCATGTCTGGCAAGGAAGACCGATCGCAGAGAGATTATCTCCCCGTCTACCTCATTTTCAGTTTCAGCTTTAGCTTTTGTTTTTTTTTTGTAGGTGGGCGTTGAATGCATGAACACCATAGCTTAGATAATAGTTTGCTTCTATTCCTAGCCATCAGAAAACTTTCAAACTAAGAAACTTTGAAAACAAACAACCCTTATTACATAGTTTTAAAAAAAAAAAACCAGTCCGCACCTTATACCTCCTTCGTGCTCTGGAAGAAATGCAAAACTTCCTAGTTGTAATTATTCGCAGAACAGATAAATGTTAGCTGACTTTTTAGCAAATGTCGGATCCAGACCACTTATCATTTGATTCTGGAATCAGACAGCGATTATGAACTTAAATTTTGAAGAAATCTAGGGGCATTTTTTTTCTCTCTCTCTCGTTTTTTTTACCCAGACTTGCAAAGGATAAGAGCAAAAACAATGAGAGATCGACAGAAGTAAGAAGGAGAATGAGCAGAGGGGGCAATAATTAGTCAACATCTCAAAATTGGTCATGACATAAGGAACACGTTTATACTGAAAGTAAGAAGACGGATATTCACAAACACTTCGTAGACTCGGAAGTTTTGTCTTCTGGGAAATCGTCTCGAACAGAAAACTAAGAAAATGTCTTCTTTTTCAATCGACGTATAGTAAAATGGAACTGGTGAATGGCCATAGCTCGACAGCTTGTGGCCAGGATATTCGCCTTGTACGAGTTTCTAAATCTTCGTTCACTTAAAAAAAAATCTCCGCTGGCAGACATCTATACATAAAAAAGATAAATTATTGCCAGAATTCCTGCGTAGACTTTTTATTGTCACATAATAGAAGCTATGTCTTTTAATAAGCCGTGTGCACCTGTTAAAGACAGCCAAATGAGCTAAACAATATATGTATATATAATTTGGAATCTGCGAAGCGGAATTAACATGAAAAATTATTCGAAATATGGTTTCCAACCACTGTCTCGTCGATCGTTACTGTTGTGCTGTTTTGTAACCAGAAATTTTAAAAGGGTAAGAAGAAACGCTGGAAGGAGGTTAAAGGAAGGGTTGTTATTAGGTGGCAAGCTACAACAGCGGTTTCACAGTTCACCATGCTTGTTTGGTTTTTGTCTTCATGCATGTGGTGTAGTGAAGAACTCCTCTTAGAGTGGAATGCTTCCTTACCCGTAGGTGCAAATACTGGATCCAGTGGATCAGGTGAAATCTGCTGAAGATGTAAAAATGTTCGATAGTTTAGGTTACTTCCTGCTTGTGCAGTGATTACAGTGGAGCTGATATCACAACACATTTTCTTCTGTACCAGGCTTTCATGTGCAGCTGGCAGAATTCAATGTCCTCCTTTACATTGCAGGTTGTATAGCTTACGATCTGTGTATGAAAGTTTGCAGCGATTGTCAAGGTAAACTCACCGATAAACTTTCGAATGCACAGTACAAACAGTTGCTGATCTTGAAACAGTATACTTTACTGAAAGGTGGTCTCACAATACCGAGGACACAGATGTTTCATGTTATTAAAAAGTTGGAGAAAACATTCACAAACAATAGGGAATACATTCTACACATGGATAAGATTATTAGATTATTGCCCGTTATACCGGTCGGCACGTAGGGCAGCGACAAAGGTCCTCCACTTTTGCCTGTCCTGGGCTAGACTCCCCACAGTACCCCAGCTGAGGTTTAGGGTCTTCATGTCTGCCTCCACAGTTCGGCGCCAGGTGATCTTGGGCCGACCTCGCTTGCGTTTTCCTTCTGGCGTCCAGTGTAAGGCAGTTTTTATGATGGAGTTGCTCCCGCCTCGGAGGACGTGACCAATCCAGCGCCATCGCTTCTTCAACAGGATGGTGGCCATACTCTCCTGCCCACACTGGGCAAGTAGTTCTTCGTTGGAGATTGTCCTTGGCCAGAAGATGCCCAGGATTCTTCGCAGGCTTTTGGTGTGGAAGACTGACAGTTTGTTGAGGTCGCTGTCAGTCATTCGCCAGCACTCCGAGCCATACAGTAGAGTGGACATGACCAGACTGGTAAAGTCTCAGCTTGGTATTGATGCTGTACTGTGTCGACTTCCAGATGTTGCGTAGGCTACAGAAGATGCCCCTGCCTTTGCTCAGCCTGCTCTGGATGTCACGGCCTGCTCCTCCATCTTGCGTGACCACGCTGCCCAAGTAGGTGAAGCTTTCAACCATCGGCAGGTCTTCTCCCTCTATGCTGATCGGTGTTGTATTGGTGGTGTTCAGGGCCATCACTTCTGTCTTTGTCCGGCTGATGTGCAGTCCGACCTGCTGCGCAAAAGCGTGCAGGCGAGTCGTCTTCTCTTGCATGTGCCGGTGGGTGTGTGACAGCAGGGCCAGGTCGTCGGCAAAGTCTAGGTCTTCTAAGTTCGTGAAGAGTGTCCATCGTATGCCCCTTGGTTCATCTTCCGTTGTATGGCGCGTTAACCAGTCAATGACAAGGTTAAAGAGCAGGGAAGACATCACGCAGCCCTGTCTCACTCCGGTCCCGACCTCAAAGTAGATGTCACTGTTTCCAACACAGCATGAAAAGTTCGCATAGAAGCTTTTGATCAGCAGTACAATTTCCATTGGTATTCCGTATGCTCTCAGGATGCGCCAAAGGCTCTCTCTATGGATGCTGTCAAAAGCCTTCTGGAAATCTACGAAGTTAATATAGAGCTGCCTCTGCCACTCTGTGCCCTGTTCTATGATGTTGCGTAGCGCGAATATCTGGTCGGTGCATCCTCTTCTTCTACGAAAACCAGCCTGTTCTTCTCTAAGTTGTGTGTCCACTGCCTCTGAGATTCGTTGGATGATGATCTTTGTCATGATCTTGCTCGGGATGGACAGGAGAGTTATTCCTCGCCAGTTGTTGCAGTCGCTAAGGGATCCTTTCTTTGGGATTTTGACGATCACTCCTCTGGTCCAGTCATCTGGGACTTGCTTCCCTTCCCATACTGCGATAAATAGGGGTTGCAGGATATTGGCTGCCAGTTGTGGGTCTGCCTTGAATAATTCAGCATTCAGATTGTCCTGGCCTGGTGCCTTTCTGTTCTTCAAGGACTTAATTGCTGTGATGATTTCCTGCTTCTCTGGTGGGGCGATGTTAACGTCTAGGTCCTCAACCTGGAGGACCAGGGATCATGTTTCGTCTGGTATCTACCCTTTGACCTGCCCGGCTTGGGTGACCCTGTCCGGTATAGCTCTCAGGGTCATCGACACACACAAGCCCCCCGACCTCGACAAGGTAATGATCCTCCGGGGGGGGACACATGGATAAAGTGCAGGAAAATTAACGATGCAGTGTAAGGGTGAGACGAAGCAGCTATTTATCTGCTCACATGACAGATCTTGCTCTTTGAACAAAATGGTTTCTTTCTCAATTTACGTCTGAACTTCATGTTAAAAAAAACCCCACAAGATCTTTTGCAAATCAGCCAGCAGGTAAGAACAGAAAATCGATAAAAGTGAACCCTCTATGACCCGGAATTTCAAACTTTTCCAAACAAGTACCACTTTGAAAATCCGAATTGACCGAGTACCACCTCCCAACCCTGCCCCTTACAAATATATGCACTAGTCTAGGACTTAAATTCGCCGGCATATAGTATAAGATTTGGTCACAGTGATTTATTTAGTGCTCGCGTACCACCCGCCATACCTTCACGTACCAGTAGTGGTACGCGTACCATAGTTTGAAAACCGGTAATCTAGGGAGTATCTCCACTTAAAACCATTTTTCTTGGTGACAGTAAATAAACATGCATTGCTATATCTGTCTGGATTTTTACTGACCATGTGGCTGCTGTGACTAAAGAACAGAAAAAGTCTGCTTTTGCAAGCAAGTGTTTTGTGAAAGAATCCACAAGAGATTGTCTGGCTGGGATTAAAAATTCTTTGTGCTAAGTGTGTATTTGAGATGTAAGGAGATATAAGGATTTATGTTAAATGCCCTTTACTGTATTTATTACTTTCATATGCTCAAGAAAACGGCTTCAAAATTCAGATCCATTTCTGGGTTGCAAAGGCCATATTTTTTCTCTAGTTTTTTCTCTTCCTCCCAATGTACTGGGTCTTGATGTTTTAGAGGATGCAGGTGAATGTTTTAATGCATTGTAAAGTTTTGTGCCTGTGAATGTTTTTGGTTGTCAATATAAATTTTTATACTCTATGTATGTTCATGTTTTTTTAATTTTCCTTTTCTTCCTTTTTTTCCATTTTTTCTTTAGTGTATGTTATTATAATAAATTGTTTTATGTTTGGTAATAAATTTTTTCAGTTGTGTAAATGTAACCACATTTGAATTTCCTTATCTGTGAAAGAAAGGTGTCATAATTATTGCATACATATCAATGGGTTTGGCATTATTGCATACAATACAATACATCTGTATTGTCTCTTTCTGGTCGCAACAGAGATAGAAATTTTCCTTTGTTGCTGGGAGCTCGCACAGTCAACTGAGAAAAATATACATAATAAACTGAAGAGATTACCATTACACCTCATACACTCAGGCAGTTATACTCATGCTTAACCCCCTTATATGACACAATTGTCAGATACACTTCCTCTTACTCTCTTACACACACACACACACTTTCAGACTAGGTACATCTGTGAGACCTATTTAAGAGTGCTATTGCAGTCGGTAAAAATGACTTGGAAAAGGCACTCCTCTTGACGACCACTTGCTTTCATGTAAGGCCGGAGGGTAGCATTTGAAAATGGCGATGTAGTGGGTGACAATGGTCTGTTATGATGCTGACCGCTTTTAACCTCACAGCCCTGATGGGTAGTTCACCTAAAGGTCTTTGTGGAGAACCAAAGATCTTACTGGCACTCTTGACAACCCTCGTCAAACGAACTTTATCTTTGACAGAGAGAACGCCAAACCACATTGGTATATTGAATGTTAAGATGCATACATATATTATATACATTACAAATAATACATTGAAGGTAAATAAATAAACGTAGTAAATAAATGAAATAGAGCAAGTGACAGCACCCGAATAAGCTTTTGTGGAGTGATTTAAGCACATGTGTAAGTCTGATTAAAATCACAATTCTTCCAGTTTTGACACATTAGTGTTGAAACACACATGCGAGATGTAATAGAGTAGCACACACAAATATTATCATTCAACTGCAGTCATCTTAGGACTTCTAATTATTTTCTTGCCGTGTTTGGACTTATCTCCCAGGTATGAGTGCTAATGACTGCCTCACTTTTTTTTAAACAGGGGACCGTGAATTATGAGGCATCATTTCTAATCTGTCTTTGCTCTTATAGCTACGTTCTAGCCCCTTAATTAAGAGACATTAATCCATGGAGCCCATATTAAAAGTTTCTTAAAGCTCGATGCTACTGAGAGCTCATACAGTGACTAATTAGAGTAAACTATGTTCAAATGTCATCAAACTTACTTTTGTCTTTTTCTGACGAGTATGTAGACTTTTGGTAAGAATCATCGATTCACAGCTAGATTACTGTTATTTTCGTTGTCCATCTCTTTCTCTTTCATTGCTTTACGGAGTTAAAAAAAGGAGAACAAATCTTTCGCTTGTTTGACACCTTTCTTATGTAACTGCTTCGGGAAACGAAATCTAATGGATTTAAACAACAACAAAAAAAAAAAAGTAATGTGAGGACTTTCTGTTGTTTCTTTGCGTGAAGAGTCATCTCCCACTCCAGCAGCAGTTGTTTCCCATGTCGTTGCACTCAAGCCAAAAAGTATTTTTCGACTGTAAGAATCTCCTTAGAACATACGAGTTGTGCCACTAAAGACGAGTAGCTCGTTAACAGTGTGACTAACTGTCAGGTCATTACCCATCTCACAATGGTTATACTATTAGTGACATAAATATTAGTTGTTAACTGTACGCAGCGTCTTTCTCTCTCTTAGACACGTTCTGGAGCAAACGATGATCTATTACAGCTTTTAAAAATTAATTTAGCAGGTAAAATAGATGTTAAGGAGGATACGAATGTCATCTTATCGAATTATAACCACCCTCCTGTTTTTAAAGATAATTTCTTATCACATTTTCCGCAGGTGCCGTGCGTAGATAATTTAGCAGACGATGGAAGAGTACCGAGTCAACTTTACCCTCTGGTTAGAGCGCTACCTTAGCAACGGGACTGGCCTCGGACAGATGCCAGAGCCACCAGGCTACTTGCTTGGCGTCTGGACCTTGTTCTACATTGTCATCTTTGGCGTCGGCCTCTTCGGCAACACTGCTGTTACAGTCGTCGTGCTTCGCTGTCGAACGATGAGAACGTCGATAAACTTTCTCTTCCTCAACCTCTGCATCGCCGACCTGCTCGTTCTCCTCATCAGCGGTCCCACAGCGGTCATGGACATGTACGCCAAAGAGGCATGGTATCTTGGGGGCTTCATGTGTAAGTATGAGTTTTAATTGAGCGAACAGAGTAAAACACATACAGACGCACGCAAACGTACACACATATATCAATATATACACGCACTAGGTGTAGAGCTAAACTAATGGCCATGTCTCAGACGGGCACGCCGATCATAAGGCATCAGTACTCTTACGATATCAAAGAATCCTTTGAAGGTTTTGAGGAGGAACAAGCTTCTTTCAAGCAATGTATTTTTAGCATAGTAAGGCTCATTTTTTTTAGCAGCGGTGATTGCATTCAATGCTAGAAAAGTGTGTGTGTGTGTCTTTCCTTTTTTTCTGTCTTATTCTTCCTTAGAATATTTACACACAAACCTCTCAAATAATAGTTTTGAATAGTTTAATAATCAGCATAGTACACAAATTCACTCCGAGACAAAGAAGACCCATATTGGGTCTTTAATCTCACAAGGATTTCCAATTTTATTCCTACGCACCGTTATTGCCCACAAGGAAGAAACATGCCCCGAGGTACTCAGACAGAAAGTGAAGACATCAAGTGCACGCCTTTAGCGAAAGGGATTTTTGGCATTAACAACCCCACCAGAAGTGGACAGCTCAGGTTTAGAGCTGTCTGGAGCTCTGTTTTTGATGAAAATAAAAAAGGCATGAGCATGGAAATAAAGAAAAATACGTGGGTAAATCTCATTACTGTCTTCAAGTAATAAAGCCCAAACAGCGCCAGTAAATATATTTATGACCATTAATTTGCAGACAGGCCAAAATTGAGTGAGGGTATAAGTCCACGAGAATCAATTTTGGTCACAGGGAGAAAAACATCATTGTGTACAAGGGGCTGTTACATAGCGTATGTTATGAGACAAATTTGTAATTAAAGTACAGCTTAAAACACTGGATGCAATTGTTGTAAAATTGTGTGTGTAGCATTGGCTGGCTGTGCACAAAGCAGCAAAGAACACTTGAACTAAAAAAAAGTAAACAAAAGGTAGATTTTCGAATTTAAATGCTCTTGCCAAAGCGAGCTATGGATTACAAATCAGCTGTAAAATGTTTCCTGATCATCCGTGTTAAAACTTCATTTGCGAAATGGCATACTTTACAGAAAACGTGAGAGCTAAGAACGAGAAAAATATTAGAGATTCACGAAATCTTCATTAAAAAGGCAGACATTTGCACAGCAAATTGCACAAAACTGCTTCATCAGGAAAAAAAATTAGTTCACTTACGAGCAGACGGAAATTAATATGTCCGTTGTATTTGTCAATTTTTCAGCTTTATTGCATCTGTTATCTTAAAAAATAGATTGTCGACTTCATTAAAAAAGGTGACAGAAAAAACGGAACCAACTTCGTAATCGTGTTGTCTTAGGTGGTTGGTTTATTGCTGTTAGTAAATTGGATCGTGACATTTACCGGAAAAGTACTTTAATTTATTATTGACCAAGTTTGAATTTCCGCTGTACGATTGCGAGTTTATCTCGTGTGTGTGTGGGTGTGTTTTTCCTTGTTAATAAAATAGGCCAGATGATTACCTTCCTGGAAAACACGGTGGGCAACGCGTCTGCCTTGACCATCCTGGCCATCAGCGTGGAACGGTACCGAGTGGCCTGCCACACCATGGCACAGCAACCCGCCAGTCGTCGTTTCGTGGTCAAGACCAGCTCCCTGATCTGGGTGACAGCCAGCACCGCAGCCCTCCCGCTCGTCTTCATCACCAGGTTCACCACCGACACTTTCCTGGATGGCACCACGGTGCCAGTGTGCAAGACGCCCATCGTGCTGGCCTGGCACAAGGCCTACATCGTGCTGACCACCAGCCTCTTCCTGGTGCTCCCGCTGCTGGTCATCTTCGTGCTGTACACCCAGGTGTGCCGGCGCCTCATCGCGCTCTTCAAGCGCGAGCAGGAAAAACTACAATCTTACCCGCGCGAGATCGTCATCCTCAAACGCCAGATGATCCAAATCATCGTCACCGTGGTCCTCGTCTTCTTCATTTGCCACACGCCGTACCGCGCGGTGGCGCTGTGGTCCATGTTCGCGGACCCCTCGACGCTGGCGGAAATGAACTTCGAGGCCTACCTCAACCTCATTTACATGACGCGCATCCTGCTGTATTCCAACCACGCCATCAACCCTTTCGTTTACAACTTCGTCTCACGCCAGTTCCGCCGCGCCTTCCTTTGGGTGTGCTGCGAGCGGCGCCGCCGCGTCGCGCGGCTGGACGACCCTTGGCACGACCCGACCAACCACCGCTCCTTCCTTCGGCGCGAATCACTTCGCGGATTTCGCGGGAAGTTCGAGCCCGAAAGTAATCCGAGGGACAAAGAGGAGGCTGAGTGTGTGGGCCGTGGACACCGCTACCAGCGAAACGACTTCCTAGTGCTCTACGAAAACTTTATGCTACTGGAATAAACGGACAGCTTCAAGATGTGTTCAAAGCCGACATTGTTCCAGTTTTAGAAATGTTTCCCCTCCCTCTAACATACAGAAGTCACGAGACGATACTTATAATTCTCAAGCTGTAGCAACGGGACAATGGCTATCCGCCATACCCGAAGGATTCCCTGTAATAACCGTAAGCGATGGTAATAGCGGTTCGCCCCTTGAAGGCGCAGGGACAGAAGACTTTTGTTCTGTTTACATCATCAACATCATCTTGCTTAGTAGGGAGCCCCACTGGGAAACATTGTCAACGCACTGAGCTTGTCTCCACAACATAGAGGAAATGCGCTGTACGAATTCTTCATCATCATCAACATCATCATCGTCATAGAGGAGTCTTTAGAATCCTAACAAGTATAATGATGCTTATTATTCTGACTACTGTAACCACTTTATTCTGTGCTACCGCTGCTAATTGTTGTTATCTAGTTGTGTCCGCCTGGACTGCCTGCTCTGAGATTTGTCACAGAATGCCTTAAACCAGATGCTATTTTATTGAGAGAGAGAAAAAAAAGATGTGTACAGGTTTAGTACGCCAATCATGCACAAACAAAACGCTTAAGTCTGTTTTTGTACTGTGAATTTTAAGAGATCGCCATCGTTGCCTTGTATATTCAGCACACGGAATCACCATGCGATATATATATATAAACACGCGTGTTGAATGATGAAAGAAAACATTAAACAAAAAGATTAAAAATATTAAACAAATGATTTCATCTCGGAAAAAAGGCGCTTGATGATGAAGACAACCTATTCTATGACAGACTTGATGCAGTAAGGCATCAGGCCTAACGTGTTGCTCCAGATGTTGTGAACGAAGGCTAATGTGAACTGTGAATACTCTAAATAAAGTTGGGCGTGAACCGCTGTGGGTTTTGTGAATAAAAGTCAGCGTGAGCTGTGTGCAATGTAACTGTGAGTGTGAACTACTGTAAAAGGTGAATGTGAACTGTGTGCAGTGTGAGTAACGGCGAGTGCAAAGTGTGTCGTGTGTAATGTGTGTGTCACCGTTCACTCTGTGGCTGTCTCGTGGTGTCATTTGCTGTCTTACCCTCGCTAGTTCCACGCCACTGGCAGCTAACTCACTACAGTTTTGAAGGAAGCTGTAGCCAATAAAAAAAACTTGTATTGCTGGACTGCTGGCAGACGATTTTTTCCAGTTAACTACCAAAACGAGGCAGGAGTGTACAAAGCTTCCGGTTTAGTCACATTCATTGTTTAGGCTCGCAGAGACTAACAGTGGAGAACTTTCTCAAGCGCCTAAGCGTTGGTCTAAGCAGACAGCAATCCTCCTATAAACGTCCATGATAAAACTTAAATTTACAACGATGGGCTACTACTGCTCTTGCATTTGTGGTAATAGTAAGTCAGAAATATGTGTAGGTGAAACACACAAATTTAAAGCAATAATAACTACAGTGCACACACACACAAAGATGTAAATAAAACGATACAGTTGGGAGCACAGCATTGTCCCACACTGAGTTATGCGCTCAACAAAAAGTTTCTAAGGACATTGCTCACAACATCATTAAAAACAGACGACTGCAGATAAAAGTTAACAGAGACTTGCAGATGTCCTCCACAAACAGAAAAGATCGCATATTGCATGATCAGCTACAGTGTGTGTGTGTGCATGTATATTGAATCTTTAACATCTACCGCACACCATATAAATTTTCAAAAGGATGATGGGAGTTCATCAGCTTCAACGTCCGTAGTTGTATATCAAACAGTAGATACAGGACCTAAGATGTTGGCGCTGAAAACCGTTAAATCAGAATAAGTTCCTTGTACAACAAAGTCAGCTAAATTAAAACAGCGGCGCACTGGTTACCATGTTTCGATAAGAAGTAAATGTAATTTTCATGAAAACATAGTAGAAACTAAAGTGCGGTTACTGGTCAGCACAGGCAACTGCAGTTAACCATGTACAATGTACATCAGGCAACAGTAGAGGAGCACGAAAGCTGTCCTGACAGTTCGATTCAGCCTCGTTCTCACTCGGGCTCTCTCTTTTGACTGCCTGCTACAGAAAACACCAACAGAAAAATGAATGCAGATCATGTACTTTAGAACTCTATACCTCTCGTGCAAAAAGTATTCAATGTCGGACACAATTTCCCGGAAGCAGCTATTTTTAAGCTAAACCGGTTTTGTCTATTCAGATCCTGTCTATGCGCAATAAACATTTTCATTAAAGAATACAATACAAAACTCTTTTAAGACAGCGAGGCCCATAAAAACACAGAAGATCAAATGAAAACTATCGAATGCTAAATTCAAAAAGTGTCGTTGAATGATATTTTTGGAAAGTGTGTGGCATATGATCAAAGACAAAGGATTCCACAAGCAAGAAAGTAGCCATCACTTATTTCTCCTTTTGTAGAAACTAATCATCAGATTTATGGTTTGTTTCTTCTGTAGCCTTAAACTGTGCTATTCTCTCTCACGAAACTTTGGATGTATGGTACAAATTTCCACGAAAGGAAACACTCAATCATTTAAGAAAACTTATGCGACAGTTATACGTTATATGTGATTTGGCTTATGTTTCCCTTTCGTTAAAGGGCATCTAACACTGGAGTGTTTTAGCCCATCAGGTTCACAGATAAACTTTCACTTCAAAGAATTGTATGAAGACAAGTCTTGATTTTCGTTAAACTACATATCAAGGTATAGACACCATACAGTAAGTCGATACTCGACGATAGAAGACAAAAGGTTCGAGTGTAAGGAGGCTTGAAAGGTTGACAGCATCACCCGCAAAGTGACTTCCCTTACTTGGGGTGAACATAGCCGCCAGTTTCCCGAAAATCAAAAACATTCTGAGCTCGTGTTCACAAATCTGAATGCGCCCAATGATAAATAGGTAAACAAAGTAAGTTATTAACATTTTTATTGTTAAAAGCTACTGTAAGTTAAGACTGTTAGCTGAAGTGAAAATTTACATCATTATATTTATAACTCTTACGTTTCCAGCACGCACATCAATGTGCCCTCACACTGTCAGTTGTTTTCAGCATTGTGATGAATAAGGAGACAACTGATGATGTGTTTGTGAATTTGTCACGATGTTACTTGTAGACCAGACCGTGTAGAAAGAGTCCATGTTGTATATCTGGTGCTTGATCTTTTACCAACAGTCGCTGGTCTTAACAGCTCGTGCTTTTGTATAGTTGACACTGATGTAGGAAGAAAATCTCTTCGGTTTACCGAAAGTCCAAGACTGTATAAGTGTATAATTGTATAAGTGTATTGTATAAGTGACTGGATAACAATGGATTTTGAAATATTTTGAGCGTATTCTTGAGTACGGTGTGGGGGCGAAGTTCGCACGACAAGTTTGAACAAAGAAGATATCTGTTTATACAGATATAAAATATCTCTGAACAAAGTTAATCCAATGGAGTTTGTAGCAGTTATCTTTATGAAATGACTTCATCTGAGTGCCAAAGAGAACATTCAGCAACAGCATATTGTGCCCCGGTCTGTTTTAGATCACTCAGACGACCCTAATTTTTAGAAATACTACCCTTTGTCACTTATTTTCTTCACGTTTGATTAAGAAAAAAATTAATATAATATTTAACATGTCTCTTCGTCATAGAATGCCACCGAAATATGTTTTATAATACTTTATGCTCTATTTTAGCTGAGCTCTCTTGTAGCCCTTTAAAGGTATAATCAAAAAATAGAAGTTTGATGATATTAATAATTTTCCGTCTCTAAATCAGCTCAAAAGGTATGCAACAAAAGGAACAATGTAATGATATCATGAATGTAACAGTTCCCAGGGCAATAAGATGACAACATTATTATGTCTGAAACGTATCACGAAAGTATAGACCAAAAATAGTGATGTGCAGCAAATCGAAACACTAATGAATGTGGCAGAAGTTTTGCATTAATGTGAAAAAAAGGAAAAAATAATAATCCCGCAGAAGTAATATTTCTACAAGAGACCAGGATACTATTAAATGACGAAAATCGACGTTAGGTGTAGTAACTGACGCCAACCACAACTGGTTCATAAAGTTATGAGTAAACAATAACAATGACAGGAGTCTGGCTTTCAACCAAAAAGTATCTACACACGATGAGTATCATAGCAACCTCTATAAGGCCCTAGTGAAATAAAATGAAATTAGAACCTGTAGAGTTCTGTAGAGAAAAATTATATCTCTGGAGCCTGTGACTACATCAGGTAGAAAATACATGCTGATCCCGCTCATCGTTGAAATAGAAAAAAAGTGTCGCTAGGTGATAGAGAAGATACTCTTCTCTCAATGTTTTAGAGAAGCTACGTAAAGAAATGTGTGTTGCAGTCGTTCCAGTGAAATAATATTATTTTTAAAATCAGTGAACTGCCCCCTCCCACCCTTCCAGGAAAACTCGGAAATATGTCTACACAGTCTTTTTCTTTGTCAAAAATCCAGACGCTACATGATAAGATATGGTGCAGTTTGATCAAAGTAAATTTACCATTTTTTCCCCCAAAGGACGAGGCTGATCTAACATCTCCCCACCAACCTACAGCTCTCTGTCGCTTCCAGACGAGCCTAAAATACTCAGGTAGCATGCAATGGAACATCCTTCACATCTTCGGCAAACGGAAGCCAGTCCATATCAGTTGAGAGCAAAACTCCTTCGGCATCTGCACCAAAACTTTTTATCCTTTATGGAGACATACACATCAACCGATTACACATCAACAGCATACGCATCAACATCCGACATATCAACAAAATCTTGTATCTTGCACTTTATGCTTAGCTCCTTTCGTTTTATTTTATTGACTATAAGCTATTGACTTAAAATAGTAAGCGCTCTTTCAAATTCAATGCAGTTTGACAATTCATATCTTTTAAAGCTGAATGTGCTACACTCAAAGCCGCACAAAAAGATGTTGATGGTATTTTTTCATGCCTTCCTTTATTCTCGTATTCGTGTATGACAATAAAACAATTCTACACGGATTTTCCATAAATTGTATTATTCCTTTTCATACCTAACTAATGTTTCACAAAAAAATCAGTAATAAACACATTACATCAATCAGACGAGGTTACGGCTAGGTTCGTACCCGCGCGCTCGCACGTTCGACGGTCAATTCTCCGAATCACCAACAATCTCATTTTGGTGAGTACATATTCACTCATATTTTCTAGAAATTTCCACCAGCTTCGGGTACAGTATATATTCTCCCTTGCATATACATTCTACTGACTAGCAAATTATTTCCATTTTCATATTTAAATTGCTATTGCTGGGCATTACCTCCTATTTAAACACATACACAGACATCATCACAGCACATTATAACCAATAGGGCATATGACAGACATGTTTAAAGTTCCATTAGTTATTAACGAGAAATAAAAAGACCCTCATTAGATTAGCTCGATTTGTTAAAGTTTACTTAGTACGCTTGAGCTAGAAGAAATAACAATGTGTGTGTGGGGTGTGTGTCGGGGGGGGTGGGCGGATATGAGTGATTTAGGTAAGAGTGAGAGAGGAGTAGAAACATCCCCTCAAAGTTTATCCCTTGTTTGTGACAGACTTCTGGTGAAACTTAAACGAAGCGGCACCAAAGGAGCTGGGGTAGACATCCAGTACCCTGATGGACACAGGCAGACAATAGCCATTCCAACAGGATTTAACTGCACCCACTACAGAGCTAAAGTTGCTGAAGCCCTGATTATGCAATAAACTGTCAGCAGAAAAGCGATCACAGACTCACAAGTGGAGTTCCTACCAGACTAACAAGCCGCTCACAATAAGCAGCTCCATAAGTCGACAGCAGCACTGAAAAACACCAATCGTCTGAAAACAGTACTGCACTGGATACCCTCATCCTGTGGTACCGAAGGCAATGAATTTCTGATAGAATGGCAACATTAGGAGCTGAAGAAAGGCAGAATACAACAAGTGTTTCTTTCATGCAAACTTCAACAATAGCTACGCTTTAGGGATCTGGAAAACACACTCAGGAGAGTGGGTATCAGTCCTTCCACAGAGGTCAAGCAATCGAGCAGCAAAGTTTTTTACGCCCTCGACTAACAAAGTTTCGTGCCACCAAACAACACTGTTTTAGGCAATCGAAGAAACAAAAAAAAAAACAACAAAAACAAACAAGTAGAAGACCTGCTGATTACTTTCTGTAAAAGTGGATGTAAGTAATGGCTACTTTCTTGCTTGTAGAATCCTTTGCCTTTGATCAACTGTCACATACTTTTCCGGAGAGAAAATAACTCAGCGATATTGTTCTCAGTTTAGCATTTGGTAGTTTTCTTTTGATTTTCTATATTTTTTTGATGGCAATACTGATGAGATTAAGGCGTGGGTACACAACTCCCGACAACACAGGGATGTTTGTTGGAATTTATTGAAACAAGGCTTCTTGGAAAGGACTCTTATCTCGCCATTACCAGCTTGTGGCCCATTTGCACCAGACAGATCTTCCATAATTACCGTTAAGGCGTTTCTGTTTTTATGTGAACAACAAGCACAGAGTAATTCATTGTAATAAGTGTGTACTTCGCCCATTCCCCAGCTGTTTTCTCCCTTGTGTACTTTCATTACAGGGCACATGTTTCCAGCGCGTTACATGGCATTGCAGATGTGTAACACAAGTTCGACTTGATTTGTCCTGATGGTCCAAAATTTATCTTAGGATATTTCAATCATTGTGACCTAACATCGGTTCTTAAGACCTGTGACCTGTCTGTCATATGTCCCACTACTGAGGGTCAGACCACACGACTTTTTCTACGGAACTGTGCCGCATACTTACAGACCTCTATCCCTGCCTAAACTTGGTGTACCATGTCATCTGAGTGTGAACTTTTACTCATTTATAAGGCAATGTTTAGACGGGTGTGCTGAACTAAACATTCGACCAAATGCTGGACTGCAGACAGTCTTGCACGCTTATGTTTTGAGTGTCTCTTGAGATGCTTGTCCTAATCTTGACTACTTAGTTAACACCATCTCCTCATATATCTTCTTTTGTGCAGATCGCGCCATTTCATCGAAACAGTAAAGCAAACCCTTGGTGACCAAAAGCTTACAAGCAGTGCTGATTAATAATAAATCTGTTCTCATCGAGGATTCTACCCATGTAAAAATCTGGTACAGAAGACAATAATACTATCAGGCCAAGGTGAAATATAAAAATAAAATAGTCTCAGTGTAGTACAGGGAACATCCGAGCACCTTGGCAGGGACTCAAGAACATTGCCAATGTTGAGGATCGGATTAAGGGCTCTAAAGCCAAATTCTCCATCTCAGGCGTTGTCAGTACGGCCCTGCCTAATGCTTTTAATGCTTTCTTTGTTCGTTTCGAGACACGAGACTTCTCCGAGAAATTAAAGACGTGCTCAAATCTTTACATCCTCTATAGAGGCTGGAGATTGATCAAGAACAAGTTGTGGAGCTGCTTTAGAGGGTAAAGATTCGCAAGACTCCAGGTCCAGGGAGTATTTTTTGCATGACATTACATTTCTGCGCGCACCAACATGGAGGCATTTTCCAACACCTATTTCAAAGCTCTATGGATTCACTCTCAATCTGTGCCGCTTGGAAATTGTTTATTATTTTCCTAGTTCCGAAGAAGGCTTGCACGCACCCACGCACACAAGCTCTCAACTTTATTCTTTGAAGGCTCCTTCCCCCCACCCACTACTTTATCGAAATCTTGTCTGTCCACACTCCTGCCTGAAACCTTCGCTCCTCCTCAGACTCCCGCATTCTATCCTCCCTCCCACAGTCACATACGGACAACGGACGTTCTCCCTCTGAGCTGCTAAGCAGTAGAACTCTCTTCCACATCACATTCACCACTCGGACTACAAGGCTACATTCACACGCTCTGTGAAAACTTATCTGTTCACAGAGTACTATCCCTGAATTACTGTTCTTAATTCCCTGGCAAAACTCTCATAATAAGAGTCATGTAACGACTCATCTTTACACTGTTTATAGTATCTACATACATTCATACTTCATCCACTGCCTTACCTTCTACTCTTGTACCTCATCTTTATGTTGTTCAGTGTGTCTATACTCACTGTACCTCACTGTCCATCTTTCATCATCGTTAGTCTGCGCAGAGAGTGCGATCTATTTTGGTCGTGCAAAAATAAAATTTTAATCTGTATTCCAAATTCAACCGTTTCATTTTCTGGGCAAAAGAAAAACCGCTACTTGAACACGACAATCTGAGAATTTTTTTTTGTCTTTTTCTGACTTGCTGTTTCAAATACAAGTTATACGCTACGGAACTCTTTAGTATAAAAGATAAAAAAATTTCTGCTTTCCGAGCGCCAGGTGAGAATGCCGATGTTTGAATACAATCTTTGAAAATAAACATAATTACAGACTTTGGGAATTATTATTTTAAAATGAACATAACCTGATCATAAAAAAACAATGTTGCAGTCTGGTTTCTCTTCAAGTCATTGTATCAACATAAGGAATAGAATATAATTTCCCACCACATTAGGGAATATCAATCCGTTGAATCTGGCACTGATTGAAACGTCAAGGGTGCAATGGACTCGAGAGTTCATCGCCCAATATGAATGCAAAGGGGTGCCTGCAACATAAAACCGGTGAACATGAAGACTAAGGCATCTTGGGATTAGTTCGAAATCCAGACGTCCTTCCCAACAAGACGTTTTCTGGAAATCGATACAATAGAATGCATGTAAAAAATTTTGAGAAGGAGACATTGAAAAATTTACATGTTTGGCGTCCTTAGTTGATCAGAATAAATGTCCAGAGGAAAAGAAGTTGACTATGTGAGTTGTGCCTAGAGATGAAATTTCTCTTCACTATGTAAAACCTGGAAATCCCTTTGCGATCTGGAGGAGTTATTGATCTTCAACGTATTAACAGATTAAAAAGAAAAACGTTCTCGTGAACGACAAGCAATAAGTATCTTTTTAATGTCTATATGATGATGCCTATACCTATTGGGATAAGAAATAAAACGTAGGAAAATATAAATTTTGTTTCAAGATGCCATTCTGGAAGGGAGGATAAGACCCACTTTCTATCATGACTGGATCGCCTGTTTCAGCTGCAATTCTGGTCAATAGTTAAGGCTTCAGTTGTGGACCAGCGATGGACAGCGACGGTACACGACCAAAAAAAAAAAAAAAAAAAAAGAAGGAAGCAAGTAGTTTTCAACAACGAGGCCCATGACCACACTTCCTCCAGAGACTGCTATGGTTCAGAACAGTGAGTGGATCTACATCCCCTGCCTGTAGCCTCTGTAGGTACACATTTTCAGACATGTAAATGTCCTATTTGGCTCCGATCAGACGTTCTTGATGGTCCTGAGGCGGGTGCCATGGCAAGAAATCGAGCTTGACATATTTCTGGACGTGGTCGTCACCGCACAGTGGGCACATCTCGAAAGCACAACGATGACGTCAGATCCTATGTGCATGCGTCTGTCGGGAGTGGTGAGACTTTCGATTTTCGACCAGACACCTATCTTGCCGCTAGAGGGAACGAACAAGAGATGCAAAGCCAGAACGACAGAAGGAGGAGAACAACAAATTATTATTTTTTTTAATATACCGGAAAACAGAAGGAAACAACAAGCTCTGCTGTGCACTTTCGCGCAGCCTTGGGTGGAGAAGATGCTAGAAGAAGAAGAGAAAGAAAAAAGAAAGAAAGAAAAAAAATCGAGAAGTAGAGCAAGAACATGAGGGTAAAAGAGAAATATAACACAAGCAATCAATAGCTGATGATCCTTATACTGCCTCGGAGAAAATTGGTTGGAGCTCCTCGGATCCACACGCACCACCAAATAGTCTTGACTGAACCAGCGTTGACCTACATTAATATCTGGTACTCAGAGTCTCCTTACATTTCAGGAGCATGTTGATGAGCTCAGAGCTCCTGTTACTGTTGACAGCGCAGCAAAGCTGGAAAAAAGCGAGGGAGTGGACACACCACGTTCTTAAGGAACTTGCCGTTAAACATAGATCGCATAATGAACACAGGAAGTGGATAGCCGAGTGGTTAGAGAGCTGGTGATCTGAACTAAAAGCGCGGTGATTGAGTTCCCGATTAGGGCAGAAACTTCCTCTAGTCGACCCAGATTGGGGGAACGGGTACCTGACTCCATAGACGGTTGGGAAAGGTAAGGCAGCGACGGAAAGAAGATGAGCATCGCCCTCACTTAAAGCTGGCCCCGAGAAAAGTGAGGTCACACCTCACCCCCCCCCCCAACGACCTGAAAAGCTTAGGGGGGGGGACCTCTACCTTTTACCTAAACACAAACATCAGCACAGACCCTAGGACCTATGGGTAGAGCTTTGAGAAAAACAATAGGTTCTCACGTTTCACACTTGACATGTGTGGACGAGTTTTGAAATCCATATTTTTTTTGTAGTCCTTAGAAAAGAGTCAAGAAGAGGTTTACGTTACCTACTGGCTCGTTGCAGCAGCTACTGCTTCCCGCAAACCCACCCTCCCCCAAAAAGAATGTCATCCGTCAACGAGATTTGTTGAGGATTGCAGGCTTAGATTAATTCAATTTTTATGAAACTGTAAGCGAATGTTTGTCAGACATAGGACACAAAAGACAGGACTGGAGAATGACAACCGAGGAAAAAAAAATACGCACATTAAAATGTGTCTGTATGGCTATGTGCTTGCGGACATATGTATGTCTGTGTGCACACATTCTGATTAGGTTGTATGCAAAACTGAAACTAATTCTAAAGTAACTGATTGTTTGTACAAAAAGTGACGATTATAATCTGTAAGGTAAAGGAATTGAAAAATATCATTTTTCAGACATGCAAAGAATATGATGCACAGAGGAATACTGACTATTCTGTAAGCATTAGGATATGAAATACAAAGATGTATCCTTACTTTGCATCCTTAAGGACTCACCTGACCATTTTGCTGTAGGTCTAAACATAGTGTACTTCTGTCCTGATTCTCCATAGGCAGGTGTAGGCTACCTCGACAGGCTGAAGTTTTCCCTCTTCGCACTGTGTACCCATCTGGTCAACCAACCTTAAGTTTGAGTGTAGCGACACTGTCCTCCAGTCCTTGAGTTAAATTATCTGCCACAGTTTGGCAGGTCTAGTAAATACAAATTTCTCTTTGTGTCCCTCTCTGTCAGACTCTGTTGCTTCCTGTGTGAATTTTCTCATTATCCTATTCTTTATCATCTTCTTTGATTTGAATGCCTGGGTTCTCCTTTCTGTCTCGTCGAACAGAGTCCACGTGTCGCATCCTACAGCAGGATCGGCATCACTGAGGCTTTGTACAACTTGTACTATGTAATAAACCTGGTACATACTTTTTTTTTTTACAGGACACGAAAGTGAATCCGACCAACAGCTGTTTCTAGATATACGATGGCTGGAACAGTCCTCGTCATGTTGATGGAAGATAATTACCTTTTCTGTTGAAGATGCCATTGTACCAGATGAGTGAACACGGCCCCTTCCCAAGACACTTGTACCCTTCTACGGATTACCTAATACTGGATATCAGTACATTGGCCAATCTCAGATTTTGCGTACATCTCATATGTTATATAAGCCTACTGTGTGTTTTTGTGTAGCTTGTGCTCACAAGTTTGTTCAGGTACCTTGAAAAAGAAAAAAAAAGTGTGTTCAGGTACCTCACTGAAGATTTATTATATTACATACATCTTTGGCTACAACCCATGTGATTCTTCATGCGAGCTTTTTTTCTATAAACCGAACATTGCTCCTGAAAGTGCTTGTGCAGAGGACGGGCAAAACACTCAGTGCTGCTGTAAAGACCAGACACTCAAACATATGTTCTTTCCTCAACCATTATCAGCTTCAGACATGGCAACAACCCAACAATATGTCCCTCAAACTTCTAGGGAGTAGTCCAAGGATCAGATAAGAACTGCTTATTCTAGGACACTGAGCACAAAGAACTGTGAAATGAAGCCAAGAAATGATAGGTTATATGATACAGTATACTCAGTTTTATTTGACAAGGCATGAAATTGGTCCTCCCTCATTCTCAAGTTTGACAGGCAAGCTATAAACCAATACTTGAGACAATTTTTCATCATACCAAAAATCACCAAAATGACAATAATTTTTTTTCATTTATGATGAATCCTGAGAAGCACTGTTGCACAAACACATGCCAGCAATGAATTTAATCATATAGACCAATTAAAAAAACTTATAATCTTCCACATTTATAACTTCTTTGCATTTTTATATATTCAGTTACTACCTAACCAAAATAGCAGATCAAATAGTCAGTTCATAGCATCTGAACCTACGTAACAGCCACACAACCCAAAAAACCCCTACCATGTCAAATTCACATGGATAGCAACATATTCGTTACAAAGCAAGTGTGTCACATTTTTCCTATTACACATTTAATATAATCATGCAACATGTGCTTTTTCTGTATTAGGCTCAAACCACATCACTGGGCAAATGGTTTACTTCTCCAAAGACATAAACACAATGAAGAATACATTTAGCTCAATGTAACTGACAGCTATTAAAAAGGAAAAAATGCAATTTTTGAATGTCTTGAGTTTGGTGGGCTGTATCATGGAACATTATCACACAGGTGGTTGGTGATAAAGAAGTTGGAGTACCCAGAAAGAACCCACCTATCAGTCAGCTCTGTGAAACAGATGACACATGGCAGTGAAAATGTCGTGAAAGTACACAATGCTGTTCATCAGACTTAATCCAACATCTCAAGCGTCATCAGTGTTGGTAATAAGGTGCTTTGATTCATTACTGATCATTAGGTCTGTTTTTTCTTCCTGAAACATGAAGTTATAGGTAAGATTAACAAAATTTATCCGTTTCAAACTGTACAAGAAGAAATGAGTACCACAAGCCATCATTACAAATTCTAAGAGCAGCTGGCACCACCGCCATTTATTTAGTTCAATGGGGCCTATGTGGTCCACTGCCTTGCTCTCTACTGATATTTTCCAAGTCTGCTTAGGCCTCCCAACTCTCCTCTTCCCCTTATAGTTTCAGCCTGCCTGGCAATGGTGTCAAGTGCTCTGCGCAAGGTATGTCTTATCCAACCCTACTTGCGGTGTTTGATGTCTTGTCTAGTGGGACTTTTGTGGATTGTTCCCCCCACCCCACACAGGCTGATATTGGAGACAACAAAAACATACTCTTTTTCTTCTAGCTTTAGTGGATCATGCTGACAGATGCACTTAATTGTGGTAAGTGTTGAAGTTACCTGTTCCTTAACAGATAATTTCCCACTGCAGTACAAGTCCTTTTGACCACTGTTTGTTGGGTCAAAAAACTCTCAATGCTGCTGCGTGTCACTGGCTTCAGCCCAGACAACTCCTGACTGAAGTGTTGCTGGACAACGAGTACTTCTGCTGCTGTCCATAGAGTTCTGCATCCTGCATAATAACATTAAATATTAGTTGTGACTCCACATCAACATAAATACTGCTAGCATCAAAGAGATATACCTGTTGATTGGCACATCTGATTGTACTGAAGAAGGCTATGACTTCTCATTCAAAGGACAATGTCTATGGTCAACTGAGACCTATACATCACTACACTTAACAATACAATTAGCTACAAAAGCGGAACAGTTGTTAACTATGTCCTATCAAATCTGTTAACAAAGAATTATCACCTGTTCTTTGCTTTTCAATCCCAGATTCCTGGTGTTGCTTTGCAGAATTCTTCTTTACTGTACCTGGACACAAATGAATAAATGAAATTAAGAACTTATATGTCAACAATTTTTATCAGTGTCTGCCTTCACTATGACTAATCTGTTTCATTCAACTAAGACCTTTCAAAATTACAAAAATCGGTGTTGATTTACATAGGAAGGATAATGTCATGACTACAAACAGGGTTTTTCTTGTGTACATTTGTTGTTGTCACAGAATTTGGGACTGATGACAAGCAGCAAAAAGGTCACCTGTTCAGCTATCTTAGACATTGCATCCTGCAAATATGTCTCTGCTTTAACAGAATCTAGACAGATTTTTTTATAATTGCATAATAACACACAAAGAGCAGATAAATGTTTGCATAGAAACACTGCATATCACAGATAAATTTACATTTCTGCTTTATTTAGGCTCAGGCTGTTATTAGGCGAAGGGACATACCTCTCACATAATACTAATAATAACAAAAAAGAAAAAACCCAAACAAACAAACAAAATAAAATAAAACCGTCATCGGTTTACTAGAGAAAGTTCATAAAAGGAAAATCCTTCATACATACTTACGGCCATGACATCTACTGCATCGATGCATGGTGTTGTCGGGATCGGTTGCTGGAAGGAAGCAGCAGAAACTGTGTCTGGTACATGTCGCGTCGGGATCGGTTGCTGTGAGGGAGCAGCAGAAACTGTGACTGGTACCTGTTGCCTCGGGATCGGTTGCTGGGAGGGAGCAGCAGAAACTGTGACTGGTACCTGTTGCCTCGGGATCGGTTGCTCGGAGGGAGCAGCAGAAACTGTGACTGGTACCTGTTGCCTCGGGATCGGTTGCTGGGAGGGAGCAGCAGAAACTGTGACTGGTACCTGTCGCGTCGGGATCGGTTGCTGGGAGGGAGCAGTAGAAACTGTGTCTTTTTTCTTTCGCTTATTCTCTTTAACGGTTACCCATCGCCCTGTCAAGGGGTTCATCATCTTTGTTACAACCTTGGGACGCGTTCTTATTTTGGTCTTGAAAAACATTGTACCTACACATGAATACCAAAACTAAATACAAGTTTCAAATACAACAGAAAGAACAATAGTGCAATGATAACTCTATAGCGGGTGCCTATGACGAGGTATGGCACTCGGAACGAATTTTTCTTCCCTAAGAAATATAAACAATCCTTATATTGTGCACGTGAACGAATGAACGACAACTCGAAACCGGAAGTATAGCCTATGGGTAAGATGCATGCTGGTATATTAAAAAAAAAAAAATGAAGAGAGAAAGGGTCCTCATAACTATGCGTACTTTTCTAGAAATAGGGAGAATAGATTTTAATAAAATCGCTTTTCAAAAAAAAGGCAAAATGTGATTATTTTATGATAACGCAATTTTTTTTACCATCAGCTGGAATTCAATAGCATACTACCATGAACATGTATTATAAGTTCGTGATACTACATATATATATATTCTCTCAAATTTCTTCTAGCTTAGGATTTTTTGTACATACCAGAATTCATCCATGACACAGGCATCTCAATGTATATTACTGATGTAATTTATTAGATTCTGTGTTTGTGTTTTATATTGTTTTTATTTTGTTTTTGTTTAATTTTATCTCTTTCTGTTCGCTGTAATGTTAGCATTTTGAGAACAGAGCTGCACGCAAGGAATTTCTTTTCCTGGAAAGCGCCTCTCCACAGTAGTACACATTTATATCTGAAGGTCTAGTGGGGTACATTTTCCCCTAATGACTAAGTAAAGCTCATTGCAAGATTCCCCCAAATCTGGGTGACTACCACTGTTTCTGTTCAAACCTATAAAAAT
>SRHC01001606.1:99669-170233 GCA_004794325.1 Pomacea maculata
AAAAAAAAAAAAAAAAAAAAAAAAATTGACAATAAAAATACGGGCACAACTGTACAACTATATGCTTTTACAGTCTCTGAACTTTTGTTTCTCAAAACGCTCTGTCCAACAAGTTTAAGTGGGTCAAACACTTCGTAAACAGAAAAGGCCTGTCAATTTTACGCTTCTCCGATGGCAGGTCGATATAGTCTATTCCTGGAAAATCCTGATTTTTTAAAAATTTAATGTGATTCTATAACTGGATCGATGATCGCCCAATCTGCCATTTAGCACGTCCAAACAGGAAGCGAAAGTCCCTATCCCACTCCTCACAGCGGTTTAGCTGCAGGACATTTCAAACCCATACCGAGACCTAAAGTATATTGCAATCACTATACTCCGGCAGCGGCATTTTTAATAATAATATTTTCCTAACAAACCCTTTTTCCCATTTTGAATTTCAGAGTTAATGAAGCCTGCGAATAGACTAAAACTGTAAAATGTTAGTTAATGATAAACGATTGTTTACTGACCACCAGAAGACCAAGAAGCAATAGGGCTTGTCTTCTTTCTCATCTGCAAAGCAAAACTGTGGTGAATCCTCGTGATTCATAGAAGCTTTTCTGCAAATTTTTGCAATCACAATCACGTGTAGGCACGTTCGACACTAAAGATGGTATGTGGTATGGATAATCTCGTGCAGGATCTATTGCACCAACGAAATGTTTTTGTACATATAAACATAAGCCTAGTTTACTTTTTCAACCCACGCCTCTGGTAGTAGAGCGTCCACACACCTTAATCCATTTTCGCAACTTTCGATTGAGCAAAGCGTACGAAATACATTAATCTTTTGCATGTGATATCAATCTTACATAGCAGAAATATTTGTTCACAATATGGTGTTAATACCCAATGTGGCGCATATGATTTTTATGATCCGCAGAACATCAAATTAACACGGCCAGCGGAAACAATCCATTCAGAGAATATAAAATCCTGACTTAGAGATAAGATATTGGGCGCTAAGAGAGAAACTTTTTATAATTTTCTCTCTATAGCTATACAATTCCTTATATAATTTTAAAAAATGCAATCTATAAATATACAATTCATTCTATAATTGTAGAATTCATTTCATAACTAGACAAATATTCCATTTATATTATGCTTTTATTCATTTTTATATATACAATTCAATTCTATTGCCATGGAATGTATTTTATAATTTTAAGTTAAATGTATAGCTAGAGAATTTTTAAAAAATCCTTAGTTGGGTCCCATACTAACATACAGCGATGGTTGGTTGCTAACAAAGAATGCACACAACGGGAAAAGATAGGGGAGAGTGGCAGAGATAAAAGAATAAGCACACACCACAATAAATAAGTGGACAGAGAACGGGAGGAAAGGTTTCACAAAATGTGTGGTACACAGCACCCAACAGTCCCATTGTCCTGGCCAAACGCATATTATATACGCACCCGATACTTTTTCGTAATACCCTATACCGATACAGTAGCGGCTTTTGGGATACCAAATGCCTACCTGACTTACCTCACATTTTAGCTGGTTCTGCCCGAGTGATCAGTTCGGACCACATTTTCTTTTACCTCGATCCTCTATAGCTGCCATACATGCCTGTACATTGAAAGACTGCAGTACATTTACGATGAAAGATGAGACTGTATGTACTTGACGGCGAGGACGAACCATCCAATGGAAGACATTATACTGCATGCTCACCTGTGTTAAGTATCTGATGGCGATAACAATTCAATGGAATCAAGAAAACACTAAATGGTCACCTGTCATTCGTACAGGTGTTAGCGAGGAATGCTAACAGCGGCTGTCTCCCTGTTGAGGATATCTGACGTCTTGTGCCAGAAGTCCAGCGTTGTTCAGTTGGTCTCTTTACCCACTCCTGATTATCGTGTGTCACAGTAAGTGAGGAGTTATCAATGGATACCTTTATGATTTCATCTTTTGGTATATATATATAGTTTTTATTTTATTATCATTTACTGCCTAGCCAGTGACAAATGTTAAAATCTATAATTTTACAAGAAATTATAAGATTTTTCTTTGGTTTTTTTTTTTATTGATCTCATCCAATACAAATATACTTCCTACACCGCACGCACACATTCACACTTTATAATTGAACTCTGAGCAGTGTTAAAAGATTTTGAAAAGTAAGAACAATTAGAAACAGAAATCAAAAACAGAGGATACAAAACGGAGATGAATGTATTTTCACCAAATGTGTTAACTCCTGGTGAACATAACAGCATTTTCATTTTGGAATAAGCAGTTATTAATTCAGTTTGCGTTGAAATGCATATACTATTGTAGTGATATAAAGGATATATATATATTCAAAAGATCGATGAATGTGTTAAAATCGAGAGACGCTGTTAAAGGGAAGCTACTTCTCTAGCGTAGACAACGTGCAGTAGAGTCGCCGGACCTTGGCTGAGGTTGTTGAGGGTTGAGGAAAGAGTGACATACTGACTATAGATATCTCCAAATGTGTAAGTAGGCTTTTACAAATAATGGACACAAATTTACAATAATTTGTTTTATGAATGTTTTGGTTGAGGTCGCCGCGGATTTCATTAATTATTATTAATGTTTCGCGTTAATTATACCAAAAGCGCGCATTTTCGTAGGGACCGTCGAGAATCGGATATCCGGAAAAACCGCTCGAGCGTTAGAACTTGACACATTTATTGTTTGGTCGAGATCGATCTCGCATGAAAACAGCAAAATGAATAAACTTTATTTCAAAGACAAGAAAATTCTATCGCCAAACCGTCCATGACTAACTGCTTTGTGGGTTCTGGCAGTACAGCCACCTGTCTCGGTGTGTAATCATCCTATGAATCACTGGAGTGGGTTATCTTCCTTCAGTCACGGTTCAGAGATTGGGCAGGGTCATTTTAATATCAAGCTTTATTTGTTGTGCATCGCAGTATTTTTTTTTTTTTATCTCCTATGCATAATATGCTATAAAAGATGGCAACCTTTTTAGCACACCGGCATCAAGAATATTATATCCGACACCAATCCCTACTCTTTCGCTATAATAATGTGTGGTCATTAATAATTAATCAGGTTACAGTTTTGCATTGCAATTTTCCTGTGACCCGGCTTCGTGAGTCTGCATTTTCATGCTTAAGGTCTGGAAAGCAGTTTCTGCACCATTTTTTGTCTCCGTATTTTAATTTGTAAAGTCTACTCTTGCATCGTCTGGAAAATGTGAACACCCCAGCGAAAAGAGCATTATGTTAACTTAAAGATATGCTTCAAGAAGATCAACCACTCACACAGTACTAGTACAACAGTAGTGTTGGTGCGCACAGTGTTACTGTTAATCATTGAATTTAAAATACATTCTCTGATCAAGGCCACAATAGTATACACTTCTGTATTTAAAATAAATTTTTCTGGTTTGCTGCTGATTTAACTACAACATAACAGCCAAGATTGTAAACACTATTTTAATAATACCCAGTGACAGTGTTGGTTGTTCATGTTTAAAGCATTGTTAGTCAGAGAGTTAGAGGGACTCTCATGAGATCTTAACTCACTATATCTTGATTGATGTCTTCACAGACAGCTTTATACCCAAAGCCATTTCTATTTTTAATTGCTCTTGTTAATTGTAAACAACTAAATTATAAAATAAGTAATTATGTATATTCTAATAGAAAATAGCAAAATATTAATTTGCAAAATGAGCATTGTTTGAAGGAATAACGTCAAAATTATCAATGACCTTATGCTATTAATTGTAGATAAAGTTATTCTCATTAATGTGTGATAATGGAATTTTTTTTGTCCTTTATTTCTGAAAGCTGCAATAAAAGAAATGTCACAAAAATTAACAAACATTATCCCTACCAGTTCTATTACACCAGTCAAACATCTAAATAAGCACTGGCTAATCAGACTCAGGCTATCACCACCAACAACAAATTAATATAAAATATATGTTTTGGTGCTGACAAAAAGCATGCATGGCACTATCAAAACCATGATGCAAGATTGGTTTCAGATTGAGACGTCATTACTTGCAAAATACAATGCTGGTATACATGCTATATATTCATTACTCATGATGCTAAGTCATATCTGTGTCACTTGTCAGGCAATAAGTGTTAAAAATAGCATACATATATTCAGTTTAAATCCTGTTTACAATATTAAATCAACAGTGATCTCATCTCATACTTTTAGTCTTGTTTATCTTATAAAAATATAACCGGGGAGATAATAGTCTCTATCATTAAGCTATGTAAGATGAACGACAAGAAAAGCATATAGGTCAGAGGCAAGAACTTTTGCTAGCTTGAGTCAACAGTTATTGCATGTTAAAGATAATTGCTTAGAAAACTAAAAATCTGCATGGTCAGTCTGCTCATTTTTCTCTTACAGCCTTTTTGAACTCTGTATTTGTGCCTAACCTGTAAACATTTTTCATGTTATAAATATATAGAATAATTTTCAAAAATTTTGCTTAGTCAACCAATTAGTTTGCACTTAGGTATAAGCCTTATTTAATTTTCATTGTAAAGCTGTAGATTTAAATAAATTTGTACATTTTTGATTTAAATAAATTCATACATTTTTAGTTCGTACTACATCTGGTTACTTTGTTCTCTTCTCTTCATAGCTGCCATCATACTTTTGCCCCAGCCTAGCAAAGCCAGCTATCTCACTGATACTTCTGGATGTTTAGCTGTGCCTGATAACGGCCATTTTATTGCAAGGGGTTGTGTTTGCTTGCAGAGGGAAATAGCAGCCAGCTGAAATGGTTCTCACCTGTCTGTAATTCAAATTTCGTTTGTCAGGCAACAAGAAGAAAAGTAGCATTGTTATCAGAAAAAGTATCAGAAAGATAGCTGTGCCTCCCCATTAAGATTAAAACTGTCAGTGCTGAGTCTCTCCATGGCATTGTGGATTCCCCAACAGTACCATTGATCAGTATATGGATAAATGTTTGCCGTCTACATTTTAAAAGATGTTAGAGAATGCATTGAGCATTAAATAAATAACTGGAGTGAGCAAATTTATTATTAATAATTAAGATCTGTGTACATTCTGCTCATTAATTAAACACTTTAATCTTTGTTCTTTATTTAAAAATACCAGGTGATTTAAATTCTTGACTATCAACACTTAGAATGCATCACTAATTGTTTACCCTTTAACTTATTGTTATCAAAATGAAAGAAAAAGAATAGAATGGTAGAACAATGCAAGTCAATGGCATGAACAACCAAAATAAAGTTTTGTTACAAATGTATATGGCAACTCTTGATAAAAACTCCAATATGAAATAAAATGTCAGAAAACTTCCTAATTTTGCTGTCATACTGATACAGACATTTGATATATTTTATTAGATAGATTTTTTGTATGAATAATAGAAGATTTTTATTTAGAAATTTCTTAGAAAAAACTACATAGTACAATCTGGTCTCTTTGTACTAAAGCATGTCTAATAGTTACCTCCTTGTTTTCTGTAAAATTACTATTATAAAACATAATAATAGAAATCGAGTATTTAAAAAGCTCTGTGTATAAATTTCTCATCTTCGTGTAATGCAGAAAACTTTCTCTGCACAGCTTTAAAGCGTGGTGCAGAGTTGGACTTGCAGTGTCTCAAGAGATGCTTGATGAAAGTGAATTTGAAGTTTGTAGAGTCAGTACGGTAGATGAAGTACAGCAAGTTTACTTTTGTGGTCAGATAAATAATAGCTACTAAATGCCTATAGAGAAACCAAACTAGATTTTGTACTAAGGGATTTACGAGCATCACTGCATGAATAGGCTTTCAGTGCAGCTATTGTAGTCACTGAGATACTCCATAGTTGCACTGGAAAAAATGTTAATGATGTGTGCAAAAGTGCATTAATACTACCCAGCATGCATATACATGCAAACACGCACACACTTTCACAAGAATTATCGTCTGTGATGTTTTTATTTTGAAAATTACTGCTCATCAAAATTATTGCTCATGTTTCCTTTGTTTCTCACACTTGCTTCCATATTGACAATTATGTAAAGGCAGATTGCAGTCTAGAAATTTGTTTATTGTGTTTGAATATATCCATATACATGCATGCTTAGAACAAATTAGTTATCCTGTCTTAACAGCTCAACACAGTGTAGTAAACTTCTTCAAAAGATTGCACCTATTAATAGGAATTTGTTGTCTGTCTCATGCATGTAAATATTTGTAGAAACTTCTAAAAATCTGTCTTGTGCAAATATTGTCTGCCCTAATGAACAGTCAGATATAAAGTTAATAGTCTTTTTTTCTTTTACTTTTTGTAAGTTAACCAGTCTTTTTTGTTCTTTCTCTCCTTGCATGATCACATCTGCTTCATGATTCCTCCAGCTTCAGCATCTTCATCGGTGAGTTCAACTGACGAGTGCATGCAGCCTCGTGATTTAGCAGTTATCTTTACACCACAGCACTGCTACTGTTCTCTCTCTTTTTTTTTTTATCTTTTGTTTATGATTGTAATGAAGTGTCCTGTGAAAGCAGCCCCCTTATCACCTATCAGCAAGCATCTGAAAATATCTAACGAACGTTTGTTTTCACCATGTTTAATAACATTGTTAATATACAGTCAAAACCTTTTAAGATAAATTTGACTGTGTGTATGTGTGATTTTGTTTTAAAAATCTGAGGAATTGTTTGCAATAAAAAGAATGGCTTTTAGGCAGGAGGAAGTGTTTTTTCACTCTTAAACTTGCTTTGATTTGGTATATTTGCTGTTTCATAGCATTCTTTTTATAAAGCCAATAAGCATAATAATAGATGCCAGACATGAGTAAATTGTAATATGGTAAGCTGCTGTTTAAAAAGGGACACAGCAGTTAGAACAAGAGCAATACCCTCATTGTAGAATTTAGACATGCTTGTGGCTGTTTGGATTAGGGAGGAGAGGCATGTGCTTATGCCTTGCATGAAAACATCACTTTCTCCCTCTCCCCCCTCCCTGTAATGAATTGCCCTGTTGACAGGTCTCACAGCTTAGTGGTGATTTGGTTGGTTGAGGGGTCCAGTGGTGTTGATTAATGATAAGCCCAGGCTGAAGAACTGGCACAGCTGTGCAGCAGGTATCATAGTGTGCTGTGTAATCCTTTGTGCTGGAACAAATGGTGAATACAGAATACCTGTGAAAGAGAGTGAGGGAGAACAAGAGAGTGGTTATCCTATGTTCTGATATGTCCAGATGCTTTAACCTACTCGATTACAATATCCAAGTTTACACAAAGTGATTGGAAAAAGGAAAGAATGAGTGGATGATTTTGAATATATGTAAATGAGAGACACCCTATATTTAATGATAAGAATGTGAATGTATATGCATTGATACTTCCTAATTTCTCAATACCCCCTGGAGGGCGACAGAATAAAAGAATCTTGAATCTTGAATCTTGAATCTTGTGACTGTTGATGAAAAGTTCACATACCAGTTCAGGCAGACAAACTTAAGCCCTTTCATTTGGACCCCCTTGTAAAAAGGTTTTTAATAGTGGTGCTGTCCATCAGACTGACCGAAAGAAGGGAGGTATGGGAAGAATACACCTTGCTAAAAGTGGGAAATAGGATATATTTAAAGACCTCTGTTGAATTCAATCTCAACCTTTGATCGTATCCTTGTCAACATTTTATTTTCATTTCGAACTTACGTCCAGCAGTAGCTTCCTCAGAAAGCTGTTTCATTGTTTACACTTGTTTACATTGTAAAAACATTGTTTGTCTCCTGTCATGCAACTTGTGGCGCAAAATCCCAATGTCCTTTAAAGTCGCACAAAAACAAGCAGGGCATGTGGTGCAACACTTGAGAGACTGACGAGGTTTGTGGAGGACAATATGTGTGTGGTGGTGGTGGTGGTGGGGGGGAGCTGTCAACTTATAGGTGAGAGGTTAAGGTTTTGTTTGTAGCAGATAACTGATAAAGTCACCAGCGCAACTATTAGGCAAGACCGGCGAGTAATAGCCGCATTGTTGGTCAGCACTGTAGCAGACATTGTGAGTTGAGTCTCCTCGCTCGCGGGATGAGGGAATGACTCATTGTAATCAAGGCCTTTGTTACTGATGCATGTCTCGGTAGAGCGGCACGCTTAGCACTCAGCGTGCAGGATTCGTTCTAAACCCACCCATAAATGTGAAAGAAAGAAAAAGCCACAGCTGAGCCCGCGTCCAACTGTTGTGGGATGAACATTGAGAAAAATCAGTGAGCAATTTAATTTTATTTCGATCGTGAACATGAGAGAACAGATGAAAAGCTTCACCCGCGGCTTTGTTCTGGAATGGCCAATGAGAGATAAACATTGAACAAATTTTCCAGTTTCCGCATTTTTTGGTGTATTAAGGAAGACACTCGTACAGAAGTCCGGTTGGCACTCGAGTTTTGAAGTGGCCGATGCTGCAAGAGAAACTTATTGTACATAGTGCACGCTCCTGTGTTTCGTCACGCCCCTGACGAGCCGCTGACAGCTAGCCACATGTTGTGAGTTATGGGGGAGTGGAGGTGGTGGTGGTGTGTGGGGAAGGTACGGGGGGGTTACACGTCAGGAAGGAAGCGGGCACGGTGCGTCGGTGTACGTTCGCCGTGAGCCGACCAAGTGGGTTTGCTGCAGCCTCCATCTGATGCCGCTTGCTTGTCTGCTGCTGCTGCTGCCTTGAACCACACGTGCTGCGGGACTGTTTACCGGCCTCCATCTGAGTTTTGTGCAGTCTGGAACTCGCCCCGCACCGAAATTTCCGTATCCTGCAGCCATCTTGATGCCAGACTGAAGTACTCGGTCAACTTTTTTTCCCCCCATCGACCTTTGTAGGGCAGTTTTCTTGCCGTGGGATTACGGAGGCCTCTGATGGTGGTGGTGGTGGTATGTTTTTCTTGAATAACTCCTTGGTTACTGGGCGAGTTCTGGCCAGGCGTGTGAGTTGGGAACTTCGGCATTGTTTGTGGAAGTTTTGACTGCTGCTGCTGCTGAGAAAGAAACTCGCCACGCGATAGCACAGCTGTGACCCGCGTGAAGTGGTTGCACGAAGCACGTCAGCCCCGGGAGCGCACGCGCTGGTCACAAACTTTCATTTAAAAAGAAACTCGTGTTGGCTGCCTTCCCATCCTTTGACGTGCAGTCGTGCCCAGACTCCGCGCGTGCACTTCGGGGAGCGCCGCCGTCTGAGTGAGCGAGAAGGGTAGCGTAACCTACCACGTGCGCGGGGTGTGGTGAATGTGAAATCCACCCGGCGTCTTGTGCTACACAAGCATGTCGGAAACAGCCTCCACGCCACCCATACAGCCAGGTGGCAGAGGACCGGCCCCACCCCTCCCAGAAAAGCCCCCTTCCGTCGCGGAGAGAACGCGCTTACTTCGCTCCAGCTTCCGGAAGGACGAAGGCGAGAAGCCGAGGGTGCCAGACAACCGGGCCCACAGTAACGCCGTTAGTGGTGGTGGTGGAGGTGGTGGTAGTGGTGGTGGTGGCAGTCTTGCCGGCGTGTCGCCGTCGCAGCCTGAGAAGCCGGTCGTGACCACGCCTCCGGGGTCTGTGAACGGATCAGAACGATCGCCATCCCCTGGGTCAGGGGCCACTGTGCCGAAGGGCAGCGTCGCTGCTTCGCTTGGAGGAGACAAGGCTTCCATGGATGCTAACAAAGATCAGAACGGGAAAGGCGTTGTACGTATTGTATCATTACTGTCGTTAATACATTAATAATCGCATGGTGGTAACCAAACTCTATCTGCTCTCTCCTCCTGTTTTTTTTTTTTTTGTTCGTTGCCTCTGTGTGTGTGAGAGAGATCGCCAGATGACCCTGTCAGCTTTCCTCTTCTCCCTTTCCTGTTGATGATCCGTCATTCCCAACATGTCACACAGTTTTTCAGTGTCACGTAGCTGGTACACCACATGTCCTGCTGGCAACACTTGTTTCAAAGTCCATCATGGCCAGGCCACACACTCAGTTACCTGTACCCCTCGGCCCTGGTACTGCTACCCCCATCCCCTAAATCTTACAACAAATAGCTGTTTAAAGGTTGGCTAATGCAATAGGTAACTTCCTGAATGGGTTTTGATTAAAACACTCTACTGAGGCATTGCAGTCATCATGGATACAAGAACTATTTCGAAATGAGTACAATATAGCAGACTGATGCTGCAGACATTGTGGATGAGAGATGTGCTTAAATTGACAGGTTTACAGTTTAAAAATGGTAGGTGTCAATATCAATTTAGAGCAGAGATGGGAGAAATGTCCATCCCACATGCCATGTATGGCCCACAAAGTCATTTGATGTGGCCCTGCCACGCAGCAAAACTACAGCTTGACCAGCAGGCTAATTTATATATTGATAATCTTTTGTGGCCCGTGAACAATCTTGTGAATATCTAAATTGTATTTGAAAGAGAAAAGGCTCCCAGCCCTGATTAAGAACGTGAGATTTCGGTGTTAGTGTCACAGGCTGCATTGGAATTGTTTAGCTCTATAAAGTTTCCTGCTTGCAGACTGAAAACATTCTGGAATTACCTCAGTATTTTCCTGTGAAGCAGTACCTAGGAGTTTATCTGAATGTTGATTTCTTGGTAGTTATCTTGTGATTTTCCATAATTTTTACCAACACCAGGGTACTTGTCAAGGTGAAGGCCATTACAAAAGACAATGTTTGGTCTAAGTATTGCAATGTTCACCAGTTTGTACTTCCATAGAGGAGAGAAAAATTATTTTTCTCATGGTAGAATGCACTGTCATTTGCCCTGTCCAGCCTTGTGTGCTGGCACACCATTCAGGGTCTCACAAATTACCATAGAGAATGGGTGCAGGCATTGTGTCAGTTGCTGAGGTGTTAGGGAACCACTCAGAAGGCAGCGGCACACAGCCTCAAGGTCACTATGTCTCAGCCTGAGAGATGCCTGAGTGTGCACTGAAGTGGGGAGACTGTCTTCTCATAAGGAACCAAATAAGAACTTTTTCAAGTCATTGCAGTTGAGGGAAAGCAACAAACCATTCTTCATCCTTTTTTTTTTCTTTGTTCCTTCTCTATTTCCAGTCATATCCGTCTACATTCCTGCACATTTCAGACTTTTAGTACTTTTGGGAAAATTTGACTTAACATCCTTCACCATGAGATTGTATTAATAAATGCACTTAAACATGACAATGTGTTCTATATCTGGTGTTGAGTCATTAGGTGGTATGAAGGTCAAGATCTGCAATAAGAAAAAAATCCTTATCAGTTCTAGAAACTTTATTCAGTTATGTTTTCAGAAAGTGAAATCTGAAGTGAGGTGAATTGTTAGTAATTTTTGATTTATTATAAGAAATATATTATTAAAATAAAGTTAGAGAAATAAACATACACAGTGTTAACAATAACTCAATAGTCAGTGGGAATACACATTAGAGAACAATAGTTATTGAGAAACACCATAGAGGGAAATAAGCTTGTGTTCATTTCCTGCTGCAAATATAACTTTAAAGTGTTCCTTATCTCTTCAGTAAATGGAGATTTTGTAATTGTTCAAAATTATTTATATTAGGGTATTCTCGTCAAAGAATCCAACTGAAAGTGACATCAAATAAGTGTATTTGTAATACTAGATCACATCATAATAATAAAACTAACAGTCTCACAGACATGCTCTTGTGGAATGCATTAAAAATAATATTAGAATAATTTTGTATTATCCTCTGTGGTAGACATGAGTATATTGACTGTCTCATTCGGTGTAATTTCTGCATGCCTGGAGAAATCACGTTGTGTGCTTATATTTATTACCTGGAGCACCAGACTTAAACTGTAACTGCTCCACCAGACATGATTTCATAGCCTTTCACAAAGTTGTGTACAGTGGCCATCTTGCTGTCATTGTTCAGATCATGATTTTGTCCTCTAGAACAGTTATGTGCTTACACCTGACAGCATTTACTCTTTGTATGAAAAGTGCAGTTCCTACACCAGGATGCAATACAAGATAAATTTAATAATCCACTAGGGCAGGTATTATTTATATGCTAACAATATACAGATAAGCACATAATTTACATGTTGAAATAATTTCTCTCACACACACAATATATATAGACATACTCCCTGCAACCATAAGATACAGTTAGTGACCTTAGGCTACCCCAGACTAACACAAAATCATGGCCAGTAGAATTAGGCGAATGGCATGTGAAATGAATGAGTTGCAGTGATGATATATTTTGCATATTGGCATGGTATACCTGTGGCCAGACCACAAGAGTGAGAACACTCACATGCCAAAACATGATCAGGAATAGGGAGGATACTCGATGCCTTCCTAAGGATTTGCTGATTACTTAAGACTGCTAAGCCTGGTTCCGGTAATCTTGGAACATATATTAACAAGATAAGTGTTCCTGTCCCTCTTTCCTAGAGAGAGATGGAACCACAAGATGAAAGAAAAAGTGATGATACTTTCAATGAAATGTAAATGTTCTCTTAGAGAGAGAGGTCAACCTGATTTTTAAAGTTTGCATTCAGGTAACAGTAGCATACTTGTCTTACTTCCTGTACTTCACTTCATTGTCTATTGTCTCTCCACACCCCCTTCCCACTTTCACCCCTCAGCAACAAAGAGAGGGAGGAGAGAAACAGAGCAAGGGATGTAGGGATGGGAGGAGGGTAACTGATTTCAGAATAGAATTTCTGCATGAAACATAAATTTACATGATTGTTCAATTTATTTTGCTAACTCAGATCATAATAGCTTACAAAGATTATCATCATTGCTTTGGACATCTTTGCTTGGAAGAAAATCATTTAGGACAGATAACATAAATAGTAACTGTCAAAATGGTGATACAGTTCATCAAATTTCCTGATTCGTGTGTTTGGAAAACTTGTTTGAAACCAGTTAGGTCATTCTTCACCTGTATTCTTCCAGACAAAAATTTGTTCAGCCAGGTATGTGCCTGCATGCCCATGTATTTGTTATTACTATCTGAAATTTTCAAGTCTTTTCACCTGCTAATGCATTAGAAATCAAAACCATTACAAAACTGAACTGTTCTCATAATAAATTGTGCATCGGTAGTTGATAATTTTATCCTGCTTCTTAAAGGGTTTTATAGTGTTGTGGAGGGCACTACTGACAAAAGAAAAATAAAAGAAAAAGCTTGCCATCTTATGTATACAGGTGTATATTCATTGTAGGGCTTGCTTATAAAATACCAACCGAGGTAAAATATGTCTGAAGCATGTTAAAATTTGTACTTCTGAAACTCTTTAGGAGCACTACAGTTAAGCCAAGGTCTTTGGAAGACAGTGGCATTCAAAAGCCATGGCAACTTTTAGCAAATTAAAAATCGGTATGCCAGTACACATAACAAAGCTTAAAACATGGCAACTTTCCAACAGTCAAGATGTTTTGAAAGCCTGTGCTGGCACAGGTGAATCAGTGTAGTGCAGCACAGGCAAGCCATTCACACCAGGTATAAGTGGTATCTTGTGGGTGTGATAGATGAGAAGTCTGCCAAAGAAGCAGCTTGCATGCTGTAGACAGAAAGTTATTTTCAGAGACCTTTTTCCTGATGCTGAAATGTAAACATTTTATGGATTTTCCTAGAAAAAGAGGGAGTTCCTATTTCCTGCCATGCCCATGGGGTGATTTAAAAAAAAATGTATGAATGAATGGTCTGAAAGCATCTCACACTGGTAGTAACTAGAAAGGGAAGGGTTTTGTACGTGCCAAGTAAATTAATCAGGAAAGGTCATTGTCTTTTTTTAACCTTTATTTTAGAGATGCTACCCACATCAGTAAGGTATGCTTCTTGTCTTTGTTTTAGACTGGAAGAATGTTAAATAATGCATCTACCCTCCTCATTGTTCCCTCCCCCCCAAAAAAAAAACAAACAAAAAACAAAAAACATTTTTATCTGCATACAGTTGTATAAACAGAGTTCTGGAAAGTTCATGCTTCTTCGGTTGTGTATCTATGTGATTTTATCAACAGTGTTGAATAAAATCTTGTCTATTGTTCTCTCTCTCAGTCACACATTTTTTAATCAATGCATAGTCATGAATTCTTGTTCTTAATATGAGATATTGCAGCTGCTTCAGATTTGTCATATTCTTTAGGCTACTTCCTGTTTTAAACTTTCAATTCCATGCTAATATTTGTGCTTTGTCAGTGATTATCTGCCATGGTATTACATTTTGTGAGTCTGCCATCTTAGGTATCTGCTATGGTTCTTTTTTTTTTAAAGATGTGGAAGTAATTTGATGACAGTAATATTGGTAAGCTTTTGTATGATAGTATCATGTTCTTATGGAAGAACACTCTCCACATGTTACAATTCACTTGACAGACAAATCATAAAAGTAGATGATGAAATAATAGAAACTTTTTTTTTATTACTTTAACATCTGAGAAGTAAAATTGAAAATTAGGCAGCAGAATACTACATAATAAAGTTTTTAAAAACAGGAATTATTCTCATTATATTCTTATTTTATTGTGGGATCATGCTCCATAATTGTGGTGTGGGCATATTTCAGTCTTTTAGTTGGTCTCAGCCTATTGCAGTTGCAAATCAAGTCCCGTAATAAATGTTGTCTTCACAACTTACAGTTTGCAGGATTGTCTCCCTTGCGTTTCGTGGCGCATTTTCATCGGTAACGAATTTCCAAGCCTTATCTTTGTAGGGAGAAGAATGATGACGTCTTCGTGCATGCATCACTTACATTGATATTTTCAGGAAATACATATTTTGCGAATGTCAAGAAAGAGGAAAATGACTGTGGAATGGGGTTGTTGGTAGAACTTGACTCATGAAGGAGAGAAGTTGTCTCTGAGAGAATGGTTGCACATTGAAGTTTATTCCAGCTTTTCATCATGAGCACAAAGTTTTACTCTGAAAGAGCGTTTAAATAATGTGTTTCATGATTTCTAAAAAAAATTATTTTATGAGATACAGTATACTTTTATGGAATATAATTACTGGTCATTTTTGTTTTTTTATTTGCACAGCCTGGTGTATTCAAAAAGTTGTGGGTTGATCAAAAATAGAATTGGAAGCATAATATAGTTATTTTATCTTTGGGAGGGTTAGTTTACATGAGCAAACATAAATATGAACTTGAGCTTAAGTTTGCTTATTTAGCTTTAAGACTGCTACACCCAAAGCGTAACCCTTGGCAGAGTTGGACAACTGATTCATTTTCAGACTTTATCCACTGAAAAGTGTTAGAAAATATCAGGGAGCGGACTGTGTTTCAGGCTGATGTTTAGTAGAATTTTTTTAGGAGATTGTGTATATTTTGAGACAGGTGGAATCTATGACTTGTAAAACCAGAGTTGTATGCCAGATTTTGATGGCTTAAGTAAGGTGGGCAAGGTGTAGTGTTGGGAGGATAGCTGGTAATTGTCTGAGAACATGAGAACACTTTTGATAAAAGTGTGTGGGAAAATGCATTAATGGAAAAAGGAACTGACAGCTTGTGTGCATATTCAAGTAATCCTGATTGTTGGTCTGGCCAGTGTAATTTGATATTCCATAGCTACTTGTAGGTAGATAGCAGTAGACAGGAGAAGATTTACACAGCAATTATGGCAGATAATACTATAAATAAAGTGTGGTTTTGGGCCATTCAGTTTGCAGGATATGTGTCATCCACGAATGGTGAATCACATTATGTGTGCACTTTAAGCACACACAAATCCTGATTACTCAAATACTTGCTACATTTAACTCGGAGCTTTTCTTTAGCATTCTAGGTTATTCAGGTTTCCCCTGTTACAAGTGGGGACTTACTCTGTTGACACCCTTTGACAATGCTAAATGAACCCTACTTCTCAGTTGTCAAGGGGACAGAATTAAGTGTGTTTCCTCTAGTTATTAAGTATTAATCGTTTGCTGACAGGAATATTTCTCAGCATCACTTCTTCCTAGTTTTGTGCTCTGTGGGTAAGTACTTTTGAATGAGGAAAGTGTTATGGTTGCCCACAGCCAGTAAATGATTGGAGGAGAATTAAATTCTTGGTCTGGGCATCTGAGTAGTGGTATGTAGGCTTGACTTGTATGTCGTCCCATCATTTCTGACCAGTAGTTAAATTTCGTGTAGGTGTATACGTGTATTTGTGCATAGAAGCGGATGTGCAGAGGATGGTGTGAATATTTCTCGATGGACATTCTAGACAGGAAGCAGCACAAGCATGTTTTGGGTGGTAATTACTATAACTAATACAACTTTTCACTGCCCTCACTTTTAGTAATGGTGAAATGGAGTAGACATAGGATATTGTGAGCACTCAGACCTGCCTTGAAAAGCCTTCAACACGAATGAACTGATCTCTAAAGGGAGAATTTAAAAAAATTATTATTCAAAAGTTAATAGGTTCACAAATATTGTTCACAAATATTTAATAACTCCTGGACTTGTTAAACATTACAGTTGATCTAGTTTTCTGCTAAAGTAGCATCGAGCTAAAGCAGACGTCTTGCGTTCATTCAGTGCTCCTTGTGATTTTGACGGGATAAATTGCTCAAGACGCTATGGACCGGCGGGCCCCACAGACACAGGGCTCCAGCTTGGACAATAAGGTATGCGTAAATTTTGTCTGTAGATGAAAAAGTCTTAGTTGAAAATATATATATTTTTTAAATTCGACTCGTTATCTTTTGATCAATCAGATCAAGTGTACATTTGGTGGCTCTGACCCAAAAATGTTTACTAAGTGCTTCACAGAGGATTGAACTGGAGAATAGAAACAGATGCATACATACTGAGGTATGCAGAGGACTGATTAGAGCTTAGCCTCAGACATTTACAGACAACAAGTATCTTTGTTGTTTGACGTATCATGTCTTGGTATGATTACTAAGTCTAACACAGGCTGATCCTACAAGGAAGGAATGCCCTCATCTGTGTGTTTAGTAGTTACAGAAAGCAGTCCTTTGTCCACACCCGAAAAACCAGTGGAGAAGCAGACATGTTTGTTTGTACAGGTCACTGAATTTCTGACACACAAAGATAGATGGGAGTGTTTGGTAGAAGGCTGATGTGCACACAGAAATATATTAAAGGGATACTAAGACTAAAGGACTGTGAAGTAAAAATGAGGGTATGAGGAAAAATTGATTTCATGATTCTAAATATGCACTTCTTGTAAAACATGTGTCCAGAACAGACAACAAACTATATTGTGAAAGGTAGAGTTATGTATAAAAGTGGTTTATTTGTAATTATGTATAAAAGTGGTATATTTGTACAAAAATTTGGATAGTAAAACTGATGCAAATATATGGATAGTTTATGATACCAGTTTCTGTAATACTGTTAAGTTCTTTTTCTTTTTTTAGTTTCATGTGATTTTTTTTTTTTGGTAAGGTAGTATGCAAATGAGTTTCTGGGTTTGTGACAGTGCAAAGTTATGAGAAGGGCAATTATTCACCCCTTATTAGTGAGTGGAACGTGTTAAAGTCCTTGCTTTATGATTAGCATGCATTACAGCATCATCATCTTTATCTTGCTTCTGCTTCTGCTGTTAAAAAAAAACAAAACCTGGCAACTGCATAACTTACAGGTGATTCATAATTTAGCCAGGGATGGTTTTACTTGCTTTACATTAGATAGACCATAAAACTCCAGGAGAGATGTTGATGATTACTGGGGTTTCCCACCCATAAATGCAAGTATTTTTAGACCTTCTGTTAACATTGAGTTCTCAAAGCATCAGTTAAAATTATTTGATATTTACTTCCCTCCCTTCCCCTCATTAAACGTTATGAACATCTTAACAACCGGTAACAAAGCAAACATGTACAGCAATATATCTTTGTTCATATTATCACGACCTTTACCCCTGGTCATGTTTTTATGCTACTAAAAGTATTGCACTGATGTTTGACAACAATTAGTGAAGAAATATCCTCATTCTTGTCTTGTTTGTTGCAAAATGTTTTGAGTGGTGAGATCTAAGATTGTTTTTACTCCTGTTGAATCATTTACATTGGCCTCAAGTACATTTTATTTTGACATAATTTGGAGTTCAGTTGTGTAGTTTATGCATGTTTTATGCAGTGAAACTGGTTGCCATTAATAGAAAAAAATAATTGCCCAAACTTTAAGTTTAAATTTTGTGTACACTGATCAGTAATATACTTGATCTGCTCGTTTATTTGTCTCTTATTCCAGCCAGGAATATCAAAGCTTCCCTGTTCTTTCACACCATTTTTAGTATTTAAAAGAACAACACAAAACCAGAACCAAACCCCATGGGACCGTTGAAGATTTTGTAAGCTTAAGAAGGAAGTATGGTATTAACACCCTATAAAAATAGGAACAAGATAGGACTTACAGTGAAGTGCTCATTAGCGATAGTTTGGAAACGGGGGAGGGGGATGCTTGTCAGTGGGGTGAGTCTATTTTCTTGCTCCAACAGCGTTGACTAAATGTCTACATGAAATGATTCTTTTTAAATGGCTAAATGAGAGGATTTTTTTTTTGTTTTACATTTTGTTTCAAGTGTTATCTTGAAGATTTATTGCAGATTAGAGTGATGAGTTCTTTCTCTTGGGCTTGATATTTGAGATTTCTTGCAGTTTTAGTTTTTAATTTCCATAAAAATTCCCATTAGAGAAAAAAAAGTGCTAACCATGACAATGAAACGCAGTTTTCAGACTTGTTTCTTTGATAAGGCTTGTTACTTTGGACAGGCAGGGGAGGCAGAGGGGTTTTTGTGGGGAGGGTGGGACGTCACAAGGGAGCTAATATGCAGCAGCAGAGTTAAGTGCTCATCGGCCTTGGTATTGGTGTTCAGTCAGGTGTTTCCGTAAGCTTTCGGACTCAGAACTGTTGAATTGTGGGTAAGCACAGAAAAAAATGAAGACAAAGTTTTTGTCTGCAATCCCTGACCACTAACAGCCATGAGGATCCCAGCAGTAGTGACAGGGGCCTCGCAGGAACTGTTAACGTCTCAGGGATAAGATATGTTGGCAGCCTTACTATGTCAGCTGAGCGTGGTTAGTGGTCTGAGGAGAATGCTGCTAATCACCAACATGCCCAGCTGGGAAAGGCAGTGGGCCCTGTAGACATATATTTGGGAGTGAATGCCTAGTTCATCTGATGGAATGCCACCCTAACTGACAGTGTCACAGTCAGGAACAGGTTTTCGTCCATCATCGGATTGCTTTCACTGTGTCTCTTTTTCCCAGGGCTTTCCTGAAAGGGTTCAACTGGAAGAAAAGTCTCTGTACAAGTCCACTCTTGTATTTACACTTTTGCTATTATCTTTAAATATGTATTTACCTAATAGGAAGGTTGAAAGTATAAAAATAAAGAACTCAAATATATTACTGTAATAATAGCAGGTGATCAGTTTTGTGCATGTAAGAGTGAACATTTCCATTTTTTTAATTTTTGCCTTGCTGTTAATGGACGTGAGACATCTATTGCAAAAGCATTGGACATTTTTCAGATGATCTGTTGTTATGCATGAGATGAGCATTTTTATGGAATTGCTGGCAAAAAGTGAGATATCCAAACATGGATCTGCAAATTTACCTATGACATTGTGCTTGATTATCATGGTTAAATCAGATTATTTAGTTTTTGTGAAAGGGGTGCTTTAGAACAAATTAAATTAAACCCTCAGTATATCAGAATTTCACAGGACCATCTGAAGATAATAGTGTACATTTAAAAGTTATTTTATGGAAGGACACTAAAATATACTCATAAGGTGAGAGTGTAGCTTATCACCTCAAGGGACTGGGCCATGACTTCTCTCACCTGACAAGCTTCAGACCACTCAATGTTCAGCCTGTTTGCTAAAACCTTTATAAAGATATCTATTGACAACTGAAACAACTGTTTGCAGCCTAATGTGTTGACTTAGGTCTAGGGCAACACAGCAGTGCTGTTAGTGCCTACAGGACACTGTCATTAGCAGACAAACCTTGACCTTAAAGATGTGATTCTAGCAGGTATTATTCCAGGCTTCATTTGTGACTTTTGTCATTGACCTTCTGGAGGATCAACAGGGAGGGCATAAGATCTTTTACATTAAAATGCCCCACAAAGCTCAGCCAGGGGACAAGATTGTTAATTCAATTAAAATTCAATGCCCGATAAGTTGACTGCTTGGAGCCTGAATATTTTTGTAATGAGCTTAGGCTATCAGTTTCTTCTTTCTTGTTCCCCCTTTATCTTCCTCTGTTGGTGCCCCCACCTCTTTCTCCAATCCCCTTCCCATTTTCTCTCATTTCCCAATCCTACTCCTTTTTTCTTCCCTCTTCCAGATCATTCTCTTTACCTTTCACTTACCCTCCTCCCTCTCCCCACTCCTCTCTGCCTTAGCCATCATCATGTTTGGTAGAGGGGTGTATAGGTGAAGAGAGGGCTTGGATAAAGAACTGCCTTCTCAATAAAATTGCAACTGTATCTCAAATCTCGGAACTTTCGTCCACAAAGTGATAAACTTTTCTCTTGTGTCATGTGGTTGTGAATAATTGCCCCTCCTCCTTTTTTTTTTCCTTCTTTTTGCTGCTTTGTCAGTTGTATGGCTTCTACTTTTGTGCTGCTGCTCGTTCTCGATTACAAGCTAGGGGGAAAAAGTTCAGAGACGGAATATTTAGTGTGGGAGAGAGAGAGGAACGAAAGAGTTTCTACCTTGTCCTCTCTTTTCTTCAGAAGATCATCGTCTTCTCGTACGACGACGAAGCCAGAAACAGTGGACATCGTAAAACCCTCGTCAGGTACCAGCTTTCTTGTCACGGTCGACCCACGGACCTACACTCACGGGTCCCTGGCTCCTCTAGTCAAGACTTTCGCGTGGCGTGGTCGTCATAGCAACGCCAAAGAACCTCTTTGGCCAAGCGCGTGCAAGCGTGCTGGTGGGCGTGTTTTCATCTCGTCATCGAGGCGCTGATTTTGCGATTTGCACCGCGTCCTTATCACCGGGGAGTTTCAGTTCGGTAGCGGTGTCGATGACGACTCGGCTCCCCCTCTCCTCCTGCCTCCTCCCCAACTGAGGCTGGCGCTGCTTGCTTGGCTGCTGCTGCTGCTGCTTGCTGTTGTGTCCATGATGCTGTTTGGGACTGCCGGCAGACGCTGGGTTGCCAGTGTGAGGTGTTGCTGAAGTTGGGATAGTTCTTTCGTGGGGCTCCCGGCGCAAAGATGGATTCGCCAATCTTGGAGCAGCAGAACCATGTCGAGGATTTCGGGGATGTAAGATTCTGTGATTCTCTCTTATATATATATGTACGAAATGTATAGTGCTCGCGATCATGCCGGATTTACTTGAACCAACATCCCTGTTGTGTGTTTGTTCGAGTGTTCGTCCATACATTAGTAGTTGGCTGTGACTTCAACATTCGACTTTCATTCGCTTGTCTAACGATTGCTGTCAGTTGTCCGTTTAGCTTGCCGACCTGTCTGACTGTAGTGTTTTTCCGTAATTGATTCTCTTTCTGTACCTTTCCCTCCTTCATGCAATCAATCAAACCTGTATTAGCTGCCATTCTAAATTATAGGATGCGGAATCGTGACGTCACCACCAAGAGAAAGGTGTAAAGGATGAAAGTGGAGGATGGGAACAACATGTACAGCAGGTCTGAGCTCTGGGTTATTTTAACACCGCAGTCGGGGGGTAGGATGGGTGGGTGAGAATGGGTGCTGCTGAGTCTTTGTATTCTGCGAGTAAGGCGCTTTGCCAGGTGAGCAGACGCGATGATATCTTGTTGGAAGAGGCAAGCCTGGCGGGGCGGGCGTGTGCTGTTAATATAATACATGGATGTAGAGCGATGTAATAATAAACTTGGGGCCGCAGGAGCAGGATGCGGGTATTGGTGATCAGTGGGAACTGAAGCAGATTTCTTGTGAGAAGGCAAACGAGAAGATATATGTGTGTGGAGGGTGGTGGTGGAGGGTAAGTCTTCGGCACTTATGTCGCGCGAGCTTTGGAGAATTTTTCAATTTTTGCAGTTTGGCCTTGTGTCGAAACCGAGCTTTGAGGGACGAAGCCGCGCCCTCTTTCCTTCGACCTTCGAACTCCTCTTTTATTTTTAAGGACATTCATCTGTCCATTCTTAATTAATGACACTCGCAATGAATGCATTATTATTATTCATTATATGATGGGATTATATGATGTGGAAAAAAAAAAGCGGAAGGATATAAATTTGAAACCAGCGTTTATCTTCCTCAACAGCCCCACCCCCCAAAACGGGAACAAATTCTTCGCGAGGTTCCTTCCTGCTATTTGGTGGAAAAGGTTTCTCACGCGCGTTACCCAGAGCCCCGCGCAACTGTTAGGCTCCGTGCGACCTGTCATGGAGGGGCCGTGCGGATGGTGTCACGTGACGCTGCGAAGGGCGCTGGAAACGCGAGACACGTGGCCCTGACCGCCGCAGCTGTCTGGAAACGATGACGTGAAGCTCGGAAGAGTCAGTCATCTCCTCCTGGCTAATAGCCTTACCCCCCTCACTCCCCCTTTCCCCATCCCTCCCACCAGCTGGCCTCGCCCATGATCCAGTTTTAGTCTCCCTCTCTCTCATGGCGAGGACTGCTCGCAGCCAGGACGGGAGGAAACTGGGGGACCGGGAGCTGGAACCGAAGACATGACGAGTTAGTTAAGGTCATTAACGGGGGAGGGATGCGAGGAAACTGCTTCTTGAAGCAGCATCGTTTATGCCCCGAGTCTGACAGCCTGCCGCTAGTCTGCGTGCCCTGGGAAGTATTGAAGGAGAAGTGTTGGCGCGAGTTGGACAGACTCCTGGTATGGATCACACTTGTCAGCAGTCGGCTGCCAGTGCCTGACGGGGGGAGCTCCCAGTGAAGTCGCACGCGACAGACTTTGGTGCAGCAGCCATACGTCACGTGTGTCACAGCGGTGAGCGTCTCTTTGAGTGTCATGGTGGTGGATGTTCGTGTGAAATGTGTCAGCATTGTTTTTTCTTGTTTGTCACATCGGGGAGTTGTCATACGTGTCCTAGCGATCAGTATCTCTGTGGTGGGTGGCATGTGTGTCGTACGATGAGATTCCTCCTTTCTAATGTACATCGCTTGCGTCATAATGGTGCTTTCTCCCAGCATACATATCGCAATAGTGCGTGCTTTGATTCTCAAATCTTGTCAGTTTAAATTTCCGCTTTTTTGATGAATAATTCATAACTTGTGCTGGTTAGCTAGCAGCGAGTCCAACTGATCACCACAGATTGTGTTCACACGGAAGAACCCATCGATGGTCGCGCCGTGCGTAGACCTTGTTTCCCATGAGACATGTTTACTGAGAACTGGAGCATCTGGGGTCTGAAACGTTTGGACAATTTTAATTTGGAAGCTACGGTCTGAAAGAGTTGTTGTATGTTATCCTCTAGAACTATTGCCTGTTTAGACTGTCCACTGTTTTAATGTATAAATACATGGATATAACTTTATACATCCACAAGGGACTGGTCCATTGACAAGTCTTTCATGTTTTAAATCTTTGAACGACAGAATGTTTGGCTCTGACTCTTCAGGCCCTGTTTAACCTATTAAACCTATTGTGTAGATTTATATTTCCGGTGTTGAATATCAAAGGACAAAGAAAGGTGGTGACTGTTTTGCGAGGCACAAAGGATAGGGGATGGAAGCAACATCTCACAAGTTGGTCGGAGCAAGAAGTTCGCTGCACTCAATACTCCTGCCGAAGGTGTTGTCGTATTTTTGACTCAGATGCCAGTCAGTTCAGTCACGGGTCTGATTCACATGCATGAACTATGGCTTAGGGTGGTCCAAACTTCGAACTTCCTCTTTTGGGAAAGGCGATTTGGTCGGCGCGGTGATTGTTAGGTCAGGGCAAAGTGGATCTCGAGTGGATGAGGATGCGACACTTCCGGTGTTAGTGCCACACGACTGTGCGCGGTGTGACTGCCATGGAGCAGTTTCCTGTCAGCGATACAGCACTGGCACTCGTAACTATCAATGACCAACTTCACAGAAGGTGTCACAGAGGTTCGGTCAGGTGATTGCTTCAGGCTGCGTTGCTAAGTAGACAGAATTTGTTTTCTGATTTCTGGTGGTCACTCACCCGTGGTGAAGAGTGGCTGTTTATTTACTGTAGTACACCTGTGCCACCATACTTTTGCGGTAAGATTTTGTTATTTTTATCTTGTACTTTGTTGGTCTAATACTTTCGCAGCTCAGTGTAATCGTTGTTTTATCCTGAGCTTAGGGTCTGATTGGTCAGAGGAGAGTAGTATCACATCGTTATAATCTGGGATTTGGTGGATAAGTAGTAGTAAGCATACTTGGGTGTTATGATTGTAGTATATACGGGTGATTATTTGTGACCAATTATTTGAGGCTTTGTTGGACAGCTGCTTAATTGCTTGGCTATAAGATTTTGATAATAGGTATACTGGTTGTGTTTCATACACCTTAAAAAAGATTTGATGAACAGGTTGAGTTTGCTATAACCAGTATTGGGGGCTGGCTTACATTGACCACTAGAGAACAAGCTCTGTTCTTCATTAAATTTCTCTTCTATATCTTTTCACTACGCAAAATCTTCCCTGTTTTTAAATAATTTTTGTTGGCTTAAGGAAGTTGGTGTGAAATGCAATAATGTAGTCATTTATGTTTGCTGTTGGCAACAGAGGCAAATGAAACAATATTTCTCTATATTGAAAACGCTTCCAGAATGGATGTCAGTTGCTTGCTGCCATGCTAGTAGTGACAGAACAAGGGTGATGCAAGACACCCCTCTGCCAGAGTTGCCTGGTTTATGGGATAAGGCAGGAATGTAAACATCTTTCCTTCCCTACTCGCAGGCTAAAAGGTAATCTGGTATGGCATGGCATCATGCCTTTGCAGCCCTGCAGTAAATAAAGAGCAATTGTTCTTGATGGTCAAAGGTGTGGAAGAGGGAGGATGTTGTGTGAGAAAGTTTTTTTAATTGCAAAATCTAGATATCTGGCATTTTCCAGTTATCAGAACAGCCGGTTTTCCAGAAATTTAAGCTTTCTTACAGTAAGAAGTGGAAAGCTTGGTGCGTTTTGCTTTTTTTTGGTTGTGCTTGTACAGACAGGTCGTATTTTCTTCCTTCTACACTTGTGTTGTCTGTCATAAAGACAAGAAACTTTAGGTCATGTGGGTAGTAGAGATAAGACACTTCCATGATGCATGCGTTTTATTCAATTTTACTCAATATACACATCTAAGGAACTGCATCCTTGACATGCAGACCTCAAGATAAATACATTATGGCATCATAAAGTATCCGTTTTTGTACAATTTTGGCTCATTTGAGCATTGAAGTTGCATTGTTCTTAGTGGCCAGATAGTCGATTCCTCTGTGTGAGAGAGAAGTGTGTGTATGTGTACTTAAGTTTGCTAACCCAACAGTCAAACTTTCCGACCAAACGGCTACAATTTAAGCTGGCGAGGAAGAGTTCGCGGTGAGAAGTATAAAGGAGGCTAATTATCCGCTCAGGAAGGTCAGTGCCCGCCCCGTGTTTGTAGGATCGTCCGGTCTGAAAGCCCTCGATAAAATCTCTCAGTGTCCGCTGTAAAAGGTCGACAAGTGGATTAGAGCATCGGTCAGTCACAGTCACTGCCAGGCGGTGAGGGCCGTGCCATGTAACAGGCAAGGTCGACAGTGTGGATGGAGGATGAGTTGGGTGGGTGTGGGAGGCAAGTAATCAGGTAGGATTAGGTGTAGGCTGGACTGGGGGATGGCGTCATGAATGAAAGATGAGAGATGATGAGTACAGCAAGTCTTTTTATCAATAATGCTGCATGGTAGGGGCCAGAATATCATGATGGTGTCTTATATCAGGGTGTAATCACTGTCAAGGATTAAAGACCTAGAGCACCATGTCTGACTAATGCCAAGTATTTTTCTGAAAGTAGGTGAAGCATCAACAGAGGCACGATAGCACGCCGCCCCTCCCCTCCTGCCTCCCCCTGACGTACTGGAAAGGGGTTAATTTCTTGTAAGAATGATCGCATTCAGTCTACCCTCGTCAACGAAATGTTTTGGGGATGTTTCAGATAAATGCGGCCAAGAGGGACGCCTTCTTCCGTCACGCCACTGACGCGCCCCCTACCGTAAAGTTCGACCCGGGCGCGCGCTTTGGCCACGAGCGCGAGCGAATGAAGCCGGAGAAGGAGCAAGTACAAGTGGAAATGGAGAAAGAGAAAGAGAAGGAGAAGGAACGCGACCGGAAGTACGGAGCGGAGACCAGAAAGGAGTTGGAGGGTTATGTCGGCTTCGCCAACCTGCCCAACCAGGTCTACCGCAAGTCTGTCAAGCGCGGCTTTGAATTCACCCTGATGGTTGTAGGTGAGTGATGTTTGATGTGTGGGTGTGTGCGCGAGCATGGTCACACCTCCAACATTCACTTTGGTTTATCCTCCTTCAAATATTCAGCAGTTCATTGCATCAAATTCACATTTTGTTGTGACTTGATTCATTTTATTTTTTTTACTCTTGATATCTCTCCTTATTTCAAAACTAAAAGCATTTATCAGCTGAAGACCTTTATCTTTAATTTTAATTTAAAATTGTCAGCTCACAGATGTAATCATCTCGTTATGTCAGGACACTTGATTTACAGCTTAAACTTCTCAAAAGATGATGAACTTAACCTCATCGCCTTGAAGTGTTTGTGGATTAGTCTGCATGCACTGAACTGCTGTAAGAAGGAAGGTGGAATGTATGAAACTGATGATGATTTGTAACTCCTCACATGTGAGGTTGTTAGTCTACTGTTCCTGTTTGGAACTTGACCATGACAAGCCACACTTGTTGATACATTGTTGTGTTTCCTGCTTACTACTACATTTCGTTTGCTTCTTTACCCAACAGCACAGGAAATATAGATGGTGAAGATAATCCAGTTTATAGAAGTATGGAGAAATCAGAATGATTGTAGAGCAGAATGTGTGCCTTTAATGTTTTCTTCACAGAAGTAGAGTTTTGCATGCACACTGCATTGCTATATTTTTCATTATTGTATAATGAAATTGTGTGTGTGTGGTGGAGGTAATGATTTACGCCTTCATACTTATTATTAACACAACAGTCAGAACTTGGAGCATAATATCACACATTTGCTGTATATTTGAAAACAATTTTTGTCCAAAATACTACAAGCAGCAGGTAGTGATACACTAGACCTTCATTTAAGCATCTTTATGTTGAATCATTTATTGTCATATGTTTTTGCAACTTATGGTTAGACCAGTTCCACATACTAGTGTTCATATACATCCTTACAAGAAATGTACTAGAAAATATTGATCTTATAAACAGATTATAAGTCAGTACTGTAGTTCCATTTGTGAAAGGGTACAAAATGGAACTGACATGTAGTTCAGATAAACTTAAAGATACATTTATAAGATGCACCCAGAGTGGAGAGAGAAGTAAAGTAAAATCACATTGTAAGACGCACCCATTCAGGCTTTATCAAGTATGGCTCAAAATGAAACAGATCATTAACAGCATCTTGTCAGTCTGGGTTAAATGTGCGTAGACTACAGCTTCACTAAACTTATTGCTGGCAGCCGTGGCTGGGCATCATCAGATTTACCTCAGGCATGGCAGCAGATCACTGATGCATTAGCTTTAAGCTCAGCTCAAGAGGAAACACTGTGAGTGCTTAGGGAAGACTAAGATCTGTTCCCAGTAAAATGTCTATAGGACATATGATGTTTAAGCCATCACGGAGTATTTCCATGGCTGTTATTAGTTGCTGAGTATCAGGAGATAGAAAGTGCAGCAGATTTGGGTTTCTAAAAATTTGGATTAATGATCAGTGTGAGCTTTGCAGCAGAAATGAAGAAAAATGAAAACTGAGATTTGAATCTTTTTAAATGTTAACACCATGCATGACAATAAACAAAGTAACTAATTAAGTTGACTAGCTTTCCTTATGGTCAAGATTATTAACAGTATAAAACCATCATTGTTGGGTGCTCCTGCATCTGCCAGTCAGTAGCATGTGATGTTTGTATAAATGCATGTTCGGGATGTATGCATCAAACCATAGGTGTTTTAGGGTTGGAAGGGGCTGAAGAATGTTTTGATGGAAGAAAAGCACTAGTGTGGGATTCAGATAAACTCGTTACATAAACAAGACAAGAACTGTATAACACTGACAGTCTGCGGAAGAAAAAAAAAAGGTTTTGATATAGTATTTCTCTGGTTACAAGAAAATTGTAATTATGGAAAGAAAAACACTCCCACCATATAGTATGGACACAGTCAACAGTAGGCTACGAAGCAATCGTCCTTTCATCTGTACAGTGTCAGGCTTTAGTGTAGGCCCAGATGATGCACGCCATTAGGCTCAGGCTCAGTCAGGCTTCCTTCGTGGTAGATATATAAGAAGATCTTTGATAATAAAGCAAGAAGTTAGCTGGCACTGCATAGTTTGCCTTGCACTTAGTGGAGCATTGGGGATCACCTCCATCCCACGCCTTTTCAGCCTCCACTCCCCTCCAAAAATAAAACTTCTTATTAAAGTGGCAGTTGTTTCAGGTCAAACGGAGATACCAAAGTTAAATGAGGCCATCAAGCACATTAAAGTGAAAGGAAATAGGTGGATTTGTGAGATTCATTAGATATTTATATGGTCTTTAACCAGCTGGATAAACTCCAAGCTAAAGGTGTTTATTCGCATTCCAGTGGTGGAGAGTCCATCTGCACCATAACTGAAACAGATAAACATTCTTCACCTTACATCCTTTATGGAGGTACAGCAGTTTATATCACAAGATAAACTTTCTTCACCTTACTTCCTTTATGGTGGCACAGCAGTTTATATTACAGGATAAACATTCTTCACCTTACTGCCTTTATGGAGGCACAGCAGTTTATATAACAAGTTTGTGCAGACAGGGTTGGGTAGATGTTGGGAGCAGGGAGGGAAGCAATGAGTACATAGCTGAGATATTCTAGACAGTCTCTGTAAAACTTATCACTTGTGAGAGGAGCAGGGATTGTGGGGAGGGGTGGCGCATTGGCAGCTTGTGCAGCCTGGCAATAAAACTGACCTGCTTACCAAGCTACGCAGGATTTTTTCCCCAAGTTCATGATGTTAATCCCATGTGTAAGGCATCTTTTTCTTAACAAATAGAGACATTTGCCCCTCTGTTAATTAGAGAAGCAGCAGTTTCAACATCTGTTCCGACAGGAAGACTGCTTAGCCCAACATCTGTTCCAACAGGAAGACTGCATGTTCTTTTTTTACTTTTTAATGTTTGAGACCATTCTTATTTTGAGTATTTAAAAATTGATTAATTTTTATCCAAAAATTGTTCTCTACCAGCTACTTGTCATCTTAGGCATATTCTGAATTCTTGGCCATGAGCTTCTGTTCAGCTCAATTCAATACATTAAAAAAAAAAATAAATAAAAATCAAGACTGTTTGCTTCCTTTCAGCCATAAAATGAAATCTTTGTTGTGCTGAAAGTGCAACTCCTATTACCGCACATCAATTTTACTACTGAGACATGTTGGGGAAAACTGTAGAGTAGCAGGAAGTTCCCAGCGTCTAGATTTACAGGGAAACTCAGAGCCTCGGACCAGTAAACGTGTGGAATGCTATGTGTAATAAGGCAAAATGAAAAGAAACATATGTGTACCAACCAGAGCACTGCTGCTAACAGCTATGTCTGTATCAGTTTATATTTTGTAGCATTTATTTAGCATGTCCAAGGGAAGAGACCCAATCAGTCCTTCATTTTTGTAAACTGTTTAATAAGTTTATCAGCAGTGTCAAGCACACATGCTGCAACTGTAAAGCTGCTCTCGCTCTGGTAAAGTTAATTAGCCACCATGGTTGGATTTTGTTTTGGAATGAGGTTGCAAAAAGTTTATAATTTTGCTATTTCCAGGAGCATGAACAGTGTTGAATATTTTTGTTTTTGAGCCGTCTGTGATAATACCATTTGTGCGTACCATTTATCTGCAACTGTTTCTCTCCATAGTCTTCTTTTTCGATCTCAAAAGAAAGGGTTTCAAAATTCTGATAGCTTCAGATTTGGTGGTTAGGTGTAGTTGGTAAGAAACATTGCAAAGTAAAAATGTAATGTTGCTATGGTGATGCTAACAGACAAAAAGAATGATGTTTAAGTCTTTAACTGACTTACATTTTTAAATGACCTTTGAAAATCTAGAAAAAAAGGAAACATTCCTGCTGGCATAGTCATGCATTTCTGTAGTCTGTGATGTGCTGATGGAGGGGACTTTCAGGTCCAGCTTAGGCTATCTCTGGCCTATTCTAACCTTCAAATAGTTTGAGAAACATCGACAAAGGCCACTTTGTGATGACTCATGCACAAACATCTCGCTATTTCTGTTATCCACCCCACCCTCATCAACCTCACCATGTGGATTTTCTCCTGTACAATCTCAGTTTTCCCCTCTTCTTCATCCTTCTCTCACTCACACACACAGGCACAGGCACTTACTGTCAGATGTAATCTAATACCCTTCATTTCAGGTTATGAGATAGAGGGCAGAGGGTTTGTGGAATAAATACCAAAATCTAAGGAAGCAGAGAGCATGTTTGGCACTAGAAGGGGGCCATGTTGGAAGACTGTTCATTCTCTCAACAATGGCAATTGCTTTGGACTTCTGAGTGTGCAAGATGTAGTTATCAGCTAATAACTTCCTGGCCTTGTAAATTACTGTGTTTACTTGTCTGTTTGCAGTATTTAATTTTGTTGTGATGAACAGATTGCAATGATATAAACGATCCTATTAATAGAGCAAACAGCAGGCTTATGTGTTTCAAGTCAGTGGCTGGAGAACTTTGTGAACCTAAATATTGAGATCAAAGTTCTTACTCAGATTACGAAGAAATTGTTTGATCTTTATGATTATACAAGAGACTTTAAAAAGTGTTACCAAAAATTATTTTGTTTGCCATTCATTCCCTGAGAAGAGATGCTTTTTTTCCTCACACCGTTTTTTTTTTTTCTTTCTTCTTTTTCAGGTGAATCAGGACTCGGCAAATCTACCCTGATTAATTCACTTTTTCTGACAGACCTGTATAGTGCTGAGTATCCAGGTCCATCCCATCGCATTCAAAAAACAGTAAAGGTAAGAGCATGTCGGGTATCTTAAAAAGGAAAGGGGCAGAATAGTCTTGACAGTCTTAAAAAGTTTATTAAAAATTTATTGTATCAGGTCTGACCATGTATCATTAAGAGATAGTTTTAGTGGTGATAGCAAAGAGTAATGAGTAAATAAACATTGTATTTTTTGCAGTAATTTTGCCTTTCAGGGACTAGTATATTGTTGGATTTGTGCTTTTTTTACCCTTCCTATGGTTCAGGAACTGATTTTAGTTTTTCAAAGAGGCATTCTGTGTGATCCATTCGATGACCGAGACAGTAGTGTGGATATGAGCAAAAGTGGTGGCCCAGCTGTATTTGAAGTCAGAGATAAAACAAAAGAAACACCAAAAGAGTCCTGGATTTTTAATTTCACTGCAGTCTGGATAAGAGAAAGAGTTAACAACTGCACATGCTTAATCTTTGATCAGAGGTCTCTTGGGATGAGTGAGGTCGTGCTTTATCTTCATCTGCTTGAAGAGTGTGAGAATTGGCTGGCACTTAATGCCTTTACAAATTGTACTGCAGTATGGATAGGAAAGTGAGCTGACAACTGTACATGTTAAATCTTCAATCAGAGGTCTCTTTAGTGTTTATTTGTGCTTCATCTTCATCTGGTTGAAGAATGAGAGCTTTGGCTGGCACTTCATACTTTTGTATTGGTGATCAAAGATAGAGGAGGAAAGGAGTAACTGTTTCACATTTAATTCACAAATGATTCAAGACTCAGGTAGTAGTAACAACAGTAGTGTACCATTTTCTTATAAAATGAATTTAAACCATTAATTTCACATTCCTAGCACTTCACAAATTCCCTCCTTATGCTTGACGTGACCCTTGCACTGGTTCTTCCCCATGTCTTGTAAACTCCTGTTTGGTGCCATACAGGACACATTGTACTTCCATGCCAGTTTTAAAAAAATGCTGTGGTGTTTAAGTTTTTCTTGATAATGATATAATAAATGATGTAATTTTTTCCGATTTATGCCTGTTTCTATTGATTCTGATTCATTTTGGCTAGAACTAGCTTGGATTGTGGCTGTGCCCAGGATTACGTTTTGCTGCTAACTTTTTGATCTGTGGCGTTATTGTCAACTTTTTCAACCAGTCACTTCACATGAGCCAAATTAATTAATATATAGTGTCAGTGCAGTGAAAAAGTGAAACACTTATACTTTTGATGTCGTCTGGCTGCTCGTGCTGGGGGCTGGAGAACATTTTCCTCCCCTCTCTTCTCCCACCCACCCTCTCTTTCACTCTCTCTACATTTTTTGGCTTTATTCTTCCTGTTCCTCTTTCCTCTGGGACGGTCTGGTGGCACAATGGTTAGCGCCTGTCACCAATACAAAATGATGGTTGGGCTGTACTGGGTTCAGCTCTCATCTCATGCATGCTGTTCTTTCTCAGCATGTGGCATCTGTTTACAGGGCTGGCTGCCTTGCCGCTTGGCTTAAAACACCAATTTCTCCCCTCTTCCCTCTCTCTCGCTTTCATAGGCTATTCTTTCATTGTGACATAGGCCATATTAAAGATTGAAGGCACAGTTTCTTCCATCAAAGAAAAAAATTTAAATGGTAGTGGCGCATGGTTTTTAAAATTCAGAGGAAGTTTTCTTTTTAATAATGAAGTTTTATCTGGGCTTTTAGATTTGTGGATGTGAAATGCTTTATGAAAGGAAGTCCAGGTTTCAGGTTTTCAGCTGGTCCAAAAAGATTTCTTATCATTTGTGTGACAATTTTATGGATTTATGTTTTTGCAATCCATTTTAAGTCACATGTACAGCACCAAACAGTCACATATGACACCAAGCTGGAATATAAACGCAACATCTTTCACTTTCTATCTTCTAAGTAATTGCCTGCTGGGTGACCTGTGATCTTTAAACAGCAAGAAAGCAGATGCTAGCTCGAACTAGCAGCAAAGCTGAGAAAAGGCCAAGTCAACATAGGTTTAGGTTCACAAACTCAAAAAATCCTTTGAATGCTTTTTTATCTAGCACATTAACACTTTCTTGGCGCCAATTGTCATTTGGTTTAAAAATTTAGCTTTCAACACTCCATCTCATGTCTGTGAAAATCTTATGTGTCTCCCAACTCATTCTTTTAAGACTATTGCACATTTTTTCCCACAAAGAACACAACAGTTGCTTAAGGCTGCCCAAGGTATATGTAATTACTGCCTGGTCAAGGACTTTCATGAGACAATCACAGATGTGTGTACGAGGGATTAAGCAGCATCCAATGTAGTGGCCAGGCAGACTACACAGTTACTGTCCTTAAGAATTCAGATGCATGGATTCACTCCTTGCAAGCAGCATATATCACGAGGAGTCATACATAGTGTGCCTCCCTGGTTGAACCTGTAACTCGTACTTAACCCATGAATACATGTCTTGCTTCCATGACATAAAATGACATTCATTCCTCATTCTCAGCATAATAATTAATTCAGCGTGACGATCACACTTACTTTGCACATAAAAATAATTCATGCACACATGCCAAAAGTTATTAAAAGATTTTCTCTATTTCATTGTTCTCATAAATCAGCGTAAAGATTTTCTGTGAACAACACTTGCATAAAAAAAGTTTTACCTGACTAGGCAAGTGTTGAGAGCTCCACTTGGAGACTTATTGCATGACCCTACATCTTGCCCATTAATGGGAACTCAAAATGCCTGACTACAGTTCTCACGGTCTGTCAGAGAAACATCATGCACATTTCTTTGGGTACATTCCTTAATCCTTAGCATCCTTATACCAACTGCATTCATTCTCTAATACGAAAATTAATATATAAAGGGTTAAAGTGTACTTTGGCATGGGTTGATCCTTAACATGCATTGCTCCTGAAATAACTGCCACGGGGAAAAACTTAGAACCTGCATTCTGGATGTGGTGTGACTGACTTGTGGTCTTTGATCAGCTCTGTAAATGTTAGACTAAAATGTTGATTTTTGTGTTGCTTCTACAGTTCTCTTTTCCTGAGTTTTTTTTTTAAGCTTTCTTGTGGGTGTGGGATCGAAAAGGAATGCAGTAACTGGTGGTACTCAGTGCAACAGATGTCCATCAGATGCTTGGGTTTTAGAAGCATCCCTTAATGATCATTTATTCAGCGGTATTAAGCAAAAGCTTTATATTCAGATCAGCGTGTTTAACACTTGCTCTGGTGGGGAAAGTGTATTAAATGTTTGTGGTGTGGAACATTCTGTAAAGTTCCCAGGGAAGGTATGGTGTGCCTTTGGGAGAGACTTTTTTTAGTGCTAACATTGCATTGGATGTCTCCTTCTAAATATGATGATTTACTCGACAGTCCAGATTTGATGATCACAGGTGGGACATATTACTGTTGGGCCTGAGATTTTTCTTTCACCTTGTTGAATTTTGGTTTTATTTTTTGTTTTCTTGTCTTTACCAAGGACTCTTTACTCTGACTTTGATAGTCCCATTCTGTAGTAATTTCCTAATATGTTTTCTAGTTAATTTGCTTGCAGTCGAGTGAAAAAAAAGCAAAAGATTGAGTGACAAGCTTTTATTTTTAGGTTGACACAACCCAAGTGACACTCAAAGAAAATGGTGTCCAGCTGAAATTGACCATTGTGGACACACCAGGCTTTGGAGATGCAGTTGATAACAGCAATTGGCAAGTGCAGTTTTGCTTACCAGTTAAACTATGGATTCAATAACTCCATAAATGGGATAAATTTTGGAATAGTTTTAGTTTACTTGCATCATGGCCCTATTGAAAAATTTGCCCAGAAAAAGAAAAAAACTCACCCTCATCAAAGGGAGGGGTTTTGGCATGCTATTCGCATCCAAGTACCTAAGCACTGATTTTCATGCATTAAGCATAGAGTGTACATGCCAAGTTTTTATATGTGCTTTATTTTTCAAATGTTTATTAAATTTTTTATCTTATTTTAGTTGGCAGCCTGTCATAGACTTTATTGACAGCAAGTATGATGAATACCTCAATGCTGAGTCACGGGTGAACCGCACAATAATGCCTGACACTAGGGTGCACTGCTGTCTGTACTTCATAGCTCCTACAGGCCATGGGTAATTGTCTTTTTCTGATGTTGATATGAACTCATGTTTGTGTTCAATGTACGGCATGTCCATGCATCCAATTTTAAAATGGAAAGAATTTATTTTAAGAACACTGAACAATAATTTCTTGACTGATTTAATTATGTGTCCAGCCTTAGCTTTCTAAGGGGTTGTACATGTCTGTACCTGAACATAAGAGGTGGTTTATATTTTAATTATTCATTCATCTCTTGACTGATGCTGGTCACTGGGGGAACATATGGATCTATTCAACAGCTGACAAGGGAAAATATTTTATCTTATTCAGACTGAAGCCCCTTGATGTGGAATTCATGAAACGCCTACATGATAAAGTGAATATCATTCCCATGGTTGCCAAGGCAGACACACTGACACCAGATGAATGTCGAGAGTTCAAGAAAACTGTAAGCACTGTTTCTGCTTTCACAAACTATGGAGACAAAGGATTTTACAGAATAACAAATTTGAGCAACCACACAAAAAAAAAATTGGAACACTGCTTTTGCTTTTACTTTCACTCATTGCATATTTTTAAAAATTGAATTAAATGTAGTAAACTTTTTTTTTTAATTAAAACTGTCTACCCTACCAAAATTAACAAGTTAATTAAGCAGTTATATAACCATCATTATATTTTGTGTAAACATTTGTACAAATCTCAGGTAAGTTTGCTTCAATATCATGCATTCTGCAAGAAATAATTTAATCATTCTGATCCCTTATCCCATGAACAAGGGGGGAAAAAGCAAAAAAAAAAGTCTTCAAGTCATAATTAGACTGCTTACATTGAGAGAATTAAATGAGAATATTAAAGAACAAAGTAACTTAAATTGTTTCTCATTTGTGTTGCAGATCTTGAATGAAATCGCGCAGCATAAAATAAGAATATACGAGTTTCCAGACTGTGAGGATGAGGAGGAGCTGAAGGCACAAAAGAGACTCAGGGTATATATTAATATTAATAATTCTTTTGCCATGACTGGGTTTTACCAGTTATTTTGTGTCAAAACGTATTGGGAACTGCCAAAAAAATAAGAATCTCCTGGGAGAAGCAAATGACAAGAACAGTTTCCCTTTTGTTACCCCAATCTGGAGCTTACACTTTAGCCAGTTCCTTGTATAAGTAATGCTATTTAAAAGCATTAGATTCCAAGAATCATCTTATTGATTGCATGCTGTTTTGTTTTACTTTCAAGTTATCATTTCTTGTTCCCACGTCATTAACGTCATGTCCATTAGGTTTGGGGTGATGATAACATGCTTCAGCTGACCATCAAGGGGAGAGAATTTAATGTTTTGTGGGCGTGACATTTGTTAGCCTATGAAAAAGCTGTCATTCTTGATAACTGATTCAGACATAAGCATGAAGCTTACTTCTTGTGAAAGTAACTACTTTGTGTTTGTTGGAGATACCTTTAAGACTGCCAGTGAAGGAGCTGTGCTGTAGTTTTCTCCTGTTTTATTTCAGGACAGAGTACCGTTTGCTGTTGTGGGAAGTAACCGTGTCATTGAGGTTGGAGGCAAGCGCATCAGAGGTCGACAGTACCCTTGGGGTATTGTTGAAGGTGTGTTTCTCTGTTCAGTGTTTTTATATCACCCAGTAGTCTGTGATTTTTAAATAAATAGCTTTTCTTCACTTTTTTTTTTTTTTTGAGTAACAAGCATTAAGCTGTACAATCATTGCAGGTTTTTATATCTTCTTTGGACTTCGTGATATTTCTTTTCTCTCTCTCTCTCTGGGGGATGGAACAGAATGATGACTTTTTATTTAACTGTAGTGACCATGTTGCTGCAAGTTAGGGGGTTAAATGTCTTTGTGAATTATTTGTATTTTTTTTAAAAATATATATTGTAGTGTCCTATAATATAAATGAGAGTATTTAATGTTTTATGGTTGAAACTTGTTCTTATTCATAAAATTAATGCCTACCACTGGCTCAGTTTCGTGGCGCAATGGTTAGCACCTGTCACCAGTACAATGAGGGTTGGCTTTCCTGGGTTCAGCTCTCATTTTGTGCACGCTGTTCTTTCTCTGCATGTGGCATCTGTTTACAGGGCTGGCTGCCTTGCCGTAATATAGCCTCAGTTGCTGGCTTGGTTTAAAACACCAATTTCCCCTTCCCCTCCAACTGTGAGGGTCAATATCTCATCAAGTTCTCTGATGATACTTCACTGCTCTCTCTTAGTAGGCTATCATGTAGCTTTGGGTGGATTTATTGCCTGGTATGATGACAATTTCTTAGAACTTAATGTGAGTAAGACCAAAGAGATAGCCTTTGATTTCTCTCAGGATTCTCCACCAAGTACCACAAGTGTCATCCATGACAAGGAGATGGAAGTTGTCTCTACTTTTAAATGCCTGGGCACCATCTTTGATAGAGACTTAGCTGTGATCCCAACACTCGAACTGTCGTAAAGGAGGCACTCTCAGCAATGTAGCTTTTTTTATCTATCACAGAGTGCTTGCTATTCTTGTTTATCTGTTTTACAGCAGCTTACATCATGCTGTATCCACTTGCTCCACTGGGACAGCCCAGAGTGCTATTCAGACTCTGCATAACAGGCAGACACATCTGAAAGTGTCTGAAATCCTTCACGACGACAGTCATGTCCTGTTGGAAGAATTTTTTTTAACTCTCATTGGACCGCCTATTCTGTGTACCTGCATGCAGGACACAAATGTTACTGTGTGCAAGTGAATGGAGCTGTCTGAACTACGAATGTATGAGTCTGTTTGTTGGATATGAATATGTTGTATTGTTTTGTGCTTTCTTTTCGAGCTGCCCTGAATTGTCCTCTGGGATAAATAAAGTCTTATCTTAAAAATGTGTGTGTGCAGTGGAGAACCTGGAGCACAACGATTTCATTGGACTCCGCAACATGCTCATCAGGTAAAGATAACTTATTTTAGCTTTAGGGGAATATTAAAACCCAGAGCAGAAAATAATAAGAAAAAAATTAACATGTGTTAAAGGAAGCTGTAGTCTTGTTAAAACTGTGAAGCAGGTGGCTAAAAATAATCATGTTTATTTCAGAACACATATGCAAGATCTGAAGGATGTGACAAATAATGTTCACTATGAAAATTTCCGCTACAACAAGCTGGCACCTGTAACAGCTGAAGGCAAGGTTAAACCTGGATCTCTCACCAAGTAAGCTTACTGATATTATTATTTTGTTGCTGACATGAAATATAAATTTTCTTTGATTTTTTTTTTCTGTTCTCTTATGGAAAACAGGGTGGTGTCCCTTTAAGTGATGTAACTCTTTTTTTTTTGTGTTCTGCCATAAACTATATTGTGGTCTGAATCATGCAGGGATCCCCTTACTCAGATGGCAGAGGAGCAGCAGGAGCACAATTTGAAGATGAAGAAGATGGAGGCAGAAATGGAGCAGGTCTTTGAAATGAAGGTCAAGGAGAAGAAACAGAAACTGAAGGACTCTGAGGCAGATGTGAGTTTGATGTGCTTTGTAGTGGCCTGCTACTAATACTGTCTTTGGGACTAAGTTATAAAATGCTTGTTCTCCTCATCTTTATTTTAAGGGATGGAGCACTCGAGGATAGAATATGCTAGAGATTGATCCTTCTTCAGATATATTTTTAAAGACATAAAATCAGAAGCATTTTTTTTTGTTTGTTTTTCTTTTTATTTTCACTAAGCTACATGTAACCTGTTGATCATTGCTTGCCCTCATTTTTTTGTATATTTTTTTTTATTAAGCTCCAAAAACGATCCGAGCAGATGAAAAAGAGCTTAGAGCAGCAGCAGCGAGAGCTGGATGAGAAGTGGAAAGCTTTTGAGCGTGAAAAGTCTGCCTGGGAAGAGCAGTGGGGTGAGAGGAGGCGATCACTTGAGAATTCAAAAGAGTGAGTAAATATTTATGTGTAATATGGGTGTTTCATCACTTTTTGCTGTGTCACTTTCTCATTGTTCGTCTTTTTATTGGCAGGGGCTTAAATGCTTTTTCTGTTTATTTCATAGTCTAGTGATTCACAGCTGCATTTTAAACATGTTTTTATTATTATTTATATAAGAATATGTAGGTTCCCCCTTTTTTGATTATTAGAAGCACAGAAATAATAGCTGCATATGGTGTTGTATAATCTCACAAGTGCTTAGAGATGCCTGAATTTTTATAGGTTTTTCTTTCCCCTCCCCTGTCCTGTCCTATTTTTTTCAGCTGACCAAGAGATTTTGTCTTATTTTTTTTTTATGCAAAATGGTGGTAGTCTGCTATTCTAGCAAAGGTTTTGGTATATAAGGCATACAAATCAAAGGATTTGTTTTGCTATTGAAATAGGAAGAAATAGGAACCTTACCACATATCAGGGAACTCATAACCTTAATTATAACCTCAGAACTATTTTGGGTGAGATTTATGGTCAGGATGTATCTGACAGAAAACCTGACAGAAACTGTCGTAGACATAATATTAATTTGAATTTATAAAGCCGGTTTCCCTGTGTGGATGCAAATTTAGTGCATCTAATATGCCGCCATTACCACTAAATGCTAAATCTGTGACTAGCATGTCATTCATTTTGCCACCGAATTATGTATTACTTATGGATACATTTATCTCACACTGCACTCCAGGACTTGTACACAGAACAGCACAAAGCTCTTTCCCATGGTCAGACTAGTTAAAAACTTTAACTAGGTACCATTAGCAGCTAATGAAATAACATGGAATGCTGCTAATGAATACCACACCAGAAACAGAGAACATGATCAAGAAAATAATGAGTTGTTTTGTGCTGTTATTGTTTAATTGATGCAGTCAAGTAAGAAAAGGAAGTAATTGTTAAAGCCCATTCTTGTGTATGTAGAATCAATAAAAGATCTGTTTGTAATTTACTGCTAGCGGGGCATTTTGGAAAAAGCAGAAGAAGGGCAGGAAAGAGAATGCTACTTTTAAATGCAGTCTGTAGAAAAGTTAGTCTTTCTTATAGTGGAATCGAGATCGCTAGCAAAAAGCAAGAGTTTGAAAAAAAACCCTGCCATACGGAACAAACCAGCCACACTTTAAAGAAATGAACATCAATCAAAGATCTGTCTTACTAAGAGCTGTAGTTCAAAGTACATCGTGTTTCATTTGGATTAATCACTTTGCCTCGCTAATCAAGTATTTATAACTAAGACTAACATGCTAACCATCATGAAGGCGTTGTTTGCATTTGGTGGCTTAACCTTCAGAATAGCCAGAAAATAATCTTTTGTTAATTATGCTCATTGCAAAACAAGTGTGGTATATCTCACAAGGTGTGTAAATGCAACAACTACGACTCCTTACTCCCCTCCCCCAAGAAGAACAAGGTATCATAGGATTGGTTATTGCCACCATGCATGTTGCATGTAAGTAAACACATAAAATAAAGCTGTTTGTCACTGAAACTGCTGCCCTTATCTTGAAAACTGCATCAATTCCAGGGCTTTGCCCATTTTGCTGAGTTGCTGGTACCCTAAATGAAGATAAACAGCGAAGGTAAATTAGTAGCCTGTGTGGGCTGTGGTCAGGGACTGTTGCAAATCTGTACAAGAAACTCAGCTTAGGTTTGAAGTCTTGTACTTGATGCATGGTGTGAATAGCCTCCCTTGAGAATCCTGATTATATCTCTCTACATACACTATCATTGATACAAGGATATTATTACTACCCTGCTTAAATTTAAAAAAAAAAATGGTCCAAAATAAGTCACTAGTTTATTCATTAATAAAAACAACCTTTTCTGTCATATTTTTTGTAAATTGTTTTTTTCCACGTATTCCATTGTCTTCCTATGAGTTCTGCTAAGACAGTGGTTTCAATTTTTTTTTGTGTGAAGAAGAAATAACTGTTCTTGAAAATGGTTTTAAGGTATGACTGCAGTCATACGATTCTTTGGCAAGCAGTATTTTTTGGGGTGGGGACCTTCTTGTCCATGAAAGCATTTAAATTTTCTTAATTTTTCAGACAAGAAAATGCCTTACTAGCACTTAAACCAGTTCACTGTCATTGTTTTAAAGAGGCACAAAAAATTAACATTTAATTTATTGTGATTTCATGCTTCAAAGGCTTGCTATTCAGGCCACCCTTTGATTAATAATATAATGAGGAGTTGTTTCCCCGATTGAAGGAAGGTAATATTGTATGTAGCTGCTCCAGTGTCCTTCATGCAAGGATAAAGCTTGCTGCATTTCTCTTTGACCTTTTCTTCCCATGTGTTCAATCTAAATTGCCTTTTGCTATGTTGTAGAGCATTGCATTTCAGACATCGTGAGCTTGTTGTCACTTTTATTTGTCAGCCCATTGCAAGTCAAACAGAAATGTGTCTTCCTAGATCTGCAGACCTGTCATAGTACAGCACAGCATGAATTGTTTCTCTCTTCCAGGTGGCGCCGTTCAAAGGAGCGACATTGAATGTACCCATTTATTCCATTTCACACAATTTGTTTTGTTTTAAAAACAACTCAGCAGCACATTTTTTTTTACTCTCCATTCACCTTCTATCTTATTTTTAAATTTAACTTTAACTGAAAAAAGTGCCTTGTGTAACATATCTTTAACCTCACATAATTCCCTGCACTTTTTGCTAAAAGATTGTCAGGTACACATTTTTACAGCCAACAATGCGTAGAAGTGAATTGCAAACGAAAGAGTGAATCGCTGATTTTGCAAGCAACATCGTAAGCCCCTTAACTGATCACCCGTAACCCCATGTTTTGTGGCCATAGACATTGGTCTTAAATATTTTGTTTTTTAAAAGGACAGTCAAGTCCATCGTAGCAGCATTTCTAGAGGAATGTATGCACACGGTGATGCTTGTACTGATACATGCCTTGGCAGTGTATGCAATGTCTGTGTGCATGTGAGTGAGCTTGCATGCACACATGCATGCTGCTTGCCAATCCTGTACTCAGTCTTGTGTCAATAATTTTTTTTGAGGTTTGCTTTTATATATATATATGTGAGCATATATTCTTGTGCTTCCACCCACATGCGTGTGTGTCTGTACACACATACATGCTTGTGTGTGCTGCACAAGTTAACATGGCATTCATGCATGCATATCCCTGGCTACATGATAGTAAGAAATTGACCTTTTGTATACTTTGCTGGCTGAATTTTTATTGTTTGCATCATATCCCTCCCCTCTCACCAAAAGTCGTTGCTTTTGCTTTTAATTTTTTTTTCAATCATCGTATTTTTCTTTCACATTTTGTGTTTCAAATTAGTTGCACTTTCTTACCTTATTTTACAATCAAGTGTTTTGTCTTTGTTCTAGAATAAAATGAAAGTTTGGAAATACTTTGAGAATTTTCAGATACAGTCCACAGTTTATGAATTACTGTTTGGTGCAGGGTCTCTCATTAATTGTTACATGTGACAAGAAAACACTTGAAGTGCTTAAATTTAGAAAACGATATGGTCATTGCTTATACAGCTTGTGCAGTTCCTTTGGTTGAGCAGCTGACTGGCTCTTTTAAATGTTGTCTTTGATAGTAGCTTCAACATATGGGAGGTTTTACTTGTGTGTGTGTACTTTGGATGACATTAATTGATTAGATGAGAAGCCTTCGTAAAATTAATAACTGCCTGCTGTTGAAATTTTTTTGTTTTCTTCTGTTTTGATTATTGTTTGCATGTTTTGGTACTTTATTATTTTAATCCTTTTTTTTAAATGAATTGAGTAGTTAATGTACAAGAATAATATTTTCAAATGTTTGCAATTTTAAAAGTATATTCTTTTAACAGAAATTGAAAAAGAAGTGTAGATTGGAGAGTATTGACTTATTTTTGAAAAGTTTTTCTTCTGTTTCCAGTGGCAAGAAAGACAAGAAACGGTTATTCTAAAACCAGGAAACTTTAAAGACAAAGAAAACAAATTCTTGCACTTTACCTCTCTTTTGCTGAAGAAGACAGAAAGATGCGAAGACACCACTTCGCCATGAGCCTGTTATTCCTGGAACAAAGTCCATCAGTTGTGCAGTGTTTTGTCTTCCACCAAAGCACGTCTGTTGGAAAGGCTTCATCCTATACAAGGGATCAAAATTTCATTTATATTACTTTGAGACTGAACTCGCTTGTTCTTTGGTTAATATGATGGCACCATTTGCCTTTTCCCCTTTCTACTTAATGTGCCGAGACTTGTGCAGTGTTTGTCTGATCCATGTTTTACAACATATACAAAGTTTGTGCACCATGTGAGCAAGTCCTTATAATCATGTGACTACGGCCACCTCACATAATCAATGTTGTGTATCCAAGCTTGCCTAACAAGGGTTTGACCTGCTCAAAATATTATCAGATGCCTAGGTTGGTTTAGCTATGTTAACATTTCCAAGTCTGGGCACTTGTTAAGGCAAGAGGACTTAACTATGGGAACAGTGTATGTGTATTTTGATCACATTCATTCTTTTCTTTTTAACTCTGTGAAAATTTAGAAGTTAAGTGGGAGTGCTTTGCCTTCAATAATTAATGAGTGGGAGGAGTAGTGCTGTAGTAGTGTGTTTTGATATCTGTACATTGTGCAAGATAAATGCCACTTAGAAAAAAAGGATGAAACCCATGAATCATTTTTGTACCATCTGGCCACAGTTTGGCAGCATCATTAAACATCTCTTACCAATGTACGGCTTTCTTTTGGTTGTGCTCTCAAAACAGCTCTCTCTGGTTTTCTAGAAACATTTTTTAGTGATTCTAGCTGGCAGCTGGACAGCAAGCAGTAAATTTGATTCGACTGTTGTACATTAGTGAATTGTTGTGTGTAAAATCTTGCTTCTTACAAATTTCAGCGTTTCTTATTAGGGGCTTGCCAGTATGTTTTATGTGAGTAGCTTGGTTTGCTTAGAAGTGTATCATCTTGTATTTTAATTATTCAGTAATAGATTTTTCAGTCCACTGCACAAAAGGAAATACTCTTGCACTTGGCATTGGAAAAAGAATCGTAGATAGGGTCATTAAAGATGTTGGGCCCAAATTACAGATTATTTATTATGTGACTTTTGGTCACTTTACATTAACACAGTAACAGTCAGAATTATGCAGGAAATAATCTAGGTTGAGAAGGGTAATCTAGGAAAGCAAGAGAGCTTAGGTTAATGAACATATTGAAATAAGTCATATCCAATGTCATCTTCGAAACAGTCGATCTATGTAAAGTCCAGTACTTTCATCATCTCACTTTTTATTGAGAACCTTCTGAGAAGGGGAGCATAATGGATGGTGTGCCTTGTGCCTACACACTGCCTAATTTCAGTACTTGTTAATTTCCTAGTGTGATATTATTCTAGGTCTCATTCCCATGAAGTTCTGCTTCTGTTATGATTCACAGAAACAGTCATGGTTACTTTCTCTCACATTCAAAAGTATTGGTAGACTGGTAGCCAAAGGTCTGTTCGCTGCATAGTGTAATGGCACTCTTAAGTCCTAGTGACCTGGTGACCACCATTATGTTTTGGTTACCAGTGTGTCTGGTCATTCTCGCAGCTGAGTCACTTTTTCGGGACTTTGGAGCATCTGGCACCCAGGGAAGCAGTCAATGTGGATAGTCAGAAGCATCAGATCTGGAAAGAATCTGCTTTTCTGATATTTTTGAGGTTCATTCCTTGCCATAGAAAAAGGTTGGATCCAAAAATAGACTGACACTCAGTTTTTCGTATATTCTTCCGAACTGGGTGTAGTGCCTGTATGCCTCGTGCTTCTTGGTACAGGTAGTTGTTCCATGTGGTTGTAATGTTGGGGTTCTTATAAACTTTTGTTATCACTGTTTAATATGATATATACAACTAAGCTTATTTTTCTGTAAATGATATTGTTCCTGTTACGAGTCTTCATAAGCAAACATTTCACATTTTCAGTTAATTCCTGCAATCCAGATCTCACCCCATAGACTATTTTAGTGTTACCTTAGAAAAGGTTGTTCAAAATAAAGCCTATGGCTGGAATAAGAAAATCAGATAACCTTGGAATAGAATGAATTTTAATGTTTTGGGGGAAAATTTGGCAGTTTAATATTACTACACACTTAGTCGAGTTTCAGGTAGGTAAATACTTATTTAACTTGCTGGGTGTTACTTCAGAGATAGAACCTGCCTTGCTTAGTATCCTGGGCCTGCTTTTTTATGTTACGCTAGTCTGGTTTTTCTCTCGCTCAAAGTGCAATGTGACTTGTTTATTTTGTGGCATTTTGATGATTATTGTGTGTAGAGTAGGTTATTTAGCATGCCCAGTCTGTGCTCCTATTTTGTTTCGAGCTCTTTTCTGTGTAAAGGGCAGTTGCTATACTTCTTCATATCTTATAGCTCCATGCATTTAGCTGCGTGTGTGTGTTTTCTTAATTTAGTTTTTATCTCTATTTTTCTCATCACCCCCCTGCCTCCCCTCCTTTTATCATTTTATGTATTTCAACAGTAGCTTCATGCTCACGCACATGAATGAAGATACACGTGTAACAATAAAATTGCAAAATGTGGAATTTTACTTATTTTTAAGGTATTGAAGAATACGTTAGTAAATTAGAAAGTTTAAGTGTTAAGTATTGCTGGCATTTTGTAAAAGCAGATTTGTTAATCTTCGATTAAAAAAAAAAAAAGTCTTCCTGCAATTTTAATAGAAACTGTAAAACTGTGCTAGTACACAAACTTTTTTCCTCTAATGTGGAGTGTTTTCAGAGCGGCTGCTTGTAGGTAAAGTATGTGTGTGCATGTAGAGAGCTTTCATATGCAGTTTGATGCAGTGAAAGATTAAGTTTGTACTTGTTGTATATCACAGAAATGCAAGAATAAATAAGTAAATATTGCACACAGGCTTTTGAAATCTCACATGCAAAACAACTTGTCCCTTGTTCATGAGAGAACAAATAATTGTGGCAGTATGTGACTGTTCCATCACATTTTTTTTCTTAGAGGGAAGACAATTTGCAGAGCTTACTCTTTCTTGCCAATAGCAGATTTTGAGAATTCATGCAAGCTGATGAAAGACATGATCTGAGTGTGTGCGTGTGTTTGTGTGAAGGAATTGTCTTTAAATGTATATTTTTAAGTAGCCATTTAATCTCATTTATTTCCTAGTAAGCTGTGTCAAGCAACTCCACTTCATTTTTCTTTTAAGATGCATCATTTAAGTGAGCACATTAATCTCTACTAGGAAGTATGTGTTATACTAGGCTGCTGTACTTGAAACTAGGAAGCTAATATTTTGTTTAAGTCATAAAAGTTTAAGGACTCTGAACAGCCAAGAGTACAGTACAAAATTTACCAACTTGCTAATTACAAATGCAGTAAAATGAATTATTATTGCTTAGTTACAATCTTATTCCAGTGTAGATGTCTTTGTCAAGAAGCTATTGTCAGTATTGTTTTTATAGTCAACGTTGGATGTGCAGCTAATAACTTTGAATGACTAAATCCAATAAACATCTTTTTATTTATGAATGTCAGCAGGGAATGAACCTGTTTCTTGTGATTGTTTTTTTTTTCGTTTTTTTTGCTGTGTAGATGTGTTATACAGTGAGGCTGAAAGAAATTTTGCCTCGCTGGTGAGGGCGGTAACTTTATAAGAAGCTTACGCACTGTATTAATTAAGGATTGCTTGTTCTTGAAGCTTATTAGATGTTCATTGCCAGAAATAAGGCGACCTGTTGAACGCTGCAAAAGATAAAACCATACTTTGTAGGTGCAGGCATGTGTGTGTTCTGACATGCCTGAGCTGGATGCATGATGCTGGACGCATCCTTTGAGAAGGAACCAACAATAGATGGAAAACCCTTTTCAAAGATTCTCCTAACTTTAGAGTGAACACTCATGTCCTCTGAGTAACACTGTTCTCGCTGACATACCATCGACTATCGTGATTATCATCTGCGATCTACAAAAAGGCTGTAGGTGCATTGCAATAGATGGCAGCTAGCGGCGAAGAGGATATAAAACCACTGACCACAGGTATACTATGAATACAACAGACCTGTTACCTGACTCCATAGGTGGCTGGGAAAGGTGAGGGAGGGAGAGGAGATGAGCACCTTACATAAAGCTGGCCCTGACAAAAGTGAGTTCTCTAACATCCCCACTCAAAACCTGAAAAAGTAGGGGATGATCTTTATCTACCTATCTAAACTAGTTGGTTCTCAAATATCGCTGTCCGTCTGTTTATACCTACCTACCTATTTAATCAGCTGCTTCTCTATGTGTATTTGTCTAATACAGCTGGCTATCTATACCCGTCTAATCTGGTTATCTACCTGGACCTGCCTATCAGATGTATAGCTATAATCTATATGTCTCTTAGGTATAATCTAGGTACAGTGTAGGTCCGTTAAGTCGCGGTCCAGTAATCCGCGAATGCTTGGATCACATGATCTCTCAAACACCCGAGACGTGTTGACAGCTGGCAATCTGGCATTTCGAATGTCCATGATTGACATACTATGCACTATCATTTTAAATATTTAAATGCTGGCTTATAACTTCAAAGAGGTATTTATAGAAGATTAGTCTTTTATTTATCAATAAACAATAAAATAACTTACAATGAAATTCAAATATTAATCTGTTTCATCCACGCAGAGTCAGCGCTATGGAGGCCGCCATTCCAACCGATTCACTCCTTACGATGATACAAACTTTCAAAGTTAATCCGCGATAAATAAATAAAAAAACATTTATTTTTTCATTATTTATTGTAGTTTATGCATTATCAAAAAATACTTAAGCAGTTAATACCTCAATCAGCGCGGCTTAATGGCCCTACACTGTAGTTCGGCCTGAGTATCCGTCCGTTGTGTCTGCTTCGAGACATGAATCCACAAAGGACAGACCCTCTCACCCCTTATGTCCACGGGTACATACAAAGGTCACCAGTCCCACCTGTCGACACAATGTAACGGCCATGTTCTATCTAACGAGCAAGTTCTGTGGCGCTGCTAACGAGCTCTGGTGGAGGCTGAATGAGGGCTGCACTTGATAAGTGTTACGCTATCACTCGTGGACAGCACGTGCTTTCTTCTACTGAGCACACCTGAGTATTCCTCTTTGCAATAAATCAAACAGAATGTAAACAAATAATGAACCGCAAATATTCAATAATTTGGTATCTAAAGCAAATGCTTATTTATGTATATTAAAGGTGTACACCCAGGGTTTGTTTTGTACCAGACGCTAAGGAAAAACCTAGTGGAATTGCTGAAAATATTTCACTCTTTTCTTAAAATGGCCGCCACCCTACTTGCATAATTCAAACCTTTATAACTCACTCAATTTTAGGACTAAAAAGAACAACTTTGGTCTCAAAAGAAAGGTCAGAACATGTAAATTTTAAAAACATACAATTTGCAATATCTCGTGGTAGAGGGTCAGATATAGGGAGAGAAGAGGCTTCCTGTAAGTGGCCAGCCGGTTCAAGTTCAACCCTGCTNGTCTCTGAACCCTGCTTTTGTCATGCACACTCCTCTTGCACAAGGTTCTTAACATTTCAAGGCTTCTTACATTCTCATGTTGCAATGCCTTCAGCTCACCTACAGAGTTCTATGTAGGTCTATCCTCACCCACCACAACAGAAAAAAACAACCATTGGAACCCCCACCTTATTCTGATCACCACGCCTAAGCAATATATCTCTCCCCGAGCAGAATAGAATGAAAACCTGCTTTGTCCATGTCCTGCCGGCAATGTTATATCGCTTCTGTCAACAAAACACAGCGCTCCAGTTGTCGCTAGAAGCTACAGACTGTTTGCTCTTTTGCTCTTTTTCTTGGTATTCACATGAGAAATAAGCTGCAAACAATATCACCACTGTAACGATCAGTGTCCGTGCGTGTAGGTATGTCGTCCTCACGTCGAGTGAGAGGCCAAAGAAACTGATATACAAATGCACCGCCACAAACAATCATCCAAGGCAAGTGATATATACATTCACCGGCACAAACAATCCCGTTCAAGGAATAAAATACAAATTCATTGCCTCAGTCAGGTCCAAGGCAAGTGATACACAAATTCACCATCTCAAACAACCCAAAATCTATTCGCTTTATCATGAAAGCAGAAATTATGATTATGTTTGTAGACGCAGCTGTACTTCTACTAATTACTTTTTTTTTCACATTGCATTTGCTGTTGCTTAATTAGTTGTCACAAATCGATTGAAAAAAACTTAAACTTTTGTTCTCTTGTTTTTCAACTTTTTAAGTGCTCAGGCCAATGCCGCTGACAAAAACTTTTATCACGAATTCGTAAAAGGCTGTTGACGAGGAGTTAACAGGGTTCGCTGTTATCACGGCCCCTGTTTTCACAATGACGAATCGCTGACAACTCATTGTGTGTGTGCAGATGTGGACTGCGTGCGTATGTACGTGTGTGTGTGCGTGTGTATGCTGGCACACGTGCGCTGTTCCATGTTTACATAAGAAAGTTTATCAACGATGAGGTTGGAGGCATTTGGAATGACGTTAACGAGGATAAGTGATGATCTGGCTTGGATAATATCGCTAGTGGCGACCGATTAAGATTAAGTTTCGAAAGGCTTCATAGGGTAACAGGGTAATAGGGTAACAAAGGCAATCACTGAGAAATCCGAGATTAAGGCCGACAGTCGAAAGAATGTATATTGCTGTGTTGAAATTTCTGTCACAGATGAGCTTGACCTGGGTGTACTGTGTTCTGATGATATTCGGCGCTCATTCGTTTCACAGATCAGGCTGTAGTTTCTCCTAATTAAGTAACAGCTTTAATCTTACTCTCGTTGGCAGACTGCGTAAATAATTTGAATTTCTAAACTTGAATTGATTTTAGACTGTTTGGACTGCGGAGTTCTGAGGTATGCATTGTCATCAGTGAAGATCTCAAGGTGTAACACTGTTCAGTAAAATGTTGACATCTACAAACCTACAGACAGGGTCATTGTCGCCGACTTTTTGCACAATGTACACCCTTAACAGACATAACACTCTAAGTGCTTTGTCTGAATGAAAAAACTCAAGCAGGACCTGAATTCTCGTTAACTTAAAATCGAAGAAGGAAATAATAAAAAAAAAAGTTTACAATCGTCTCCAACTGCTGAAGGTCTTCACCACCACCCACACCCTGTTACTTCATCGTGGATTTACTACAATCTTACAGATGATACCCGTGGCGAAAATAAGATCAGCTCAAGACTTGTCATGTGTAGTTCTTTGTCCCAAGATGTTGGCGACGACAGCCCTGTTCAGTCCCTTACCTCAGACTTGCCACCCGCCCATCACGTAATCCCCAATGTGCGTAGTGCGATACCGTTGGACTATTTATCGGTCACCAAGGTACGCCAAGGCTGTCCCCACTGTCTATACCCACCTTGTCCAAAACTCGTTCATGCATATCGTCTGACACTAAAAGTATCACTACTGGGGGCCTAGAGCCCTAGACAGTGGGGGCGAGATCGCTCATCCACAGACGCGCTACGTCACGTAAAAGCCCGTCAAGACGTTTATAGCCGTTTAAAGGCACAGTACACACACATAAACAAACAAACATGCACACTCGCTTCATTCACCTTGGGTGGTCGCTTTACAAATTCTATGATTATCATTATTCGCGTAAGAATACAACAATTAAAGCTGCTCTACATCCTACAGGAACTATAGTACCAATGATACAAAAGATAAAGTAGCATCTACCATACGTCACTTCCTTATTGTTTTATTTACAAAGCTTTCTTAAAATAGAATGCCAACTCGCTTTTTTGTACATAGAACCCTATATATATCTTCTCGTTCTATGTAGCATTTTTATTTGTGGTATTGCACTAATATTGCCGTACCATTGCTCACTTCTTCATTCTTCATCCACAGCCATGCTCTTAGTTCTTGTTTGTCGCTGTCATCTGCTTCTTGACGGTTAATATATTTCTTGTGAAGCTGACTGTCGGATGTTTGTAGTGTTTCCTGTACAGTGCATTGACCTCGCACCCACAAAGCAAATGTACGTGTTTTACAATTAAGTAATTATTTATTATTATTTTATTCTTTTTACGGCGAGGACTAGATGCAAAAAAGTTTTTGAATCATTCTATCACCCTTGTAAATAAACATTTGTCACGATTCTGACATTTCTAGTGAACTGCTGCTTGTACAATAATTTTAAACCACCTCGATCATCCACGTGTGCCCCAGGCTGGCTTGGTGACTCATTTCTCCTTAATTCTCATGCAGTTAAAAAAAAACTAATCGAAACACCTAATTTATTGTTAATATATCTATATATCTACACAGTGCCCGGCTTCACAAACTGCTGATAAACTATTAAAACTCTCAGCCCTGGGACCGGCGCGAAGCTCATTACACGGCATCTGTCATCCCACCCACCCCCGCCCTCGTCAACACTTGCCACGAGGACCACTTACTCACCAAGCGTCACCCACGTGACCCTAGCCGCTCACGCGGTTCAAGCCCGAAATTGTCGGGGGGAAGAGGGAGAGAAGAGAGGGGAGAGAGGGGAGGGGCTGGCGGGTTGGAGGAGTGGGGCAGGCAACGCGTTCCGTCACTCGTGCGCTCGCTCGCGGTCATGACCCAGATAAGTCTATTCAGAAAACTCTAATCACACCCCGGGTATATGTAGCGAGCGGCTTCGTAACTCGATGCCAGTCTTGTAGGATCTGCTGGTTGTATGGCCGAAAAGTCGGGTAGTGGTTGTACAGAGAAGTGTGGGTGCTAGTGGAGTTGAGGTAGGGGTGGCGTGCAGTCCCAGTGGTGTGTGTGCAGTGTTAGGGTTCGTCACAGCCAGGACTCATCGCTCTCCCCTCGACAAGTGAAGTGGATGTACAACCCCGCAACAAAGTGACTTTATCTGTGTTCAGTCAGCAGGATAAACCAAGACAACATATTTGTAGCTTGTTTGTGAGGAGGGTGAGTACTATGTTATTACTGTAATATACTGTTACATGCCTGTGGAGGAGAAATGTCTACTTACTGATCGTCACTCTCTATACACGTGGACTTGAAAAAGTAAAGTTCGGCTTACAATGTTATACTTTTCACTATTCTACATACATATATAGATTAAATAAAATTTGTGTAATATATACAAATATATTTGTCATGATATTCGTTTCATGTGTCATTTCGTTCATAAATTCCACTGGCCGTCATGTTGTGTTAGTCCGAGGTGACCTAAGGTCACCAACTGCTGTGTGTATGTATAATGAGAGAGAAAGCATTCCTTATAGTCAATATGTATATGTACTTATATCTATATATGCTAGCACTACTTGTAATTGTCTCTGTGGACTCTTGTATTGAATCTTGTAACATTGTACCCTTTCGTGTTTTAACGTTTAAAAACGAACCTCACAGATTTCTTCGCCTGCATGTGTGGACTTGTATGTAAGATTTGGTCTACTTGCGACTTTATTTGATAAGATGTAAATATGTAAGCAAACGAGAGTATATTTAATTAATATATCTTAAGCAATTGCTTTCTTTGCATTATTCTGGGTAAAATGAAAACAAATCACAGGCTACATAAATCATTTTAATAAAAAATGTTAAAAGTCGGTTTGGCCGTTGTGGTGGTTAGTGGTTTGACAGCAAAAACGAAACATGTGGTAGGGTGAAACACGAAACAAGATGTACACAGGCCGTGAGCCCCATGCTCGGGCCCTCAGCGCTGCTAACGCCGCCTATAAGCGATCATACTGTACACAAGGCGCACAACTCGTCCCGACACACAGCGCGGTTGTTCCCCTTGCAGGCAGGTGTGGCCACGCAAGAGTGAACTTTCGAGGGCCACTCGGTGAGATCATCGAGTGTTGAATATCAAAAGTTTGTGTAGTGGGGGACTGCATGTGCAGACCTGTGTGATTACAGAGTTGATTACAGCACAACATGTTGTTGTTGTAGTTGTGAGGACTGTTACACTGCTGTAGGCGATTTGTTGTGGTTACAGTGTCTATGTAGGTGGACGATTTATGCTTCAAATACTAGAGTAGTCTGTTTGTACTCCTTTATGTTAATAAGTTTTAACACCCTTCCCGTGACAATTCCGTTGCATTGATTGATGCCGTGATCAGGTCATGTGATCAGTACCTGAAAAACACGAGGAACATCGCAATACTTGTTTTGGGAAGCTTGTAATGTTTTTGTTTCCTTCATAGTGTTGAGAGAACATATGTAACTCAAGTTGTTTCTGGGATAGCCGGGGATGAGCTGAGTTGAGATTATATTCCAACGTTTAAACATAGACACTTAGTTTGTTGTTTTTTTTACTTTATCCCCCACCGACCCACCCAAGTATCTAAACCCTGCAACTCTGGCAACAGCTGTAATGATTGAAGTAAATAACAATAAGACATTTTTTTATTTCTGTGATAATATACAGTTGTCGCTGGTGTTTGTGTGTGTTTTTAAAAAACAAAATGATGCTTCTGTGTGTATTTTGTCATTGGGTGTTGGTGGGGGAGAGAGAGACAGTGTGTGTACGAGAGAGAGACAGTGTGTGTGCGAGAGAGAGAGACTAGTGTGTTGTGTGTGCATGTTGTGTGGGTGTGGAGGTGTCCACTCGTTTCACTGAAGATGAGGTGCATTCATTATTATTTTAATGCATTCAGGCTATGTGTTTTCTCTCTGACCACAGCCGACAGACGACCAACAATTCTGGCTGGCAACGCACTAGCGGCCTTACTGACCTNGCACAGCGCAGCACAGCGAGGCTGTTGGTGCCTGGGGCGACTTGTCCTGCACATCACACCATGGGCGAGCTGACTCCCAACATGCACGTGGTTACAGCGGCGCTGTGGGCACTGGCCTCCACCACCGCAGCCTTCACCACCTGTAAGTACCCCACTCCCTCTCCCTCCTCCTCCTCCTCCCAATTCTCTGCCAGCCAGGATCAGTCCGGGGGGTAATCAACTCGTCATCGAGGAGTGGACTATGAACTGTACTGGCAACACGATGAGGATGATGACATCATCCAGTTTGTCGAGAGTGTTAATCATGCACGTCCTCCCAATCACCCCTCACCTCCCACAACCCCCAAAACACAACGGGGGTGCGGAGGTGACGATCCCTGACCTCACACATCGAGCGCCGAGCGGTCGTGTCGAGTCACAGAGTGCAAGCGAGTGTGACCCTATCCGGGAGGTCAGAGGATTATAGGGAGTTTTACGTCGAGTCAGCAACTATATAAATAAATAATACCGAATTTCGACTTTACTTGAAAAAGTAATAACGAAAATATCTTCTCCAGCACTCCACCCAACTTTCATGAAACAAATGGACACCTCACCCTTGCCAAAGCACAACGCATTTGTCTTTCTCTCTCTCTGGCTGGCCTGGTACGGAAAGGTCACAAATCCAGTTGTAAAGGTCAACGGCCTACCAATAACGGATCCCAAAATATTCTATTGTTTATGGAGGTTGCAAACTTTATCTGACTTGCGAGATTTCAAAAGAATCGGTCGTTGAGCATTATTCGCTTTGTCAGACTTGATTCTGACTTCACATGAACAACTGATAGTCTAATTATGATTTTAAAAATATATATAATTTTGACTTAACTTGATAAAAAAAAAAAACTGCTGGAGTACTGCACTCCTTTTTAATGAAACAAATGGACACATCACCCATACAATTCACTGGTCTTTCTCTTCTCTCTCTCTTGGTACAGAAAGGTCACGAGTCCAGTTTAAAGGTCAGTGACCTAACCCAACATCGGACCCAGGTTATTATTATATTTTTAGGATGTCACATGATCCCTCACCCACGTAAAAAAAAAGAAACTTTACTTATGGGTTAAAACATTTTGTTGTTGTAAAAGTCGTTTGTTTTCATGTCTGCGACTCGTTTGCAAGTTTGGGGCGTAAACTACTTACTACTTCACACTCGGCTGAACTGCCAAACAACCCCGGGTGGATACAAGGGATCCAGGACACAGTGACGGAGAAGGACTTTTTTCTTTGTTTCGTGTCCGGTTGTGATTTACGTGAAATCCACCCGAGACGTGAATGACGTCACCGGCAGAGATTTGTGTGCTGTACGTGACACGGCTTGAGGACAGACATCGATGTCGTCGTCAATATTTCTCTTCTTTTTATTTTTCTTAAAGAAGTTACACAAAAGCCTCCCGCCCTCCGAGTTTACGCTGATGTCCACACACACACACGCTTCTTGTCCTACCCGGATTAAACTATACGGGAGAAAGAGTGAAGGGGGACTCGGGGACTCTTTCCAAACGAAGACCGGGTAGATGTACCTGTGAAGGTGAGCTCTCACCTGTATATCACCTGCGGTGGCTTGTATTTATTCTGGCAGCTTGCAGAAAGGAGTACGAGGGCATTAACATGGACTTTGTGGAGAAGACAGTCGAAATGACTGGAATGAATTCGCCTCAGGGCTTTTAATGGGACAAATATGGACCTTTGACCAAGTATTGCAATGTTTTTATTTATTTGTATATATCCGTCATGTAAACACTTTGTCGAACTTGCTCAAACTTTTGTCCATGTTTGTATGGATAAGAAAGGGATTTATGGACTATTGAAATATTTTTTAGCTGAGCTGGAAAACTGGACCTAAGTTCTGAAGGGTTAGTTTGATTCAGGCTTTACTTTATTTCTTTACTGCACGCACACACACGCACGCACGCGGGCATGGAGACCGACAAAGAATGTGTAGCGTGTAGTGCACGGCCTCACAGTAAATATCTCGCAGCAAATGAAGAACTAAACATTGTTCTCAATAACAACCAGGTCTTGTTTTAGCGCTGGAGGATCATAAAGTCTCCCTCTCACCCCCATCTCACACTTCAGTCTATAAACAACTTGTTGACCGCAAGTACTGTCATCTCAGTCGTTCGACATTCGAGGCTTGTCGAGCACACACTTTACTTGTTTAGTGAATTCTCCACATGGTGTCGGTCACGCGTCGTTTGTCAGTAACTGCCGCGCACATTTTAAAACGAGCAGCGGCAGGTTTTTCGCCCGTTCACACAGACCCAGGCCCTCCCGCTGGTGACGTCACTCCAGCCCTTGGGGAGAAGGGAGTAACGTCACACAGTCCAAAACATGCTTGTGCACAGTTCATGAAGGTTCTGTTAGTCACCCTCTCTCGGTGGAAGTCAACACTGATATATCATTTTTTAAAAGAAAACTACAATATACATTATATATTCATACGTTACCTACACATATTCACATACACACACACACACGCACACATCCACAAAAACATACACGTAACCTGACATATCTGTAACCTGACAAAGAATGCCTGAATTACCAACGTTTCAGCACGGATAAGTTCAATGAATTCATCATATCTTATGCTTCAAATATTCAAGAACATGCCGTGCACTTTGACCCCCTACTGTCAGGGCAGGGTAGCGATGACCCCACACACCTCTCTCTCATTTTTGACCGACCCCAAACAGCCAGCTGATGCTTTTAAAAAGAATTGTTAGTCGAATTTTTGTTGTCCATATTTTTCTCGACAAACCACTTGAGGTTGTTTTGTTTGTGTGACATCAGATCACGCAGACCTGCTGTGCGGCAAGGAAATCTCGCTCGGACTGGAGAAGACAGCCGCCGCCATGCTGGTGCTGACGTCATCAGACTGCCGTCCTGGGGTCATGGACTGTGGGGTCAGGGTGAGGTCTGACCAGGGCAGTCAGATGATGTTGTCGTTTCTGTCGCTGGACCTGGGCTTTGGTCGTTGTCTGGATGAGTACGTCGAGATCACCAACAACAACAACGGGAGTATAGAGGCCTTCAATGCTAGTGGTGAGCTGGGTGTGGCAGGTGGATGGTCTGGGTGTACACTCGTGTCAACCTATTCTCCTTCTGTCTGTCTGTCTGTCCGTGTGTGTGTTTGTCGCAAATAACTCTGTTTTTTCTGTACACAGGTATAATCCTTCTTTCAGACTCGTTCACTCTCAATGTATCTCATTATCTTGTTGATGTTATTCATTAAGTTATTGTTTACAAACTCCCTAATGTTTGTTTGTGTAGCTAAGTTCTGCAAAAATATGGTACCTGGCTCTGTCATTATATCGTCCAATAACATCACTGTGAGGGTTGTCAGCAGCGGACAGATGCAAGGGACAGGTTTTCAGCTGATGATGACTCAGTTCTACCTAGGTAGGTTTATACTTATCATTCATGATTTGATTTATTTCTTTTGTCAGTACTTATTCTTTTAAAGTTTTTTTTGTTTGTTTGTTTGTTTTTCTTTGGGTTTTTTTCGTTTTTTTTTGTATCTTTTATTTCTTGTTTTTTTAAAAAAAATTTTTGTTCAATTGTTTTTTTTTTCCTTCCTTTTTCCTTTTTTTTTTTTTATTTTATTCATTTCGCCATTGTTTCAAACGCAAACGTCAAACCACCAACCCTGCCGAAGAATTTGTCTTTTTCGCCATGTAACTGACCTTTACCCTCATGCACTCGCAGCACCGTGTCGCAATGGCGAGTTCACCTGCAGCAACGGCCGTTGTATCAATGGCGACCTGGTCTGCGAAGCTGGGATGTACGACAACTGCGGGGACCACTCCGACGTCTGTCACCTCGGCGTTAACATGATCATCAGCATCGTCGTCGCAGTTGTCCTCGCCATCCTCGTCATATTCCTCGTCGGCTTGTCCCTGTGGTACAGGATGCACAGCCCCACGCACCGAGAAGAGAGAAGACAAGAGATCTTGTTCATGAGGTGAGCACCAGAGTGACGTAGACACATTCAGGTAACCACAGCAAGACCTGAACACTAGGTACACCGGTTCGTATCTCCTGCGAGGAAGAAATTGCTACAACTTTCGTAGACTGTGATATTTTTTAGCACAGATGAGGGTTGAGGGTTGTGCATATGTAGTAATATTTGTGTTCTATATATTTGCCTAAACAGGACATACAACCTTCCTTTCAATGTTAGAGATCATTTCATGAAAAAAAAAAGACTTTAAACACTCATCTGTTTGAATTTGAAGCAGACTGGGGTCAGAGTTTAAACCTCATCTCTTGCCCTGGGTCATCCCGTCCGTCTAGGTCACCTGGCTGTATAAGCGAAATTGCTGACGAAGAGTTGACAGTCGTTGACAGATGTTTTACATTGGAAGAAGAAAAAAAAATACTCGTTTTTTTTAAAATTTAAGGAGAGAGAGAGAAGTCGCCCAGTCAAACTCGACAAAGACCCTTGTCTACTCGGTGTGGCTCACCTGTCAGACGGTTGAACACAAGGGCAAGTAATTGCAGTCAATCCCCTAGGCGGAACTTGTTTGATGTCATCTGTCAGGTGTGCGTCACGTGGCTGCACAAAGCCCGGTGCATGTTCCTGCTGAAGGTGTGCACACAATTTTGAAGTCCTGTTCACCCACCCCTAATTTTTAAAAATCAGAACAGTTTAGTTCTTCTCACACACCTCAGCTTCAACAGAGCAAGCAGGTGTATTTTTATTTGTGGTACAGTATAAAGTTTCCTCGCCTCAAGCCTTTAATGTCGACATTTCATTCACCGCGGCTATGGGCAGCTAATACCGGAATTAGTCAGACATATTTTCACCTGTTCGGGATTGTCACCTTTCTGGATGTCTTGCGTGTGCCCTCCCTTATTTTCCCCTCCTCTCCTCGTTTCTGTTCGCAATTTTTTGCTCTCCTTTTTTCATGGATTTTTATAATCACATCCTTACATTGTCATCCTGTCGTGATTGTTCCCCTTGCCCTGTAACAACACACATCAACTGCCAGTCATTGGTTTTCATCATCGTCATCGCCTGTATTTTCATCAACCAGCCAGCCAGTAGCTATTTCCAAGTGCATGATAATTATTTTTTTCTTCCCTTGATATATTTTCTTTTGCCTTCCGATTTTACAACATTTTTAATACAACTGCATTTTATTTATTTTTCAGAATATTATGAGAACACCACTCTGTGGGAGGCTACACAGGTTTCCAAAGACTGATATTGTTAAAAAATACAACCCCCCCAAAAAAAAAACAAAAACAAAAAAAAAAAAAACAGAGTTCCCTCCATGTACTTCAACTGCCTTCAAGACAGAAAGTGCGTGACGTCAGCAAGTCGTTGTTGCTAAGCAACAACTTTTTATTAGGCATCCGGCCGGAGGAGGGAGGACTGTCAAGAGAACTTCTTCCGGGCGTAGTGGCCCTGGTGTAACCAAGGGCAACGGAGCGCGCAGACGACAGAATGTGGCCGGACAGCAGTGATAAGACTTATTTTATTGTCGATCGTCATCTGTGAAGGAAACAGACTTTCTGACGCTGGAACAGACATTTTCGTTGACATACTTTATTTGTAAAGACTTGTTGGGACTTGACTAACTTTTGCAAAAGCTGCCAAGATGAAGTGAGTGCAAAATGAGTTAGTGAGTGAGCAGGAGAGTGAGTGAGTGAGTGATGTGTAGGAGTTTGTACGAGCATGAACTTTTTGCTCATTTGTGCATATTTATATGTATAAAAGAAATTAAAATATTTCTTTGTCTATGTACATATCCAATTTTTCTAGCATTTATTTCATCCGATATGAGATGATCTGTCAAGGGATGTTATTACATTCATACGTACAGTAAGTATTGTTGCCAATATCATGTAAGTATTGATACCAAGAAATTGTAAGTATTGATTAAAAAAAAAAAACTAGTCAAAGATTTCCTCGAAACCTAAACGAAGTTAAATTCACATCGTAAAACTGTGTGATGGGCGTGGTCGGTTCATATGATTAGAAAAGAAGAAAATTTTCGTAACATTGTAATATTTTTCTTTGGTCAGAAAATATAGTGTAGACGACATCGACATCCATTCTCTTCCCCTTCTGAATGAAACTTCAGAAAATCGTAAATACTCTTTTAAGGGGTGGATTTTAATTGAGTTATCTGTCGTTTGTAAGGTTCTTTATATACACGACTGGTTAATTAGAAAAAGGGATCTGACCCCCCTAACATGCAGCATCGTATTTAGTCAGAGGACCCAGCGGTCAGTTCCAACTGTCCAATCGCTTAAAAAAATGGCCGACACATCTTTTGAAGGTTTTTGATGCTAAATACTCGCCACACCAAGCTGCTCGTCAATTCTCAAAGAGAGTTCTTTAGACATGAAAATCCAAAGCATTTTCCGATGGGGGTTTGGGAGGAGCCACCCATACTTAATTTTTGTTTTCGTGAAGACACGTGTCCAGAAGTCCTAGTGTCTTCAAATAAAGTGAGCCTGATGGTTGAACTCTATCGTGAAGTTCAATGAGGAAATCGGCAATTCTCCCAGAAGCAGATGGATGATGTCTTTTTACTTCAGAACCGTTTTTCTGTCTTTGTTGTTATCCTGTTATTTGTTGATCACAAGCGACAGTAGAAAACAATGTAATCGGAAAATATTCAGGTCATAGAAGTCTTCCTTATTTTATCTACTTTTAATTAGTTTTAATATGCATAAATGAGAGCATGATGTTTTTTTTGTTCCTGTGAATAACAACAACACGGTTGGGAGCTTGTGTGATGCGTGAACTTGTCTGGCTGTGGGTTTTTCGCTTTTCTTGTCCATCATGTTCTGACAGGTGTTGGCCAGTAAATTCATCCTAGCATTCACACATTATTTTACTGAGTGGAAGCGCGTGTATGTTGAAGAAAAGGTTTATCCAAGGACGTTTCCGAATAATTTTGTTGTGGATGCAGGGGAAGAGATCATCCTTCAAGTTCAATGCAAGCTGTTCTTGGAAGACATCGTTGCAGAAATATAAATATCATTCTCTACTCCTCAACCCCTCCTATCCTTGCCTCTCTGCAGTAAACATGTAATACATCTTGCTTTTATCATGTCAGGTGCTTTTTTCAGACGGTTTCCTATTTTCTCGTTTTGCTATTATTTCTCAGTATAATTCCTGTCGTCTGATAAAAATATTTCCCGGGACACAGGAAACGGAATTGTTGAAATAAGGTTGAAGTTTTTAGCTTTATTAACGATTCTCTCTATAAATACAAAGATATATCAAGACTGAGTTCTTATTCTTTCACATTGAGGTACCTAATTGTTTATTAACAACAGCATATTAATCTGTAGTCATTAGTCCACAAGGTCGACACATTTCAATGGAGAGGGAGGGACACAGTTTGTAAACATTTGTCAAAGTCAAGAGTTTTGCTTTAACTAACGGCAATAACATTTTGGTGAATGTCTGATGTACACACTTGTATGTAGGTCGTGCACACACCTTCTGCAATCTGTGTTTATCAGAAGAAAAAATGTCCATGAAAAATATTTTATATTTAATTTTGCTGTAGTTTTTTTTCTGGGATTGGTAGTGGAGTGGGGCGGGAGGATTGAGGGATGAGTGCGAGGTAAATCTCAAATATTTTTTTGAAAGCGCATCATGTGATATATGTTCAGCTTTTTCATTTATTTCATTCATCACTTATTCTGATCTTGGCGAGTACACTGTATTTATAAATGAGCCAAAGATACTGTTTCCATTGTGAACAAATTTATTAGTGGATTAAGTGGTTGAGATTCATGGCTCTGTTCAACCTACAGACTGTTGGCTGGAAATGTAATGTACCCTTTGATCCATTCCTGCTATTTAGAGGCGTCTGTAAAGTTTCATTACTTTAAATACAACCGTTGTCTAATTATAAAGATGTTTTTTCTTCCTGTTTTCTAAGCATCTGTTTGATAGACCATAACACTCCAGACGGAGGTACACGCACGCACGAATCATAACTACACAATCATGGTCTCTCATCCACACACAGGCACGAATATTTTAGTTCTGCATGAAAGATGCATTCTCCAATAAATTTTATTACTTGCTTATATACACATATAACGTACACATGCATAAATAATTTAATACACATGTTTACATAATTTACACATGTAGAGGTGAATGGGCTGTCAAATAGTCCAATGACAGTTTTCGTCTTTTCTGTAACCAAAACAAGCTTTGTGGACTGCCGTGCGTCTGGCCACACCCAGTGAATAACCACACCCTGTCGTGAGGGTTACCTGTCTACTAGGCTGTCGTGACAGTCATCCTTCTGAACTGCAGCAGGTGTGTCCGTGCGCATGCGTGGACGCATGTTAGAGAGACGTGTGACTACAAAGATTAGAAAATGTCTCTGCTTCCAAAAAAAAAAACAACAACAACAACAAACCAAAAAACAAGAACAAAACAAAAACAAAACAAAAAACCAAAACAAAACAAAAACAAAACAACAACTGATAGAATTAGTTCCTCTTTGTTTTTCAAGCTATGCTTGTAACTACAATATTCTCAAATACGAGAATAGTTACTCCTACTGGTCACCGTCTCTAACCGCTCTAACTTCTTTACCTACAAATAACATCGCAACCACCGCCTCTGTAAAGCAGAAACATTTCTCAAGAACAGCAATCAAAGGTAATAATAAAGAAATTACTGGTCTCAAATGTAAGACGACAATGCTTCGCAATTAATTCATAGTCTACTTACAGATAATTAGTCTCTTTTAGCTGAGACGCAAAATAAATAAATAAATATTGACAGTATTTAAATATCTCCTACGCGGATGCCCTACTCACCGGTCCAGGAGGCTGTGATGTTTGTCACCTGACTTTGATCCAGAGCTGGTCCGGCCACATTCATCATTACTTCTCCGCTACTTGTCCAGTGGGACAGGTGGCGCCTCTCGTGACTTTCTGACAGCATTCTTGTAATGGTCTTGTCATCGTCTGGGCGTAATTTGAGTGAGTACGCACGCGCTGTAGGTCGTAAGAACAGGCGTGTCCCCACAGGTCAGGCTCCGCAACTTACCTGCTCTCGTCAAAGCTCGAGTCGTCTGCCCAGCTGCCTCCTGCTGCTGATGCTGATGTTGCATTAATCTACAAGACCAGACTTGGACATTTGGCCGGTCACCGAATTCAGTCGTGCTGGGTGATGATCAACGGTCTGTGGGTGACCGTTGGCAATCCACGAAATGTACCGCTTCACAAACTCTGGCATCTTTAAGAGATGATTGCATCTGCAGTGTTGCATTTAATAATCTTTCGGCAAGAAAGGATTAATTAGTGTTGCAGTCGAGATTGAGACGATATATAAAGTCGAGAGGACCAAAAGGACACCAGGACGCTGGCAAGAGGTCAACAGGACGCTGGCAAGAGGTCAACAGGACGCTGGCAAGAGGTCAACAGGACGCTGGCAAGAGGTCAAGGAAGTGAGAGGGGTTGTTGCAGGAGTACTAAGTACCTTTATTCCAGCTCCACCGAACCTTGCTCTACGAGAACTGATTAGATGCGTGTGATGGCGGGCAGGGGCATGAGGCTAACCTCGGAGGTTTATGTGCTGATCGTTGTGGCTGTTACAGCACTTGCGTCCGGAGGGGGATCACTGCAGACATGTAAGGATGAGCTGTAATAACTGTAAATTGTCATTTTTTTCTGTTTCTCATTCTCTGTCTATACTCTCTTTTTGTATCAATATAGATGCTATAGATATGTGTTAGCTTATAGTCTGTAAACACTTGTTGTAGGAATTATCTAACACAACAGACGTTTGCGTGTGAACTTTGAAAAAGGGGAAAATACTCATCAGACTTCAATGTAAAGAAGGCCTTTTACTGAGGTGGCAGTAGCAAACGACATCGATCCAAACCATTTTTAAAATATCCCTTATCATAAAAGACATTTTTCTTATCTTGACCACATCCTGTAAAACAAAGCTCTCGTGTGGATTCGTTTCCTTTCATTCTTCATATTTTTTTTTAAATATGAAAACAACTTCAGAAAAGTTTAAGTGCTTCTCAATCTCATCAGCATCCGGCAGCAAGGTGTTCTTTCCTGCAGTTAAGTGCAGGCGGCTCCATCTAGTGGTGAACCTTGATACAAGGTGTCCGTACAGCAGACTTTCAAACATTTACAGATGTTTAAGTTTCTCTCTTGGCTTCCCGGAGCAGATGTCAGCGAGTTTCATGATGATAATCACCGTTCGTGAACACATCAGTCGACATTCAAACGTAGGTCCTGACTCCGAAAATAAATACAGATCTTCATCCGACAATAAATTTATATATTTATTTATTTATTTATTTATTTATTAGTGCAGATTCTGTTTGTGCATTTTGGGTAATTTTGCCGTCCAAGTTTGAGAAACAGCAAAATTTACCTTGACCATGTCATTTGAAGAATTCAGTTTCAAGAAAGATTCTTTAACAGCCAAAGCAGGCTAGCTATGATGTATGACCCGACAGGCTGGTGGGTCGGCGTTAGATGATGTCGTCAGTCATCGTGCCATCGTCATGCCATGAATGATAGAGATTTCTTATCTCTTCAGTTAGAGACTTCGTACTGTGATGTATGCAGGACCATACATATATGGCATGAAGTATCTTGTACAGAAGCTTCGGTCCTTTTCGTAAATATTTATGTATCAGGATTTAGCCACACGGAAATGGCGGCATCGTCATGCAGGCGAGAATTATGTTCACCTCGATGTCAAGAACTTGATATCGTGTATAAATACAATGCACCCGTCAGGCGGTTAGACAGGTGGATGCTAAATTAGCAACCGTCACACTGCCACGACACTCGACCCTCTAACCCACTAAAATACAACATTAAATCATTTTCTCCTGACACAGGATGTGTTAAACCGCAATGCAAAGAGAAAAGACGAATAGAAAAGAGGCAAAAGCATCAGGAGATATTTTCGTCGAAGACTGAAGCCGAGAAGCGTTTGTGATTAGAAGAGCACCTGATTTAAAAAAAGACTAGAAACTTTAAAATAAAATAAATAAAATTTTCTTTTTAAAACACGCTTTTATTTGCAATGCACTTAAAAGGATAACATATTTTTTTTTTCATTAGGTCTCGGTTTTTTCTTTAATACACATAACTTGAAATATTAAAGTTTGAGGGGAAATCTAGCTACTAAAAATCTGTTCATCAGTGCCCCACAACTTAAACATTTTAAGTTATATGTATTGAAAAAAAATCATAATACTTAATAAAAAGAATTATTGTATCCTGTTAAGTGTATTTCAAATAAAAGTATTTTTTAAAAATTTTCTTTGACTTATTTAATTGCTGTTGCAAACACCACAAACCAACGGTCCTTGCCTTGATACAATCATTATATAAAGAGGACGAGGGGATAGACAACTGTTCATACTTGAATATCTGTGTTACAGACCATCCGTGATTTCCATGTTAGAGACAGCTATCCACCCTGAGTATCCATACTGTACACCCCGTTTATTCCACTATTATCGCCCTTTTCGTCTACTTCCGACAGATTATTTGGACGAGTGGTGCCACAAGACACTGGACATGGCGGTGCAGGGGGTGGATGCCGGTCGCCTGTTGCTGAGGTCAGCGGACCGAGGGCTGCTGTACCCGGACTGCCAGGTCTTCCTCAGGGCGCCACCCGGCAAACGCATCATCTTCCACTTCCGCTTCTTCGACATCCACACCCCCGCCGAGTGCAGCAGCGACAACCTGCAGCTGTTCGACGACCGCTACATGCAGCAGGAGTTGACGGGTAGGTCCCCTCCACCCAGCCCCACCCGACTTTCCCCATTCAGCCTTTGTGTTATAATAGAATTTGTGTCACGAGGGTTGGTGGACGAGGGACAAAGGGAGGTTTCTCTTAGCATCTACACGAGTCACCTTGGATGACTTACCTGAGCAATGGCCGGGTAGGTCATGTTGCCGCCAGGGGTGTGTTTGGTGACATGTTGACGACAGGCACGTCTGCAGAATGGGCAGGTGGAGGGTAAAGGTCACATTAATCTTTCTCAAGAACTGGAACTGGTTTACACTTTTTTTCTCTCTCGTTAAAACGTGTCATTAAGAGCTCGGTGTAGAAAGTGTCGGATATCTGACTAATAGTCATATTACTGAATATATTAATAATTTATGATAATGTTGTAGTGTACATGAAGGAAATTAAGGAACTTATAGAACAGCCTGGAAATGAATCATTTTAAGACAGTCTCCCATGAAAAGAACACAAGAAAAGAACAATGATATACACCTCACATAGGGGAAAGTTCCCTCTGAGTTCTGTCGCTTCCTTTGGATCATCTGCAAAGTGTAGAATAATTAGTTAGTGTGAAGAAAAAAAAAATGTCCTCTATTTGACGAAACCTCAGGTGAGACTGTCTGTGCAGGTGCTATGTGTAACTTGGGGCTGGTGCCAGCAGGTGTGTATACCTCCACGGGCCAGGATGCTGCAGTCCGGCTGCACAAAAATAACTACCTGGCTGACCAGGTGGAGCTCATCTTCACCGCCTTTCACCTGGGTATGTGAAACACTTCACTGGGTATGCCATACATCCACATTGCCTAGCTGTACACTCCGTTGCAGCTGGGCGGGTCACGTGACCAATTAAATCTGACATATATACGATACTTAGAAAGGAAAAGACAGAGAGCTAGTAAGGAGAGATAGAGAGAGAGAGAAGAGTTGAAGAAGGTACATCAACTATAGAAGAGATTGTTAATGAGGGACGGTGAAAGAGCAAGAGTTAAAGGTTGGTAATGAAAAGTAATGAGATTTAAAGACGGGTAGCTAGATAAATAGTGAAAGAGGATAGTGAGGGTTAATAAGAGAGATAGTTACAGAGGAACAGCGAAAGATAGAATTTATATTGGTGAGAGAAATAGCTTAAAAGAATAAAAACTAATAACAGAGCTTAAGAGGAATAGTACAAGACAGAGAATTGAAAGATAGAGAAGGATAATGAGAATGTAGTTAAAACTATGAGATAGGAAGACAGGAGGGGAAAGAAAAGCAAGAGAGCGAGAGAGAGTGGCGGAGAGAAAGGGAGAGGGAGGGACCCAGTGGCTAAAGAGACGCTGAGTGTCAGTTCCTGCTTGTTACAGCCCCGTGTAGAGACAGTGAGTTCCAGTGCCACAACTCACACTGCATCGACAAGACCATGCGTTGCGATGACTACGACAGCTGCGGCGACGCGTCGGACATGTGTTTGCTCGGTCCTGCTGGTGTCGCGGGCGTCGTCATCGCTTCTGTTATCCTCATCGTCTTCCTCGCAGCTATCATTGCCGCCCTCCTTTACCGCAGACATCGACGCCGACGTCAGGAGAAGGTATCGGGGTAAAAAAAAAAACAAAAAACAAAACAAAAACCCCCCCAAAAAAAACAAAATAAAAACTAACCTTCTTTAAGGTTCAAAGTAAAACCATTTGCTGTCCTGAGTGAGACGCCATCTTGAGTCTACTTCCACCCACAAACTCAAACTGGTTGGACTTACTGACTACATGGTTAGGTGGTGGGTAGGGGTGGAAAGACTCACTCGGCAGAACCGGATACAATCTGCTTTTTTTAACATTTCTATTAAATCAGATCTTACTACTATACGACTGGTAGAAGACCTGATACTGGGGTCATTGAGTGCAGCTATAAACTCTTAAAATTGTTTGGTTCTGACTCAAAAAGACTTTTTCCTTTCTGTGGTTTACAAGGCTATATTATTATTATTTTTATTTTATTTTTATTTTATTATTATTAATCACGGGATATATTTTTTCTTTTATAATGAAGGAAAGTTTTGAAAGCATGTTGTCGGTAATGTACACATGATAGTATCAAAGAACATTGAATCTTTTTTTTATATTTGATAGCATGCTATGCATAATGGCTCAGGCTCATCAAGTCCTCTTTATTTTGTTTGTATTTTTGTGAAGGATGTTGAGACGTTTTCCCAGTGGAAAATTACCCAGAGAGCAATGTCCTCGTCTGCCTGATGTATTCACTTGGGGACAAGCGCACTATGCATGGCAAACTCTTAATTAAAAATAAATGCAGTCTAGCTTTTTTCTAGCAGATGTTTTGCTACCAACCCTCAAACCTTTTTCTCTCCTTACCTCAAGACCATCTTGCATGTGCATGTGTCTGTGTCTCGTATTTATATTGTTTTTCGTTCTTATGTATGTGGGATCAGGTACATTTGCAGGCTACTGCTTCGCTACTGAGTCTGACTCAAATTAATTATTTTATATTGATTTAAACTATATTTAAAACATATTCACTTGATGTACAGTAGTGTCACATATTGTAAAATGCATACACAATTTTGTTTGAACATTAGATTGTACTTTAAAACTTAAATAGGAATTAAATTTTTTCATCTCTGTTTCCTTCTTTGGTCTTTATGTATCAAACCATCGGCAGATTGCTGATATACGATTATACGTTCCTGTCAGCTGATATAGTTTTCAATGATACAATTAACTGAAATATTCATGTTTTGTTTTTCCCACGTTGGTATAAAGAAAAATGCACAGGGAGTGGGATGTCATCCTTGTACCTTGAGCATCACCCCACTCGCTTGTTTCTCCATGTATGTCTGTCTGGCTTTCTGTCTGTCTGCATCCATCTGGATATATCCTGGTATACCTTGGTATAACCGGGTAGTTTACAAGCATGGGATGTGGACAGTGTACGCAGGCATGCGTGCTGGCTTGTATGCTTTGGGTTACTATGGAAACGCTTTAACGCTGCGCATGGCAACCACATGAGACACGAGACCGCGCTCACACTACTGTCGCCTAGGCAACGATCTTCAGCTTCTCCTCGTTTGTTGAATGAGAGAATCCTGACTGGGAAGGGAAGGAATCTTATCATGACTTTTGGTTGCATTCTGTTTGTCGACAGAAGCACGTCCACAGACACGCCATTAAAAACGGCGCAGCTTGGAGTGAGAGCAACGGTCGGTCCGAAATGTTCGAAGTCCCCCATTCAGAGTCCAGGATGACAGGCTTCTCGACTGACGCCTCATCCGGGGCTTCTGGGTTTGTGAAAAGTACGGCTGTAGAAGAAGCTGACACGACGAAAACGCCGAAGAAGAAGAGAAAGTGGAAGAAAACTTCCAAAGGCAAAAGATTTGCTTGGCGAGACGAGTCGCGCGCGGACCTTGACCTCCACACAAAAGGCGTTTCCAAGGAGACCACCTTGAAGAAGGTCAGGTATGAAGATGAAGTGGTCCCTGATATTTACTCCATACCCATTAAGCCATCGTCGAGGACTCAAGCCTGGGGTGAGACATGCTGTAACGGTTCACTTCACGTTCAGAACCAAACCGGACATGCTGCGTCACATGCAAGGAAAGACAACTCCAGCTGGTCCAAACAAGCATGGGAGACCAACACTCACTCTATGGAAGGGATGGCGAAGAACGGAGAAAGCCAGTTTCCGGTTTACGAACTGGATGTGATGAAACTTGAAGACACCTGCCGACGGTTCCACCCGCCCACCTTCTACGATCACGTCTTCAGTTTCAGACGTTACCCTTCCGGCGCCATGAGAAAGGCCGGCAACTCGACTGTCACGTCCAAGAGGATGGGTTATCGGCGTCTTCAGCGTGACTGCGGCCACAGCGAGTACCAGACTATTGACAACCATTGTCATGGCAACAGCACCTCCACCTTTCTCAGGGTGGAAAAATAACCCAGGTCACTGACTAGCAAAATAATTTATAATTGAGGTTTTAGCTGTCAGAAACAAATTGGCGAAGTTACTGACTTAAAGAATATTTACAAGCTAGATAAAATTGCTCTTTTGTGGCTAGAGTTTTGTTTTATTCTAGTATCAATCTTGTGACCACGAAAATCCATTTTTTTTTCTTTTTGACCACATAATGTAGAACAGTGAGATAGTCTGAAATATACTGACGTGAAGACACTGGTCTGGCTCAGTTATTTAAAAAGCCAAGACAACTCTTTAATACTACAAATTCTTCTTTATTAGAAATTGTTTACCTCAGCTCAGGTGACAACAAACTTGGGGTGCCATTTTAGAATAAATTGCGTGAAAAGAAAAAAAATATCATCTTACCAAAAATGTGAAATTTGATTCACGTTGTCCGACAAATCGTATTGAGTCAAATTCAAATAATTTCTCTTCTTTGCAACATTCTTGTAAGTGTTTATTTTTAAGTCTTACAAGGGTCAGAATTTTAGAGAATATTTTTAAACGCTACAAGTAAGGAACACGTTGGCCAGTGACTTACGTGCAGCCCTGTATCAACCCACGTGACTGCTAACTTCCGGTAAAGAAAACTGGGTTGGCTTGGCAGAAATATTCAAGTTTAAAAAAAGATGTCCTATGTAAAATACTGATGGAATTTACTCACAGGTAAACAACCAGAGATTCGCTAGAAACATGATGCACAGGACACGCCCTGTCCTGTCTTGTCCTGCCCCTGTCCTGCCCTGTCATGGCAGCTTCAATGTCAAAGTTCGTGACATGGACTGTCCAGACCTCAAGTAACATACACTGCCCCGAATTTTGCTGTTTACACTTGATTTATGTTTTTACTTTTATTGTATTTTTGATATTTGTTTTAGTTACTCGGGTTCGACATTGTTGGTGTGAGAATACTTGCGATGTATATATAAATATAAATATATTCGTGCATTAGATTCTTCCGTTGCATATTTGTATAATATACAGGGTGTCCCCAGAATGTATACAC
>SRHC01001606.1:170286-216482 GCA_004794325.1 Pomacea maculata
TAATAATAATAATAATAATAATAATAATAATACAATGAGGCTATCAGATGTTAAAGTGTGTAGGTAGTAGTTGCTAGATACTTGTAGCTGCTGTGAGGAGTTGTAGGCTACTTATGTAAGAAACTTCTCAGAAATGGCGACGACAGCTTCAACCGTGTACACAGCTCCCTCGACAGCAAACGAGTTTCCTCCACCACGACCGAGGAAGTGGATTGATGCAGGGTTGATGCCAAGAAATGTCAGGCTCCCACCCACTTCAGAGAGTGTTTTTCATATTTCTCTTGAAGCACTCACAGCACGTCACTCGGGGTGTAGTCAAACGGTTGCATCACTCTCTCCTCTTTCTTTCTCTCCTCTTTCTCTCTCTCTCACACACACACTTATGGTGTAGCTAAACGATTGCATCACTCTTCTCTTTCTCTCACTCTCTCTCTCACACACACAGAAAGAGTTCTGCTACAGTCACGTGACTGTAGTGTTCAAGGTACTACTGTGTAATAAAGTAGATTCTCACCACTAATGTGTTCATGTTAATATTTTTGTCCCGCTTTACCTCCTTCTCCACCTGCTGGTTTCTCTCTGTCTGACATGTATTTGTTCATAGTATGTATATGTTGTATATGTATATGTATGTGTATGTGCATATGTATATGTATATGTATATATGTATATGTATATAACTGTCTTCTTGCATAAAAAATAAGTTCGTATTTGTGAAAAAACCTTGCAAATAAGTTCTCTCTCTCTCTCTGCGTTTAACGTCCGGAACACACTTGCGATCATTTCTCACCACCTCAGAAAAAATAACAACATCGTCAGTTTGAGAATCATTCACCGACATTTCAAGAGGGGAAAACATTAAGTGGTTTGTCATTATAGCTACAATCTGAGGTCGGAGCTTCCGGTGTTGTGTGAGTGTGTTCAGACAGCACATTGTACTGACATCCAGCAGCAAGTGCCCGGATTATGACAGATGACGATCTGTGAAAGGTGTTACAGAGGAAGCGTTGACTCCGGGCTTGACTAGTGTTAGAAAATCGACAGACGGAAGTCTGTAGTCTACCTTGTGCCTCTGTGACTGTGCGTGCGTGTGTGTGTGTGTGTGTGTGTGTGTGTGTGTGTGTGTGTGATATTTTAAAAAATCAGATAAACATGCAAAGAGGAATAACATTATTATGTACAGTGACGTACAGACTGTTACGAACTCGAGGCCTGGTAGGCGTGGCACTAAAGCTACAACTCACGGCATAACACCCCAGCAACTAAAATTCTCCAATCTACATCATGTACCTCAAATTTTTAGAAATATTTATAAACTCTTCGTAAGCTTCCTCATCAACAAAGATGCTCAAGCAATTTTTTTTCAACTCATAACTCACGCCAACTGTTGAGAGAGAGAAAAGAAAAACAACATCAACATTGGCATTGGTGTGTTTCCGTCCTGCACGAGGCGAGCGGGTGCGCCAGAAGGCCAAGTCTGCTGCTGATGTGCTGCTGCTGTGTCAAAACCAGTTGCCGGGTGAGCACAGCAGGCAGCAGCATCAGACGCCAACCGCCAGCAGCAGCAGCAGACTGGGGCGCCGCGTGCACCGTCCACAGAGTCTGAGAAAGCTGCTTGTTCGTTCTTTGGAACCGAAATAACACACCGTGGAGAGTGTTGGTGTTGCTTCTGACGATCTACGTCTGATGTGTTACGTCTGACGCGCGCTACGTCCCGCTGACCGTTTGTTTGTGACGTAGTGTCATGTGGCCAGCGCGGCCCGGCGTCTGTTGGACAGGATGGTTGTGGGCGTCCTTGCTCTTGCTGGTCCCTCGGTCAGCCTCCTCCTCCAAGTCATGTGAGTAGGCATGCATCTTTCGTCGGCCTGCGTCTTGCTGCATGTTGCTGCATGTTGCTGCATGTTGCAACCAGTCCAGTCGCAATGTTGCAACTAAACTTGCGACCCACCCCCAATAACTGAATTGTCATGGCGGGTAGCTCCTTTTTTCTGATTCTGGCCTGCAGTTTGTCTGAGACATACCTCTTCATGTGGTTCAGGTGCAATGGTTTATACCAACTTCTGATTTTTCTGTGATTTTTTTTTACATAAAATTCAGAGTTCTTGGGCGAGTCAAAGAAAAGATGAGTAGATATAAATAAACAAACAAACAGATTGTCGTTATGAGCATAACATTTCTCTAATATATAGAGACGTTCATACTGAATGGCCGATCCAGTGTACTCTGACAAAAAAAAAAGTCAGAAAAAATACCAAAAAAACCGAGCAAGAAATACCAAATAACAGACTAGACAGATGAACAGACAGAATGAACACATGCACAGTAAACACCTCCCCCCCACACACACACACACAGCCAACACACACACACACAGATATTTGGACGGAGGCTTGCTGAAGAGGATGGTCTGTGTGTTTGTGTGTGTGTGTAACTTGATACATACAATATGTAGGACACATACTCATTAGGCAAAAGTAACAGCCCTGTACTTGTGTACACCTGTGTTTGCCATCCACTACAGATGTTGCACAGCGGCTGCAGCAGCACCATGTGACGTGCTGTCAGAAAACAGTCATGAAACGACCTACTGCTGTACAACCTCTGTAGATAGTAGTCCATGTGACGCGCTGCCAGAAAACAATAATTGACCTACTGTTGTACATTCCTCTGTAGATAGAAGTCCGTGATGAGTGGCACAGATATTATAGATATTCGCGTGCAGAATAATGTTAATACTCTAGCCTAGAGAATAAGGTTGCAGACATCAGTGTGCAGAATAAGTTTATAGATATTAACGTATCTACGTGGTTGTAGATATTAAAGTTCAAAATACAGTTGTAGATAGCAACAAACAGAATACTTTCTAAATATTGGGTATACCAGGGGTCACTGACCTTTTTGACACTGAGAGCTACTTCACGGGTACACATGTACTTGTTTGAGACAAACTTACTAACATACACTAGAGTATAGACAGGTATCAACAGGCCGCGTGGGAGACACACATGGTCTATCTGGGAGACCGTGATGGCTACCCCTGGTGTAGACAATAAGGTATATCTCTATAATATCTGAATTATGACCATCAAGCAAGAGACCCCTTATTTATTTACTAAAGTAATAGACACAAACAAACAAACAAAACAAAACAAAAAAAAAAAAAAAAAAGGAAAGAAAGAGGAAAAGGTTGAGATGGATAAACAGACACCCGTATCAATCTAACATTTTGCCGCATTACTCATAGCATTCTAACATTTTCACACAACGCTTTCAGTGAATAAACGCAAGGGTCACAAATTCCCGAAATCAACAAGAAAATTTATTTAAAGAATTAAAATATGACATTGGACAGTGTATCATTCCAACATTTTGCCGCCATTGTCACTGACGTCACCACGTCTGTTTCTCTTGACGTCACCACAGTCATCATGGAGGACCGGTGCGATCACCTGATTGACCTGCAGGACCTCGGCCTTCCCGTGATGCACGTGCGGCTGACGGACCGGTACCTGTACAGACCGCACATGAAGTGCGAGATGGCAGTGCGCGCACCCCCGGGGCAGCAGCTGATCGTGACCTTTGAGAGCCTGGACATCGCCCCCGGGTACTCCGGGTGTGCCGACNTTCCTGTCGCTGATTGACGGCGACTTACAAGAACAAACGCCCGTGCCAGGTGAGCATAGGTGATGCTACAATAACGTGTTGTTTGCTTTATAATTACACAGAGCAAACGCTTACCTTCATTTTCCCCATGATGCCCCAGGGCAACAACAACTTTCTCTGGGTGAGTGATTCTGTATCTCCAGATGATAATTATACGGTATTATTACCAGAGCTCAACCACCCGAAATTGGAAGCATGACTGGCCTTTATCTAATTTTGGCACAAGTTTTCTTTATTATTCTCGAATTTCTCCAGCCAAGGGATCTTATGATAAGCGAAAAAAAAAAATGCAAAGAAAAAGCTGATAACATTTGTTAATGATAGTTTCTGTGTACAAGCGTGATGTCACAATTTTGATTTATGTGCATGAGGACGTTTGTAACTCGTATCTCGAGAACGGAAGGGAGATAATCAACAAGAGTTATTCAGCCACGAAGAATATCTTGCAATGGGCGTTACCCAATTATTTGAAAAAATAATCCCGGAAGGGATCATTCATTATAAACTTTTTTCGTGTTTTTGATGAATTAAAATAAATTAAGTGAAAAGCCTCCGCTTGAAAATTATTAACAACAAACACCGACAGCTCGCAAGAGCTCTCTGTTAATAGAAGCGAAGTTTTCGCGTTAAACACTAATAAATTAAATGGAATAAACAAACTGTTCTAGAGAACCATGAAATTATTTTTCACAAATCGCTCCTATGGTAATGCGAGACAGCGTTTTAGTTCCCACTGCATACGAACAATGTGCTGACAGGAACGAAAATCAGTTTTACTTTAGTTCTAAAAAAATTATACAATCTCGTTTTGCAATGTATTGCTTTAAGGCGGATTTATTGAAGCAGATGTTAGTCTTAAAAGCGCTTAAAATTAGAATTTATTGTGCTGCTGACCCCAAATACACCCTCCATAAAAGCAATGGTGTCAGTCAATGATGACATCACACACGTAGACTGAATTGTTCTGCATATACCTTCCAGAAAAAAAAAACCGACACCATTAAAGCAGGACTAGACAAGCTGTTCCATAAACCTGTTTTTGATGGGTTTATTTTGTGGAATAATTTTAATGATGTTTGTGTCTGTCACTGAGTCTCAGGTCAGGGAGATCATCATAAACTTTCCGAAAAATCCTCCTCGCTCGACTCGAATACTTAAACCCACCCCTTTCTCCAATGCCTTGATTATAGTTATCCTCCGCATTATCAGCTTCTCATTGTCGAGAGGTACTGTACCCTCGTGTAAGCATGCTGTCGTCAGTGACTTCAGGAGGAAAACCCTCGACTCCATTAACCCCAAACACTACCGACCTGTTTCTAATCTCCCTTTACCTGAACTCTTCGGTCTGCGTTTGTTGCCCTCCTGTCTGTGCCACGGCATCAGATGGCAGAAATTCCACAGAGGTTCCCCTTTCTTCTCAGACCCAGCTGCTTGGAATTCTCTCCCCCTTTCTCTTTGATCTGTGTCCAAGTTCGAATCCTTCAAACGGCATCTCTTTAAGAAATATTTCGCATAATCAAGAGTATTGTTCTACTCAGTCTTTAGTTTTTTATCGGTGCACCTAGGTCGTGTCTGTCATCTGTTTGCTAATGTATACATTTTGTTATATAGTTTCCCCGTCAGTTCGTTTTGTAGTTATTCTTTCGTATCGGTTTGAACCTTGGCCAACCGTACGCGGGAAAAGGCAATACGAAAAGTCAAGTATTATTATTGTTGCTGATGTACAGTTTTCAACTCCTTTACCAGTTAATTACGAGATACTGACGCGCAAAAACAGAAGGATGAATGGTGAATACCCTCCCCTTACCCTACCTGCTACCTTTCGAAAACATGTTAATCACGCTAACCCTTGGACAGTCAATGACAATATTTTTTTGTCATCTGGGTTTGCAAACTCTAATGGAGACTGATTTGTGTTTCCGTTGCCTTTACGACAAAACAGTTTGATAAATTCTGACCTGTACTTCCTGCCGGTCATGCAGTAGATGTAGAAGTTGAGCGCGTTGTTGCCGTGGAAGGTTATCTCCGACACCGCGAGGGCCAGCTTGTTGGCTGCAGCCACCGAGACTTCATCGCCCTCGTCTTGAAAGAAGACACTGGAGTAAGCGAAGTACAGGGAGTTGGGGAGGGTCAGCAGTAGGAAGACCGAGGACAGGGCAATCAACGTCAGGGTCAAAGACGTTGCGGTCCTCTCGCGGGTGCGAAAAAGATCTGTCGAGCCTCTGGAGTCGAACTTTCGCTTCATCTCCCGTGACGACTTGGAGAGCTTCCAGACGAGCACGGCGTTGGAGGCCAACAAAAGGAAGAAAGGGACGAGGGAGCTGAAGCAGATGTCTATCCAGCTCCACGCCACGTGGGCGAACGCCGCATACTCGGGGCTGACGAAGCTGCCGAATGTTGGGCCCTCGCTGCTGCTGTTGTTGTTGTTGTCCACGAAACTGCGCTGCGAGTGGCCGTACAGCAGATGTGCGGACAACAACACTTCGCCCACGATCATGGCTCCCACCACACCTTTGACCAGTCCCATCCTGCAGCGAACGTTGACTTTGTGAGGCCACAGAACAGACCCTGCTCGGTGGAATGTCATGGCCACCAATATGGACGCCGTCGTGTAGCCTGTTAGGTAGGTCAGGAAGATACGTACTTTATAAACGGGGTCAAAGTTTACGACTAGGTCGAGCACCTCCTGCAACCACCAGAAGAGAGGGTCCGACCACAGCGACACCAGATCGGAGACGGTTAAACAGGTAAAGTAGAAAGCCATCATGGGGTTTGAACCTGCAGACAACCTCCGCTGGATCAGCAAGGCCACGATGTTTCCAAACGTCCCCGCCGCCACGACCACCGGCATGCCCACCGCCCACATCCAGAACGAAAGCTTGTACAAAGTCGTTTTCTTAACCTCGTCATCTAACTCGTAAGTCTGACTTACAGTGGAGGTCTCTTCCTCCAGAAGCATGTTCTCTGATAAGTATATGATCTTTATTTTCAGTCCACTGAACAAACCTTCCCTGAACTATAAACTGTTTGGCAGGAGACTCGCCAATGATCGAAAGATGTGACAGTATTTTTCTGTTTGTGGGGCTCGATAGGACAACACCCTGCTCACAAGCACTCCGTTTACTTAGCAGTTTGTTATTAAACAATCATTTTGGCTAAGCTAACCCATAAGTAATGGGCTACGTTGATCGCAAAATTGTATAAATATCAGAATTTTGTTTTAGTGGATAAAAGTATAAACACTAGGTAAATATTGAAAATTAGCGATAAGGAACTTGTTTACACAAAAAAGGGAGAGAACAACGGGGTATTTCGTAGTTAACCGTTAATCTGTTCGAGAAACATCGTGTTAAAATAGATTTAGAGCATGGGTGGAGTTTGATAAATAAAATAATTACAACCAGAAAATATAGCTTCCATACACTCTCACGTGTATGCACAACACACAAAACACAGACATGTATACACAAACACACACACACAATCGCTCACGGGAGGGTGAGGGAGGAGAGATGTCATCATGCAGTATTCAGGACCGAAGGAATTTTGACGAGAGTAATTACAAATTAGCCTTTGAAATATTCAAAAATAATGCAATAAAAAGACTTCCAAAATATAAGAAGAGAGTAAACAAGCTTTGAAAAACTAGTGAAGTAAATGTATTTATAGTTTTGTATACACTGTAGACAACAATGAATGACTGTGATATTTGGGAGACGATGCAGTGTTTGTTTAGGTTGTGCAGTTTTGCTGTTGCTCAAACGTCAATAACTTCACTGTGTTTATTTGGTGAAAGTAACGACATATAATTACAGTGTTAAATACCGCCATCTTGTTCCACATCCTTGCCTCCAGGTCTCTTTCAGCACTGATGGCTTTTGTTCTTTTTCTCTCTTTATCCATTTTTTTCTTAAAATGATGTCCCCTCGCCTAACTGGCGGGAGGGATCAGAAGTCTGTCGTGTTTTTGTTTTATCTGGTGTCTTTCTCTTCTGATTGTGTTTGTGACGGGCCTGCCACTGTGGGCTAGGAGTGTGTCCTCCGTGTCCCTGGCTTCGGTTCCTTGCCGACCTGCAGACTTGACGATGGGTGTAGTTGTGTGGGCTTCGTGTCGTCTTGACCTTCCGTTGATCCCTGAACTTTCGCGCGTTCTGGACTCATTCGTCGTTCCAGTGAGACTCTTGGATTTGTTACATTTGTTACGGAGAGTATTGCGGCTTGTATGATGTTTTGATATTTGAACTGCAGGTTGTTGTTGTTGTTGTTTGTGCTGTGTGTGGACGCTGCCTAAATGTGGAGCACACTGTCCGTTTAACACCGACATGTTGACGTCACCTTATTTTGTCGTCACTTTATTTTGACGTCACATCACCTTCTGTACCTTCTGTCATTTGTAAAGCGCCTTGAGCTGTCCACAGATACGACGCTATACGAGCCAACAACAACAACAACAACAACAACAACAACAACAACAACAACAACAACAACAACACCAACAACAACAACAATTATTTCTTTGCCTCTCTTTCTATTCTTCTCAGTCTCTCTTTTTCTGTCTACAACATTTGTATTATTGTAAACGTAGCAGTGATTTAGAATAATGGCGGAGGTTGACAACTAAAATAATCATAAACAGAAAACACACAACCAGTCCTCATACTACGCGCGTTAATACTATAATAGAAAACAACTCTTGAAAAGGATACGTAAAGTTGTAAGAAACAAACTGCTATAGTGGTTATGTTCGAAATTCTACGCGGCATCACGCGTTGCTGTGCATGACGCCCACCTTGAGGTTGTACACAACATGTCTGTAGGGCGTGAAGGCATTATGTCGGGTTGTACACCACGAGGTATTTGCATACAGGCCCAGTACGTGTTACACAGTACACCAAAGCATCCTTCTGTTTGGCAGGAGTTGCCAAGAAGCTGTGTGGCACCGAGGCACCAGCCCCCGTCATCACCTCGGGGCGGGCGGTGACGCTCAGGTTCGACAGCNAACACGATTGAGGAGGGTCAAGGGTTCACGGCAGTCATTACGCCCTTCCATCAAGGTAAGTTGGCGAGGCTGCGCCGAGAGGCAGGTTGCTACGTCAGTAGGTAATGTGAGTGGCTGCTGCTGCTGCAGGTTGATTGCGTCCTCTCGATCGTGCCTTACCCCCATATTATAAGCTTTTGGTCGGACATAGAAACCTTTGCACGCAAATACAGTCAAGAAGAACAGACACACAAACTGTTAGAAACACAGTCTGTGAAAGACGTCCAAGGAGGTAGACAATTTCTTTACTTATTCCTCCCTGATGTTGAACGGTATACACTGTCTTGTAAATCTCTTTATAACGTATTTGTTAATATTATCATAAACATCATGCACAGAAAGGGATTAACATTATACAGACGTTAGGTTTGGAAATGGCTACGCTTATGTTGTAAAGATCTCAGCCAATAGGAAAATTGAGACCATAATCATAAAAAGACGTATTTGTATACAAAGGTGACGTCACAATTTTGATCTTTCTGCGCATAGTGGATGTTTGTAGCTTTGTATCTCCAGAGAAGAAAGGGATCATTCACTCACATTTTGAAACATGCTACTTTGTCTCAAGCCCAGGGTAGTCATTAAAAAGCTCATCACTAGATCTTTAAAAAATCCCTTTGGTGTGGTCATCATCGCTGTGCATCCCACGAACTAAGCCGCGCGTTTCTCACTCAGGGGAGTGCACTCGGGACGAGTACAGGTGTGACAACGATCGGTGCATCGACCGACGGCTGATGTGTGACGACCACGACAATTGCGGCGATGGCTCCGACAAGTGTTGGCTGAGCGTCACAGCTGTCGTCGTCATTGTCATCATCACAATCATCGTCTTTGCCATCCTTGTCCTCGTCGCCGTCATCTATCTCTACAAGGACACCCTGAAGAAAACGCTCCTGAGGAAAAAGGTAAAACGGGTGTTGAACAGGTAGCTGGTGTGGAGAACACGAAAACTGTAAAAACAACCAAAACAACGGTAAACACGTTTGTCTAAAGGACGAGTTCTTGAGCAAGTTGGCAAATATTTTGTATACCGTTCATTATTTAGGAAAAAGTGCTATCATAGTGTGAAAATAAGAAATGTAAGCTGGTTGACCGCTGGACTGTTTGGTTGTTTTCAGAAGCCAGTTGTACCCACCAACCCAGACGGAGTGTACCAACCAACCACAGAACCTGTTTCTTCTGAGCCAGATGACGGATTCACAGCTGTAGAGGTATAAAGCACGTGCTGGAGTGATGCAAAACATCTAATCTTGTCACCATGACATTGATACTGAGAAGTCGTTGCCATTTGAGACGATTGTGATCCAGTTCATGACAGTTGGTCTCGCCTTGTCCAGTCAAATATAAAGTATAATTACTTGTATTTGTCTTTAATGGTAATGTCTGAAGATTATTAAAGTGTTATCACTCAATCATAACCCGAATACATGCAGTCACAGATGTTACCAAAAACCCATTCTGCAGACGATCCTATCAGCTGTCAAACACAAACCAACCAACCAACAAGCAAACAAACAAACAAACAAAACAAAAAAGAAAATATCTCACATAGTTGCTCCGTTATATGACTGGAGCTGTGGGGTGGATGAAAGCATTTATAGAATGGTTTGCAATTTTTCAAATGAATCGAGCAATTGTATTTGCCTGTGTGTATGTGAGTGTGTGATTCATGCAAGGAGCTTGCCTATAGGGCCGGAATATGGCGCTACATAAGTTAACTTTATTCTGTTTATGCCCTCATCACTCCACATTAACATATAATCAAATTCTTATGTACAAGGAAAATACTGACTTATTTGTTTGTTTGGTTTTTCTGCATGCCGGTAGTGTTGTGTGGGTGTTTGTATTTTCACATTCGTCTGATCTTTGACATTTGTTCCCGTGTTCGTCTTTCAACACATTATGCGCTGACCGCTGTTGTTTCCATGGTGTTTGAGGTACAAGTATTTTTTCAGTATTTTGAATTATGAAAGCTAGAGCCTTGTGAGGATTCTTCAGCATCCCCCTCACCTCCTCCATCAGACTACCCACCGTATAAAAACAAAATAGTGTTAGAGGGTTTAAGAGGGTACATTTATTAAGATTTGCACTTTTTATGACGAAGAGGACATCTTAAACACATGACTTATTTATCTTTGCAAACAGAGTGGAGGATAAGACACATTTATTTTTCGCCACAGGAGTATAGAAGGTGTGAGCAGAAGTTCTGAGCATCTTTCATAACGATCTGCTTTGCTTTTGAGTTCGTCTGCGTGTCATTCTGTCTTGCTCATCGGTGTGAATCAATCATTCTGTACCTTGAACGCTTCCATGAGTATTTGAAAGAAACATCTGAAAACTGACTGAAACCGTTACATAATTCATTAACTTGTCGATCAATATTAATGTTATTTATAGAGGATTTTGTAATGTAAGCCGAATGTTTCTGGTATGTTTTGAAGCTTAATAAAAAATTTAATTATTATTGATTCGTGAAATTCATGACTTCTGCTGTGTGTGTGTGAGAGAGAGAGAGAGAAAGAGAGAGAGAGAGCACGTAAAGAAGATTGAAAGAGAGAAAGGGAGAGATTTATATTTATATTCTAAATTATCTTTTTTTAACGAAAAGAAAAACTCTCCATTACTCATATGTCCAGCAGTTATCTAAATTAAATACCAGAAATCAAGATTATCAGAATTATAATTATCTAACCTTATAAATCCAGATTGTCTTAATATTTGCAAGCCCAATATCTCAGCGAAAACAATAAAATTTGACCCTCCCAGCTATGGACAACTACAATCAAGACAGCATCAGGAAAGAAAACTCGATCACTCTAAGGGACGTAAGTGCTTGAAAAGAAAACATTGCACGCTTACCTCCCCTGCCAAAGAAAACGGTGTTTCACCAGGACGTACCCCAGCTTTTAAAAAGGTGCTCGGGTACAAAACCGGATGCAAAATAGACATTTCTGTGACTTAGTTTAAACATTTTTCTTGAAAATAACCGAAAAAATCGTTCCTGATCGCGTCTACCTGTGATGGTGACGCCAAGCTAATCTCGCACCTGCGCAGGCACAAGGCGGCGACTGGCATCCTCCTTGACTGATTGAAAGTAGGTCACAAGCGTTAACCGTCGCTGGCTTGTCAATGACCAACATGGCGACACACTCGGAAGTACTGCGGTGGCTTCGATTGCCCTTCGTGTTTGCTGTGCTGGTGTTTCTCCGTTTTCAGCAGGTGAAATGTTACGCACCTGGTGAGTTAAAAATTCTTTATTTTTCTCCAATTTTTTTTCAAGCTTTGTAATACGAGGGTGTAGCATTCATGCTCAGGTATTGCGACAGTGACGCTATTCATTCCAAGCGTGTGTAGTTTGTAAGGACTGGATCGGTCAGTCCGATCGAAGGTGATTTTTGTTCCCCACCTGTCGAGTATGCGTACTGTTAAACTGATTTTTAAAGCTGGGAAAATTTAAACAAAATTTAAAGGATCGGTGTGAGGAAATAAACAGAAACTACTGAGCATTACATGGTTATAGACTGTCACTCATCCTTCACTTCCGCGATGTGCACCAGGTGAACATACAAACCAACAAACACACAAGCAGGCCTGAATGATGACTTAGGGGAAAGGAATGTTGTAGCAGTGAAGTTCCTCCCAGTCCTCTTGTCGTTCACATTAGTTTTCCGAGACAGAAAAGCTATGTTTTGAGTTGTTTGAGCTGGAATCAAACACAGTTATTGTGCTTTGTGTGTAGCAGTGTCAAACCTTTACCGTACTGTTACCTAGAAAACCGTTAATCCTATTACAGGGACTTGGGGTGGATTTGGGGTACAGGGTCCCGCTGGTCACTCTTCGGGTACCGTGACGTGTTGTCGGTCGGCTAGTGACAAGTGTCCTATGTAGCGTGTATGGCAGTGTCCTACTCAGTTATAAACACAATGAACACACCTGTAAACCGACTGTCCTTCAAAACGTGTGTCGTCAGTGTTAGGGACCCTCCTAATCGGACACATTGTCGAATACTCGATTACTTTGGCGAAGGTTTACCTACCTATATAAACACCACGGGAAATGACCGTATAATCACATGTTGGGAAAGGTGCTAGGTAAAGGAATTCCCTTAAGGGCCAGTTCACAGGTTTTACCGTGTACCTGGGTTTCTTTGAAAACGAAGGTTAACCATTTCATGTTATTGTACATTATCCGCAAGTGTCTTAGCACATTAACCCTCAGTCTGCAGACATTTATAACTGTCACTGCCTTCAGCTCATCACGGTTAAATTAATGACACCTATTGTTGTTTTCATGGCCGTATGTTTAAGGCATCACTACAGCTCCTTTCTTTGTGTATCATTAGATAAAAAAACAAACAAACAAACTGTTGATAGTTTTAAACTATGGCTGGAACTATCTCAGTTTACGGATTCAACACTGTGAATATCTGTGCCATTGTTTCGCTGTCATGTCAGCAATCTCCCTCCACTGCTCGAGGTGGTTTTGTCCGTTTTCACACCTACACTGAGGACCCCAGCACCTTACACCGACTCGCATGAGTAATGGCGTGTCTGGGATTGAGTCCACTGAGTGGGAGGGAAAGGGGCGACATATACACTCAGACATGATGAATCGTCAGACAAGTTTGTGATGAACTAATATTTCAATATACTTATTTTTGTGTATAGATCTTTGACATAAAATTTGTTCGTAAACAATCATGTGAGCACACTGTTGCACAGTTGACATTCTTTTTGTGGAGTACCAAGCACATAAATAAATGTGTCGTGTCATGTCGGTCGTAAAATTTACACAGTTGGATGTCGAGGAGTTCGGAGGTTTGTCATTTTGTAAGAAGCTACACAACTGAACGTTGATGTATTGTGACTATTGTCAGCTGCTACCGAATCTCAGTGACACGGGCTCACATCCATAAAAAAACATGACACTAAAAATTAAAGGTGTTTCCTGACATCAAAACTCGAGATAACGCTCATATATAACGCTTGTGTTTGCTCTGTGACTAGTCGATGAAGCCCCAATATTTTATCTGACAGTCTCTTGCCTTTTATTATTGCATGGAAAGCAGTTATCGTTCAGTTGTTGTGGAGGATATGTTCGTAAAGGTGTCTCCGAAAGCTGTTTTCTAGTAAACTGGTTGTTAAAGCGGGTACAAAATCTGGTTTCGAGTAAATTAATTGGTTGAGCCGTCTACTAAACCTGTTTTCAGGTAAATTTATCAGCCCCTCATTAATAGCTAGATGATATCTTTGCTCTTTTGTTATTCGCTAACACGATGTGTTCTATGATCTGGTATGTTATGGTCGTCACATCTACCTGTGATGGTATCAGTGATGTGATATATTGATGTGTACATTCTCACTTTTTTTTTCAGTTTCACTTTCCTAATCAAACAAATTGTACACAAATAATCCTGATACTTCTTTTCGACCCACTACCTTTGGCGGTCAGTGGTGAGAAGTGGGGGCGGGACACAACTCTTATCAAGAGTTATCTCTTATCTCGCTGTTTGACACTTGCCCCATGTTAGGGCCTCACAGTCTACCCTCGGTGATAATATTTAATACTCATGCCGATTTCCGTGGTAACAATAACTAATTCATTAAAAATGTACATATTCTATATGACAAAGCATTGGGTAGATCATTTAAAAAAAATTTTGTAGTATTTATTTCTAAAACATGAGCTGCTCGAGTGTGTTTTGTGCCACGCTTTTCCAATGGCTCAGTTGACTGAGGGCTGGCAAGTAGAATTCGGGCCCCTAGCTCCCCATGACATAGACCTTATGTTAGGCTGGTACCGCCAGCACACCACAGTGACACTCGCACGCTACCCGTGTTGCCACCCGCATGTGACTCCTACGATGAAGTATGTAGGGCTGTGACGTCAAGACGCCACCCCAGCAGGCACGGTGACTCTCGGGTTCCCTTTCTCGACTGGCTGTGTACCCCGAGTGTGAAATTTTTTTAAGTATTTTTTTTTGTTGGCTGTCCTAGTTTAAAATCTGTGTTAAAAAATAAACAGGTATTTATTGTTTGAATTAGGTGTCCGTGTCACTAGCACCATTTATTTTTTTTAAATCATAGAGGCTGCAAATTGCAAATTTCAAATTTTTTTTTTAATGCGACACCATTTACTCAAGAGCTTCATGGTCTGTCCTTCACCAGATATCGAGGTGACGTGCAAGTCGACGGTGGACCTGCAGTCGTTGGGCTATGATGCTGGTGTACTCATCTCCCGTCTGCCGAGTCGCATCCCGATCTACGCCAACGTGGAGGAGAAATGCGATATACACATCAGCATCCCAGTGGGCTACGAGCTCATGCTGTACTTCGATTGGCTGGAATTCCTCGGCAGTGACGTCACACGATGCGAGAGCACCAGCCTGGAGTTGTTTGACGGCTCTCCCGGCACCTACATCACAGGTAGGTGGAGGGCAGGGGTCAAAGCAGTACCAAGTCTGTAGAATATTTTGTTCCCAACAACTTATTGGCTAAAACCAAACCCGGTATTACTGATACAAATACAAAAACAAAATAAAACTGAATAATTGTTTTGACTTTTGTTTCTACAAGTGTGCAGTAAATCTTACTGAGATTCAGAATGTAGATTGATAATTTTTATGTCGTGATATTGCAATGTTTGTTCAATGTTTGCTTGAGGTTCTAACAGGTTCCAGTGCCATGACCCATTGTCTTTAACGGTTTGAAATTGAAATAGCAGCAGCGACAGCCATTACAAAAAAAACAACAACAAATCCAACAACAACAAAACAAAAAACAACAACAAACCCAACAACCAAACAAAAAACAAAACAAAACAAAAAACCAAGCAACCAACAACAACAAAAAACAACAAAACAAACAAACAAAAAAACCAACCAACAACAGCAACAGCTGAAGCTACCCGACTACAGTCTCTCGTCTAACTCACATTTTGTACTGTCGTGTCCAGGTCTGCAGAAGAAGGTCTGTGGACGGGAGGAAGATATGCCGAAAGACATGTTCTTCGTGTACAAGAATTTCCTGATCTTGAGAGTGGAGGCTAACGGGGTCATCATGGGGTCTGGCTTCCGCATTCACTTCACCCGTTACCGCATCACCAGTGAGTACTACACCTGCTTCCCTCGCTGAAAACGTCAGACATAACTTTGGAGGCTAACGTAGATGAATTTTTTTTTGGAGTTTTTAATTAAAAATAATATTAATCAAGTCGAAAGACCACGAAACTTGAGACCTGAAAAAATCTGTTCTTGGCCCATGGGCAATGAAAGTTTTGACTAAGCGTCTTTATTTATTACCTGCTGCTGCAGCCAGATGGCGTTTTATGAGTCACACATATATATATATCAGTGGAAGACAGGAAGTGTATCACAAATACTTAGCTGATCAAGTAGATATACTCCATTTTCCTCTGAAAAAGATGGAAATTTCAAGTGTCGGTGATAAGATAGCGTTATGATTTATCACCTTTTTTTTATTTTATTTTTTTTTTGTGTGTGTGTCTGTTTTTCATTCCACTTGGTGTCGCAATAACCAGAGTGATTCAGTGCTGACTGTCTTCGACAGCAACATATAATAGCATTGGGAAATATCTCAGACCTCGAGCACGTGTATACATGCCAAACATATTAACAAAATAAAGCAAAAAGAAAAAAAATAAATAAAAAAAATAAATTTTTAAAAAGTGCAGTTAAAAAAAGAAAGAAAGAAAAAAAACCCCCATATTTTCATTCTAAACTGTTAACCTAAATGTTTATAACCTTCCGGTTGATGACGTCACCAGTTCCCTGCTCGCGAGACGAGTTCATGTGCGAGACGTTCGGCAGGACGAGGTGCATCGCCAACCACTTGGTGTGCGACGACTGGAACGACTGCGGCGACTGGGTGGACGAGGAGCAGTACTGCGACCGGCTGACAGGTGGCGCCATCGCTGGTGTCGTCCTCGCCGCCGTCTTCTTCGTCGGCCTCTTCGTCTTCCTCGTCATCTGGTTCTGCAAATGCAGGAACAGCGACTCAGGGGCGGACGAGGAGAAGGACGCTGACTTCATGATGAGAGTGAGTACTGCTCACTGACTAGCATGTCGAGAGAGAGAGAGAATGCGTGTGTGTGTAAATATTTTCTGTATAAATTAATTTTTTTCTCAAGTTGCGGTATCATTAACCCCTCCTCATGTGAAGTCTCCATCCCAAACACTTGGTCAGCTCAGAGAAGGTTGGGGTTAACTCGCTTGGAACCTGACCCTAAAGTTGCAATTTATTATCTTTGTCAACTGAGGAACCGTCTCCTTTAACTTTTTCAAATTATTCTCTTTGACAGCTGAGGAACCCTGATGCAGTAAGTCACATTGAGAAATTCAGAGTTGTTTCTGTTTCTAACACTTTTAACTTCAAGACATGAGTCAGTACACAGGGGCATGCAGTCTGTGGAACTACTTTTTTTTCTCATTTATTTTCTGTAATCCAGTGTACATAATTTTGATTTGTTTTTATTTCTTTTTTGAGAGTGGTTGGTTTGCTGGTTATTATTATTATTGGATTTTTCGTTTTGTTTTTGATGGTGGATAATTATTGGCGCATATGTGCATTTTGATGCGTAGGTATGGCGGGTGGGTGGGACGAAAGCACGCGCGCTTTTTAAGAATCATATTAAGGTGTTGACAATCGGTAATTTTGTAAATATTTTGAGCTTGGAGGCTTTCCACTTGACATATTAAATAACTGTATGGTAAAGCGTATAATTAAAAGTTCTTGCGCTGTTTTATTGTGAACCATGTTTCGAATGATATTTTTATGAAGCGGGTAGGTACTAATTTTTGTAAAACTAGCAAATACTTTCTACCACACTCATCTGAAACTAATTCCTCAGTCATCCCAAGACACTTTGCGCATATTTCTGACACAACAAACTCACTAAGCCAGTGTTTACTGCAATAACACTAGACTTGCTGTTACAACTGAATCGTGAATTGACTCATAATTCAGGTGGGCGTGACAGATAGGAGTTAAAAGAAAATCAAGACCAATATCACCACTACCACCACTCCCGCGACTAAAGACCCCCTCCCCTCAGGGCGTTACAGTACACAACATTGTATTGAAGTTTTCTAGTTTGACCAAAGCTTTTTGCATATTGAGTTCAGCTGGCTGATGTTTGTTGACACCTCATTTGGTGTCAAACATTTGCTCGAGGGACAGTTTTGTTTATTCAAGGCGCTTGCCTCCACCTCTCCCCATTAACCCGGCATGCGACCTGTGGACACTAACTGGCCGACAATGGGCTGCACTTACTCCTGTGTTTGTATTGTTATCGGATTAACATTAATATTGTTTACAAAATTAATTTTAAAAGACTACTACAGCGCAAAATTATATTTTGTTGTTATTTATTTATTTTTTTATCTTCCATAAGATCATTATAACAGTGTCAATTGGTCTACTCTTGCAACAATTTGTTGACTTTCGCTGCTAGGGAAGAGACGCAAAGGGTGACAACTCTGGAGCTGTACTCAATGGCAACAGCTTGAGTCTGGGGGAGATAATCAAATGCAAATATGCATCAAGCTTACTGCCAGTGTGCTGCCTGTCGGTTTTTGGGTTTGTTTTTGTTAGTTTTTTTTCCACGTGGTCCAGAAAAGTGTATCAGTTACATAAGCACGTCTTCCACATCAGCCTGTCACGTGCTTTGATTGTTTCGGACGCTGCGCTGATGTAACTCATGAGCTGAGGTGTCACACTTTGCGGGCTAATTCCGGTTTCATGATCATTTCCACCCAACCCCACCCCAAAATTAATTTCTGCTTCACGAGAGTGAAACGAAAAGCACAATTGAATTTAAGCATAAATTCTTTATGAGAAAAATTATTAGCAATGTATCAAAAGCGCTGTAGTAGTTCTTTTAGTCACATTCTTGGTCAGAATTGAAGTAAAGATTGATAGTCGAAGGAATAAATGATAATTATCGATGTGTGAGAGAGAGAGAGGGAGAGATTAGAGAGAGGAAGGGAATAACAAATAAGAGAGAGAAGGGGGAATAGATAAAGATATAATTAATCATGATACTTAACAAAATGTATTCTATTTCATTATTTCTCTTTTCTTTGTATCTTTCTTTCCACCTCTCATATTTTCATGTTTCTTTAGTATTTATGTCATCTTCTCCCTTTCCTTCACTGTCTGTTTATAACTTCCCTCCTTCACTTTTTTTTCTACTCTTCTCTCTCGTTAACCCTCGAAAATCGTCCCAGCTTGCAGCGCGCGCTATCACGTGTCATAACGCTTCTGTCACGTGTCTAGTCTGAGATCTCCAAGAGCAGCAACATCGGGACGATGGCGCCGTTCGGCGTGTCTTCGGAGAGCATGGAGCGACAGGAGTACGCGCCCCGCTACAGCAAAGGTCAGTCCGGCAGCCGCGGTCGTCTGTCGCGCTCGCAGGACCTCAGCATCCCTGAGCACGACGACGCGCCGCCTCCCTACGTGGAGAAAAACCGCTACGTCGACGACAGCCGCAGCGATGGCGCCAGCGACGTCTTCGAGGACAGTCGGCCGAGGTCGCGGCGGAAGAGCAATGGCCGGGCCCGCAACAACGACGACATTGACGAGGAGGAGGAAATGGAGCCGCCACGCATGCGCAGGCCCCGCAGTCGTAGCCAGGAGGACCGTCTGAACGCCCGGCCGGCGGAGGTGGAGACGGTGTCAATGCGGCCAACGAAAGAAGAAGTGCGTTTTGTGTCGCGGCCGGACGACCGGTACGCGGCAAGGAAAAGCGGCAGGGACTCGCCGCCTGAGGACGACCGCTACCCGCGCGACGGCCGCTACCCATCCAGGCGTGACGAGTGGGAGCCGGAGTACGATGACCGCTACCCACCACGTGACGACCGCCGTCAATCCTCTGGGCGCGACGACAGAGACAGAAGGGATAGACGAGACGACAGAGATCCCAGGGACCGGAGAGACGACAGAGATCCCAGGGACCGGAGAGACGACAGAGATCCCAGGGACCGGAGAGACGACAGGGATCCCCGAGATAGGCGTGATGACAGAGATCCCAGGGACAGAAGGAGTCAAAGGGATCCTAGAGATCGGCGGTCCTTCCCTCGTGACGCCTCCGACGAGGATGATGACCCCAGCAGTGTCCGAGACTCCCTCCATCCCCTGCGAGAGAAGAGAAAGTCGTTGCAGGACCTCGGCACTGACGACGAGAGAAGATCGCGAGGTGGGCGCAGCGGAGACGAGCGTTCCATCCCCGCCAGCGAGGATGAATTTCCACCACCACCAAATCAATGGGAGGAACCTCCCCAGTCCCGGCGGAGACCAGACGCGAGAGCCGCGACACCGCCACCGCCGCGTGCCGCGCGAGATGACAGCTTAGACAGCGACCAGGATGAGCGGGAACCGCCGCGCGTCCGTCATAGTCAGCGCCCCACTACCGTAACCCCCACCTCCAAGGCTCCTCCAGCGACTGCCAAACCTGCACCTGCACCCGCACCCGTACCCTCACCCGCATCCGCATCCGTCACCTCTGACATCGCGCCAGACGATCCTCCGCAACGCCGCCGCCGCCGTCGCAGCCGCAGCCGCGAGGGGCGAGAAGGGGGAAACAGACCCAGCAGGGGAGACGAGGTGCCGCCGGTGGTGCTGCGCGACTACGACGACGAGGACGACGACCCCCGCCCCTACAAGATTCGTGGAGCGAGCTACCGAGAGGAGGCCGTGTGAAGACAAGGGGAGAGAAATAAATTCTGCAACTTCAGTTGTATACCTTTACAACGGACAGGGTTGGTTCAACGGACCGGAACGATTAGTTTCTAGATGCTCCCATGATTATGTCTGGTAGGATAAATGCAACATTCATTGACTGTGACAGGTGGGGTTGCTAGCGGCCAATGTTGCGGATAAGAACGGACCTCAGTTGTAGAGAGAAAGAAGAAGGAAGAACAAACCAACAAACCCTCAAAGGATCTCTAATAAGCGGCCTTAATCTGGAGTTATCTGTACATAGTTGTACTTTTTGTACATAACAATATGTTTTACAATATTTAATAGGATCAAAGACACGATGTACGCAGTAGGACTCTGGCCACCATAGCATTTTTTCAGATTTTTTAGTTCATTAATGCAATTATCCTCATTACTGTAATTATCCTCATCAGTCGCGACACCTTGGTAGACATGTTCATCTCCTCAATTCATCTCGCTGTCTGGAGGCTGCTTGTGAACTGTGGTAGTTACCCGGGCAGACAACTCCACGGCAATCCCAGCGAACCTTACCATCCTCATGTAGTTGCTGCAGTTTCCTCCCTTTGCTTTGTTTTTCTGCTTTCCTTCTGAGATGGGAGATAACCTCCTTAGCCCTGTATTGCTGCTCAGCCTGATATTCTGTAGGAACTGCCATTAGCCTCGTCTCAGATGTTTGTTCATAATCTCTGAAATATTGTGTAATACAGTTTGATTGTGTTAATGATACATACAGCCTTGTGAGTTTTTATCTTTGATTACATTCTCATTTTTATAATGTGACAATTGTAACAAAAAAAAATTGCTGGTAATCTTGAGTATGATTAAGCAATGTAGTCTTGCACAAGTAACAAAATTACTAGTTTCCGATAATTTAGCATAGTCGCACATTGTTCTGTGTCTCGGGTAGATGTTCCATGACTGGCATAATATCTCTTAATCAATAAATGTTAGTAAAGTTTAGACTCCTGAAACACACAGGGCATTGTACATAAAAATAGTTTTGTAGTTTTGTACTTCTATTTAGGCAGCCATTACATTGTATATGCAATTTGTGTATCAGCAAGTAAGTATGTTTCCACATCTTGTACAAATGCCTTGTCATCATTTCTCTCGCAGTTCACTTGATTGAATATCCGTCATTAATTTCATGTTGCTTCGGTTTTCGAGGCGTCCCTACAGGCTGTTACTCACCTGGGACCTGCTCACCTCAAATGCGTATTAATTAGCATGTAGCATCACCATACCACCACCACCAGCAGCAGCAGCAGCAGCAGCAAAGAACATGCAGCAGCAAGGCTCGTTAAAGAACAACGGACAAATCAAATCACAGAAAGGAATCTGATGAAGTCAGTAGTTCATGCAAAATATTGCTTCTGGTTTAGGAAGAACATCTTAGTCTGCGTTCTATGGGAGAATCTTAACAGTCAGAGAATGGTGATTATTATTATGGGCTAGATGGAACAGTCAGTAATAGGTGTGGATAAATGATGAATGGGTTCATGGAGTGGTTGTAAACAAGATGTGTGTATGTATGTGTGTATGTATGTGTGTATGTGTGTGTTACTCATGTTCCAAGTAGTGAGAGGAGGTGTCCTGTGAAAACTGTAACACATGTTCCTGGACTATAATGTCTGTCTTCACACACAGCCAGACACCAGAATTATTTCTGTCCAGTCTGTTGCCTTGAACTGAGTTGTAATCGTTTGGCTGCTACGTCACTTCCTGGTTCTCCAGAACCATTCACTTCCCTCCTCTTCTACTTTCCTCTGGATAACGGTGTAGAAACATGTTATTAGTGCTTACGGTAATAAGCTTTCTATACATAATAGTCACTTCTGCACACGGGCATTGATAATACATTCTTCGATGTCCTCTCAGTAGTATCATTTAACGTCTGCATTCTTGTCAATCCAAATTTATTCTTACTCGATTCAAACATCAATGGAAGTGCAATGAGTTCTGTTACTCATGTTTCTCTAACGGTCACAGTTTCGCTTGTCTCACGATGGCGGACGTTTACAGTAACGAGACCTCATTTTTATTCATTCTTTCTTTAAAAAAAATTTCAAAAACGAGACACTAAAGTACTGAGTTCACTCGGTATCTTCAGCCCTAGAACCCTGCTCACTACCCTCCCCCACTTCCTCCAACCGGAGTATTAATCACCTGGTGTGGCCTGATAGTCCGCTGTCTTGACCTGCCATGTCCAGCTTCCACAACAATCCTGAGAGGTGTGATGATTGTTGTTATTATTATCATCATCATCATCATCTTTCGTCAACGACCGGCTTGACTGGAATGCACACTGGCTGCTCATCCCCCTCAGTATTCACATCCTGTTTTGAGATGCTGAGATCTGTGTGTGGCAAAAATATGACAAAACTTATTTATTTTTTTGTTGTTGTTTAGTGAAAGATAATAATGGAATTCTTTTTTTAAAAAAAACTTTTCTGCTGGTAGATAATATTTTACATTCGGTTTGAAACTTTTGGTGTCTGCTACTCTGTGACATAATCAAAGTGACATAATTGTGACATCTGAGTAAATGTGTGCTCTCTTGAAATTCCACCCACCCCACTACAAAACATATCAACATGTCCGGTGCTATGGTGATTGACTGAGCTGTAATTTTATCAATCTTAACGAAACTAATTATGCAGCTGTTGATCCTGATTCTTTTTACAGTTTGTTGCTATGTGACGCAGCGTACAAAAGTTGTTATAACGACAATGTCAGTGAACTTTATAATTACCATGTCAGTGACTTTCATAATTACCATATCAGGGACATTCATAATTGCCATGTCAGTGATCACTGTACATTTTTATAATTCTCGACCTTTATAATTACCATGTCGATGACTTTCATAATTACCATGTCATGATCGGTGTACATTTCCTTTAACTTGAAATAAAGTATATCATTTTTGTTAATCGACTTGGTGTTTTTTTTATAGCAACTTTAATAAATTGTATACAGGTCTTGACATATCTGTTTACTGTTTATGTTCACCTCATCAGACAGAATGTAATTTATGCAGTAATGCAGTCGGGGGAGAGGACGAGAAGGAGGATCTTATGACAGACTGCTAAGCCAAACAGGTTAACCCGGCTTTAATAAAAATGTTTTCTACACCAAGTAATTATAATTCAAGCAATCCTGCCCTCCTGTAAAAACCAGTTTTCTACTTTAAAGCAGCAAACATCTGTCGGCCTTGAGATGGAGGATTGGAGGGTCAAAGGGCAGGAGGAATGTGGGGAAGAGTAGCGATAAATCGGTCTTGAGTCACGAGTCAGACCAGATGAGCAGGACTGAACAAAAAAAAAAAAAAAAGGAAGCAAAAAAAAGAATACTTTCAACTTACAAAGCTACATGCTGAAAACATCGCTTTTCTCAGCGGCTGTAGGTAGGTCACGTGGGATGTTCAAGTTTGTTATTTGATTTTTGTACTTGTTTACCCGGGTCCTATCATCCTTGCAAAGTGCGTCGTGACAGAACTACCGGAACCGTGCTATAAAAATATTTGTGAAGTGGACTGTGCCAGTAAACATATCTCTGAGTTGTGGTCGTCTGTAAAAATATATTTGTGGTCAGGACTATGCGGGAAAATATATTAGTAGCCTAGACTGTCCGAAAGAACACAAAAATGTGTGAACAAATCAACATTCAATAGTGTATACATCCTAAGGGCCTGACAGAAAACTTTCATAATTTTTATGTACTTAGTCATCCTAGTGGAGTAGAAACCGGGAAAGGGTGGGTGGAAAGAGGGTATCCGCCCCCTCAAAAAAGGATGATGAGAGGGAAAAAGTATCGTTTTGCCCCTCCCTGGCCTGGCCCAATGGTTGAGTAACGATTCTTCACAAAATGAAAAAAAAAACCCCAACAACAACAACAAAAACACGCTCAATCGTGTTCCAGGTGGCTAATTAATGTGACTGCCAGCCCCACTTCCCTGTAATTTATTTCCCCAGACGACACCGGCTATTGGTGCACACAGCTCCTAATGGTGGTGTGGCAGGTTCCCTAATGACAGGACCTACAGTTGTTCTGTGAAGAAAAGTTTTCTGTTTTTTGTCGCCCAGACTTACAAGACATTCTTTAGTGATTCTGGATGTCTCTAATTATACAACCGACCTGGTCCTGCCACACCAAACCGTTATAACGAGCAGAATTTTGATGACATTGATAATCAAAAAGAAGTGTATTATTATTCTACAACTCAGCTCCATACAATATAATGTTTATCTCGAGACCAATCGCACTTTCGGTCAGGATGCACGCCTACAAACATCCCTATTCGTAGGATGTCAACGTCGTCACGTCATCTGCTCACATGGTCCTGGCCAGCTCTCCCATTGGCTGCAGCCTTGACGACGTAATGTCACCATGATGAACCCTGACCCCTGTGTCGCTGACCTCTTTCTGTGCTTTGTGATGCTTGTAGACTGTAGCGGATTTTAGTAGTGGAACAGTGTGATAATCAAGATGACTGTTGTGTATATATAAATACATGAGATCGTCCTTACTTACTATTTATAACGATTCTAACAGAATAGTGCAGTCGACAGGTCACACGCGCGCATCTTTGAACTGAGTTTGAGAAGATGAAGGTCCTGAGTGAGAGGCTTCATGTGTGTTTGTGTGACACACGCAAAGAAGAGAGTGATAAAAAAAATTCGTGTTAAAAATTTTAATCATCAACAAGAATATATTTGCAACAACATTCCAGGTGCCAGAAAAAAACCAAGTCTGTGAACGTTACAAACAAGTCGGACACATTACATGATTTCTTCAGTAACTGGACATTTCGTTTTAAATAGTTATTTGTTATTATTTTCCTCATCCTGCAACGTGTATATTTGTTTACAGACAACACGTGCATATGAAAATATCAGACAGCAAACGCTGCAAAAATACTTTCACGTGATCACGTGAGGAGCAGACAGCAAGTCTGACCCCGTCACGTGTGCTATAAATAGAGTAATAATAACAATGATTATATTATATCCTGTTCTAGGAACTGCTCACTGAGCGCACACACAAACATATATGCACAAGCACATGCACGCACACGCAAGAGAAAAACTTTTAAGTATTTCATAAAAGATTAAAAAAGCTTAAAAGTGTTTTTCAAAAGCTGCTTGAACCTGAATATGCTTAATTTCACCGGCAGGAAATCACAGACTGTGGGTCCAAATACTTCAAAAGATCACTTGTCAAAGACAGAAAGTTAGAGCTTTGGTTTTTCTAGCACAAACAAGTCCTGACATCTTAGAATGAGTTAGAAAGCTGGATAATTAAGGTGAATACTGTTCGACTGGTGGTCAGGAAGATAACAATGAAACTGAAAAAAAAAACATTGAATGTAGATTGTCTGCCTACTTGAGTTCTGAGTGCTGTTTACTACATCTTCTTTGTGTCCTAACTGCCGGCAAGGTGTCGCCAAACACACTTCAGTTTGTTCCCCGGAGAACAATGGACAGACATATCAACACACAGTACAACATGCATGTTTATGGGGTGATGTCCCCAGACAGAATAATTTAGACCACATGCAATAGAAGGTAAGATGCATAATCGTGCAGAACTATCAGAATAAAATGCTAATTAGCCATGCTAAAAAATGCGATGTAATGTTTTAAAGCTTCATTGCGAGAAGACCAACACTCTTTGGACTGTGAGAATCATTTTGTGGATGTCGAGATGAGTGTCACACATGTTCCCCAAGAAGCAAAAACAAAAGTTAGTTCCTGTATATTTTCTAATTAATGAGTAGTGTTTAGTGATTAACTGTGAAGGCCTGGATATAGTTTACACTGATTATAATGAGGAAAAGAAAACTGTGAGAATAATACGTGTTCTGTCAGTCTGTCCGTCTGCTTGAGTTCTGTGCAGATGCTGTTATTTCCTTCGTCTTGTCACTAAGTGTCATCAATGTGTCACCAAATATTTGTCTTAGTCATTATGTTCCATTAATAATCTGTCCTTCATATCACGCGCAAAGGATTTGACATAACTAAAGACGAATTGTTGGTAAAATGGTTCCCGATGATGATGATAATAAACATGATTTATATGAGAAACAACCCTGAGGACAAATAAAAGACAAAGAAAGACGAGTCAGGGAACAAACAGCAAGGATGGCGAGGAGACTTCGGACTCGTCAACAGACTTTAATCACAACTGTCGACAACTTTTTTGATTGATGTAAGAAAATATATTCACCTGTTTCTAGGGGAAGCATAACATGTGTAGCAAATGTATAAGTCTCTAAACCTGCTGACTGCAGGCCTGTTGACAGCGAGAGGCAGGTCAAACCCCGGTCATGCTAGTGCCCTTTGACCTACTGAACCTGTCGGTCACCACAGCGCAGGTCACAACACACCCTGTGCGGAGTGAATTCCATCAGCAAAACATGTAAGAGGAAGGCACCAACATGACAACCTGTCACAACGACTCACAAGGCAGATTTTTATGGTCTGATTCGAAAGCCATAACCGGACAGATGACGATAACAATCATGACGATGATGATGTAGACAATGACGATAAATATCAGCTGCTTTAGAAAATAACGAGGTTTTCTACACTGTATGTTACATGTATGTATCAATGCACAAAGTGTAGTGCCAGTGGACCTGGTCGTCTGCTGGTGGTGCCAGTCAAGGGTTGAATGAATGAAAAGAACCTGACATCTATAACACTTCTTGACAAGAATGAGTACATAACTGTCACAAACATCAAGTTATATGCAAAAATGTTTTTGCATATTAATATCTCTGAGGAATAAAATAGTATTTTCCATGCTTATATTTTGTAGATTAGTCAACAATTCCTTTACAAAATACAAAAATTACCTTTTTATGCAAAAATATTGCCCGACATCTGACCAGCGCTGTTTACATTTGAACAATGCTTTACAATTTAATTGTCACCCCTACACCCAACAAACAGCAGCATCCTCTCACATAATGTTGCTGTAATTAGGTTCTGGTGGCTGTAGAGGTAAAAGTAGTGACAGTGTAAAAAATATGGGTTATCTCTACTTCCTGTCAGTTGTCGGAGACTTGAAAAACGCGTTTGACTTTATACTCACCACGACCCAAATCTTTTTGTCTTGTGTATACAAGTAGAAGAAAGAAATCGGATTGGTCACTATTGTTCAGTCTGCTTGGAATTTCCACAATTAAAATGCTTCACTGTTGGTTTGTTGACTGTTTTTGTTTGTTATTGTCTGTTTGCCCACACCGAGCAAATAGGTGCACAAAAAAGTTTACCTTTCCCAGACGTGACTTTACTTTTTCCACGAAGTTTAAATTTGCATGCACTTATATATTTTTATTTTATCCAAATCATGATAAGCCTGAAACCCATCCCTGACCCTCGCCCTAACCTACCCATCATCCAACGACACCTCTCACTTAAAAACACGATTATATGTGCATTTCCCCATGTAACGAGATTTTTAAAAAACCCTACACCAAATATAGCCAGAAGAAAGAAAGAAAATTAAGAAATTAAATTTACATGTATTTAAAATGATAAGTGTGATGGGAATCGAACCCACGATCTTTGAACAAAGATTATACCTTTGTTTATTACACTGCAATGACTTTGTATCGTAACAACTATATAGTTGGATCCTTATTGACAAGTCGTCCAACTCAGTGTGGAAATAAAAGTCGTTACTCGGACTCTTTGCTCGGACCATCTCACACATGTGAAGACATTTAAAGGGCTCAAAGGACTGTCCCAGAACTGTATCACACTTATCTCCAAGCGATGTTTCTTGTGTTCATCATCTTACGACGGCGAGATGTTGGGACCAGCATTGGAAGCAGCAACTGTCTTGACCATAAACATGTCCAGCAGACACACAGCTCCAGAGGCCAGAGAGAAGAAAGCTGCGACGACGGCGAAACCGAAGGAGAAGCCAAGAGCGTCCTGGTTATCTTTCGTCGGGTACAGCGACGTCCTCATCGCCCCGAAGACGATGACTGCAGTAAGATGGCCGGCGACTGAGGAGAGAAACCCAACATCTTGATGCGACTGCCTCTACACACTACCAACCTTCATGGCCTTAACTTTATTTATCCAGTCTTCCCTCTTAACAAAAAATTTCAAGACTGTTTAATGAGGGTTAATTAAGTGTTGAAATGAACCCAGTCATTATATTTTCCCATTATTCTCCTTCACTTCCCTCTTCTAAACTTTCCATCGCTGTTGTACTGTTGTGAGACATTGCTCCGACATTTTGCCATGTGACATGTTTGTCAAATAATTATTTGTATAACATTTCATGATTTTTCTTGTAAGAGAGCAGCAAAACAGATGAAAGTTATGAAAGTAAGAAGTGAGGGAGCGAAGAAAGAAATCTAGAAATCAACAAATAAAAGAGAGAAGATACAAAAGAGATGAGCAGTGAGGAAAAATAGGTTGACAAGTAAAAGACGACCTCTGACCTCCAAAAAAGCAGCTGATAATGATCGCCACCCTCGCTTCGGAGTTGTTCTGGAATCTTGTCACGAAGATGTACAGAAGTATCAAGAGGACCGCGACATTGATTCCCATGAAACCGAAAATTTCACATGCCTGCACCCCGGCAAACCAGTCTGGAACCAGCCAGCAGATGGTAACAGTCAGTAAACATTATTTACATGTAAACAATACCCTCATAACAACTACTAATGTTGCTTAAAACGCGAAAAAGGCTATTTTAGACACACACACACAAAAACAACAAAAAAACAAAAAACAAACAAAACAAATGTAAGAAAAAAATCGAAAACAAGAAAGAAAAAACTTTTAATAACTAATGATTAGTAAAGTCTTAACGGCTTCTTGTTGTAGAGACTGAGAAAGTAAGTGGTTCAACGTGTCTAATATTTGTACTGTTACCTGTTTGCTCACATCCACAATATGACTACTGTTTATACTACTGTACACTACTGTAGAAGATATCTAACAGGTAAGGGGGGGATGGGGTATGGGCAGCTTGACTGTATCACAACTGTCGTCTGCTCACCATTGCGCGTGCCGTCAAAGAGCGAGCACGAGCCTGACTTGGCGCAGATCCGCCACAGCCCGTAGCCTTGGAAGTTGATGCTGCTGTTGTTGATGTAGGACCAGGAGGTGGTGCAGAATGCGATCCAACTGGACACGCTGGCTAGGAACAACAACAGGAATGCAACACGTGTGAAGAGAGAAGCTTTGTTGAAGCAGGTTACGATTCCCATGACAAGAGGTTGGAATCAGTTGTCAAATGTTCACAGTGTTGAATGCTGTTGACTTTCTTGAGTTCTTCTTTTTATAAGATGCACTGTAAAGAAAAAGAAATAAATAAAATAAACAAAACAAAAAAACAAAAAAAAAAAACAAAAAAAAAAACAAAACAACAAACAAACAAACGAAAGAACAGCAGAAAAAGAACCCTGCAAGGTTTAACTCAACACAGAGTATAACTCCTCAAGTCTGACAGAGAAGCAAATGATGTTACATATTTTCTGGCAGCAAACCCTCGAATCTTGTTGACCTGAGATTTACCTGGATTGCTAAGTCTGGTCAAGAGGGCCAACAATTCCAAAGTAGATGTGAAGCCACAGGTAAGTCGCTCTTCAACTGTAATGGCTGCTTACCATGGCTCAGACTCTACTTGGACATAAACATTTGTTTTCTGAAGCGTTAGGTTCAAAGAGAATTTCAAGACCTCGATCCACATCAGATTCTTCACTGGGCACACTCACAACACACACACAGGTATGTTACTTCTCTCCAAGCTCTGGTCCTGCTACAGAGTCTGAACACGACGGAGGAGAGGAGAAAGGAGGGGCTGGCAGTCTGCATCCATTCATCCTTTTCTGCACTTAGCACAGATTAACGAACCTGCTACTGAACACAGACTTAAAACTGTTTCACGTGCAACGAGGACTTTGAGAACGAGTTCAAAGGAAGTTCAATATCCACCATTGAACTTGTTCAATCGAGGAAGGTTTCTTCTCCGATGTGTGGTTTAATTAATTCAGGAAGGCTTTCGTTTCTATTAAAATTATCAGGAATTGCTCACATCCTGCCTTGTACGAACAGCGAAACACGCCCCTGTGAACGAGGACTATTTTAGCTCAGTCATTCCTTTCTCACTCCTGTAGTCTGTAGAAACCACAGAGCTAACAATTCTCAACATCCGGGCACCGCCTGTGTAGGTGATGCCACAGAGCTTCACGTGCGCGCCACGTCGAAAGGGCGTGGTCTACACGCACACCTCTTGGATTCCACGCAGCTTTCCTTTTCAGTTTCTATGGCAACTAAGGGAAGTAATTGCTCCATCAGACTTGGCTGACTAACACACCTACATCAGGGAAGCCGCGAGTCTCTAAGCCATGGGAGTGGAGTATCCGTCCCGGTCTGAGGCAGCTGATAGCGGGATTCGAACTTAAGTAAACCTTTTTTTCAGAGCAACAATAATCTATATTAAATGAATCAAAATAATAAGGAAATTTTTTAGGGACAAACAAGGAACTGACTAAATACAGCACGCTAATTTTTTCAGTTATTTTGCATGGCCCGCGATTGATGCTATAAATATCCAAGTGGCACTCAGAGAAGAAGAAGAAAAAAAACCAACGGTTCCATACCCTGCTCTCAGCATCTGGTCTTCAGGCGTTGTGTGTATATGTCTGTGTGTCTGTGAGTGTGTAGCAGCTCGTGAGGGCGGGCAGTAGACTGTGTACATACACCACTTGCTGTGTGAGAGCTCGACTGGCGAGTTTCAATTCTCTCAGTCTCGCATGTAGGCAAGCCGCCAGTTGTAGCACGGGCTCATCTTTCAAGCAATCACATGTATCTACATTCCGCCAGCAGTATACACACCATTAATTACCAGCTATTATTAAACCGAAAGTTCGCGAGAGCTACACTCCATCCTGTCTGCCATGGTGGTGTAGTTTATGTCACACAGGTCAGAGCTGTTGACTGTCGCTCTCTGTGCGTGGTTCAGGTTACCGGATGTTACAAACAATTCCTATTATTCCTGTTGACTCATTAGCTTTTTAAAAAACAAAAATCCTAGATATATGACTGAACTTGGAGAATAAAAAAATTTAGTAATTATTCGGCAAAAGCGACAGGTACAATTAAAACGAGTGTAACAGGTAGCAGGGTGAAGAACGATAACGCGTCATGAATATCTGCATGAGTAGACTCTGAGGCTAGGCACGGACAGGTATGTATAAGGTGGAAAGGTAAACAACAACAACCTACATCAACAATCACAACCGTAACGTCACCCTGCAGCTGTACAGCTGTGACGTCCGTGCAGCACGATCAAGGGTCAGGTCATGTTGACAGGTGCTGTAGTACATGACAGCTCCATGCACACCCAGCGCTGCAGCAACAGTCGATGCAGTCGCTTGCAGCACGCTGCGTGATGTGAGGTAAACACACAACGATGCAAACTTACCGTGTGGCTGTCTTGCTGCTGACACTTGTCGGAGGAGGACCCTGCTCCCTGTACACAACATAAACACAAACAAACACGAGGCTGGCTGTGCACGGTGTTTCGCTGCCTCATCAAAGCCGCCGCCAACACCAAGGAGGTGAGCAGGCTGGTGTCGCTGCGCCTGTCACGTGACAGAGCAATGCTGTGGCTGCTGAGAAATAATCCTCTTCCGTCTCTGTTCCTCGACCTTTTGTGCGAATTCGGTATCAGAGTACGAGATCCTTTGTAACCGTTCTGTTGTCGTTGGTGTTGATGTCCCTGTCTTTGTGTTTGTGCACGCTCGGACTTTTATTAATGGCGGGTGTGTTCGTAGTGAAATTGAGAAAGGGATTTAATTTTTTTTTTCTGCGTTCACACTGGTACCTCTGTTAGTATTTTCCTTTATTATATGTCACACTTGAAACATATCAAGTGGTATGAAATATTATTGCCCGGTATGCAGCCACGTCTGTAAATATACACCATCTTGAGTATTTACCATTAATTAAACCACAGACGTGTATTGGTGGACTGCTGTCTGTCTGCCGAGACCAACGCTTAGCCTCTTGCGAAGTTAGTCTCGGCGAGCCTCAACAATGAATGTGACTAAACCGGAAGCTTTGTACACTCCTGCCTCGTTTTAGTAGTTAACTGGAAAAAATCGTCTGCCAGCAGCCCAGTAATACAAGTTTGTGATTAAACACATGAAAAAGTCATATAAACGAAGTGAGTTCTATTCACTCTCCTCTCCTTCTTTCTTCACTCACTCACTGACTACTCACACATAAAACCGCGGTGAAGATGGCATGTAGATATGTACGAATGTTTAATGAGTGTAAACCAAAATTTCAAACAAAATGTTTATATTCACAATGTTTTGATACAACGATACACCTGAACATACAATGGAGGTAATACGATATTGTCAAACACGATCAAGGTGTAACGATACACTCAATACGTGATCCACGTTCTACACATTTCTTCTGGAAACTAGAGTTATTTTACAAACGGCTGTATATGAAATAAGTGATGAGAAAGAAAAAGGTTAATATCATTACAATGAAAAGTCAATATCTACACCCGGGACTAAATTACTGTGATAATATACTGGCATAGCAACGCAGATACAGAATTTTACTGATTACACAAACCTACAGTATTAACACAAAGTTTCTTACAGAGTGTGATGTCAGTTTTTATTTCAACAAAGCTTTTAAATAATTCGTGGGATTAAAAAACACCTACTTGTGATACAAATAGATATTTATATTCTGTGCGATGTTAGGGATAATTAACCAGTGTTAATTGAAATACTATGGTGTACATCTGTAGTTATGTTACATAATATATCTGCTAGTGCATGTGTGTGAAAGAGAGAAATTGAGTGAAAGAGGGGAGTGGGTGTTGGAAGACTTACTGTATAAAAAGCTGCTGAAACAAATTGCTGTCTCCTAAATATTTTCAATAATCAGAGTCCGTAGTCATTACCTGGACATGCTTCCGGCACAGGTGAGCAAGACTTGAATTATAACAAAACAAACAATGGCAACAGTATGTCCATTGGTGTCTTCAATTACCAAGCATGGCTTGAGAACTTGATGAGTTCACTGACCATTGGTTAATAAGTGCTTTTAACACGAAAACTGTTGTTGTTGTTGTTGTTGTGTTTGATCGTGGGCCTGCGTGTTTCTTTGTCTAAGTGCTTTGTAGCTTCTTATTTATGCATTTTTGTGTCAACACGCTTTCTAACACTGTAAGAACATGTTGAGACGACCATACTTCAATGTCTCTCACAAGTCTGTTTGTTACCGATGTTGTTTACACCTTTAGAGAGGGGTGTTGACATACGAGTCCCCTTTTGAGGGGGCTGGGCTGCAGGTGGGCGACACGCAAATGTCCACGGCGGCCACGATGGCAGAGGCGAAGGAGAAGAAGGAGGCGGCAACTGCGAAACCGTAGGAGAAACCGAGCTGCTCTTCTGAGGAGTCACCATATAACGACTTCCTCAGGATACCAAACACAATAACAGCAGTCAGATGGCCGGCGGCTGAAACAAAGAAAAATGTTGAAACTAACTTTTTGACTTCATTTAAGATCATAAAGGTTTATGTAGCTGTCATTCATGCAGCTGAATTAATTTTGACCGATTTCTCCTTATTCAATAGCTACAAAAGAGCAGATAAGGAAGAAGGGAGAGAATGTGTGTGTGGAGGAATACAGAGCTGACAAAACCTGTATACAAATATTCTTCCTACAGCTACAGGCATGCACACACAAAGACAGAGAAGGAGACGAAGGCGGGGTCTGACCTCCCACAATGCCGCCGAGGACGACGCCCACCCTGACCTCAGTGTTGTACCGACAGGACTTCTTGAAGGCGTACAGGATGGCGAGGATGGCGGCGATGTTCATTCCCACGAAAGCAAAACATTCACACGATTGCACCCCGGCGAACCATTCTGGAACAATCCGGGCAAACGAGAACAATCTTTATCATCATGTATGTTTAGTCCTGCACTACTGAGTGGTATAGAATAAATTACTACCCATCAACTTACCCAAATATCCACTATTATGAGATACAGTAAAAGCCAATAAACTTCCGAATGAACGGATAAAAAACTTAACACAAGTTCACATCGAGAGAACGAACGAGGCACTCAAATTGTTGACTGATGCACGGAGAGAGTGAAGAATAAAGGGTTTCTCTCTGCTAACATAAAAATTATTTTTTCCCTTTTAATAGTTGAAAATGTTTCAAAGACGTATATAAAGTTAATGGACAAAGTTTGTAGAACAATAATAACAAGGATTTCGATGACGATGGGAAAATGAAAGGTTTGGAACATGAAACTCTGTGAGCTAAAGCAGGCGTTTCTCACCTTCTCGGGTGCCGTCGGTAAATGTGCAGGGTGAAGAACGTTTGCAAGTCCGCCAAAGTCCGAAACCCTCATAATTGGCAACTGGGGTGTTGCGAAAGGACCAGGAGTCGGTGCAGAATGCGATCCAGTTGCTGACACTGCCCAGAAACAGCATCGCGATCGTCAACCTCGTCAGGTGAGTAGCCTCCGCGCATCCTTCCCTGATTCCCATGGCGCTGGACCGTGTGTCAAGATGGCGGCTGCTGTGTGAAGATGGCAGTTAGGATGACGTCTGCTTCTGTTGAATGACACTCGTACTGGTGTTCTGCACAACAAAATGACGGCGACTGAAATCAAGACTTCCCCCAAGACTTGAAAATTTTTTTTTCTGTGGATTCCTGGAACATTAATCCCCGGTGACTGCTACTTACAGTATCGTGAGTACAATGGAACACCAGTCCCCAGGTGACTGAAATTAAGATCATCGTTAAAACATCGTGTGAGTGACTTTATGCCGACATCTTAGTATTCTTCTATCACACTGAGTAAAAAGAAACTTTCTATTAGTATAGTGTGGATGATTAGATAATAATGGGGACGTTTGGGGATGTATACCAACTGAGTGATTGTTTCTTTTTCTTTTGAATCGTGTATACGTATCAAGTTAACTGCTTTTTATTGTAATTAAATGTAGACAAAGCCTGCAAAGGAGAGATTAGCTGTCTTGTTTATAGAGAAAAATAACACCTAAATGTCCAGACGACTGCGTGAGGGTCTGTGACACAGCCACAGGTAAACAAAGCAACAACATAATAAACAGTGACGGCAGCAACCCTTGATATACACTTGTAAAGGCTGACCCCCTCACCCCTCAGAAAAAAGTGGGTTAAGGCTGGTGACAGCATTTGAAACAAAACTTAAAAGAATGCGCACAATGTGGTTACGTGTGTGTGGGTGGATGAGAGAGAGAAACCAGTGTGTGTGTCTTAAAAAATGCATTCAGTAAATCCTCCTACACGACGACTGTCTGTCCAGGTGTCAGGGAACACTATTCAAGACGAACTCTCAGGTATTTGAAACGCAAAACTGTCTGTGGCCTTGAGCCACCCACAGAACCGAGTCACGTGACCCCAGCACCACCCTCGCAAAGGAGGTATGAAAGCTGCACCCCGACAACACAGCAATAAGGATGAGAATAATGGGAACACGCCTTACCCCGGGTAGCATTCAGATTTACTGGTGGTGAAAGCGAACTTCACAGTGAACTAGACGTATTCAAGATTTGACGATAGGCAACAGTGGCCTGAAGGTCCTTTTTATTAGGACGAATAAAGATGAACGTTTGAGCAAGTTTGACAAAGTGTTTTTTAAATGATTTTTATGTAAACACTTTCCAAAACTTGGTCGTACGTCCACAGTGTTTGGTTAAGAAAATTACGTGATTAATACGTTACAATACGTTAAACAAGTTTTCTTGAACTTGGATTCAAATACCTGTGTTCAGCTTTCTAAAAGGAAAAAAAAAAAAAATCCTGAATGTAAGTGGGTTTGAGACATTAAAAACTATATACACCCAGAGTCATCATTAAAACATTCCGCTTTACTGACTTTTTTCATGTGTAACTATGCGAACTCAACAGCAAAAGTGGTTAAATGATTAACTACCTCTTAACTGTTCGGAAAAGCCCATTAACTGGACAAAAAAAAAAAAACCCACCTTTGACATCCGCTGTCATAAAATGCGATTAAAGTACCTAAAGTAGTTTGTGACCGGCCACCAGCCGGACGGGACAAGCGAGATGCGATCGCAGCCAGTCCAAGTCCCATTAGCCACTGCACATGGTTAAAGGACTAGTAGGGTGTAAATTATTGTAATGACGAGGTAAAGCTCGTTGTAAGGATTGTATTTTCCTAACCCATGGATAGAGAGATGAACAGCGACCACGATTGTGCACTGATGCGTTTACGCTGCGCACGTCTCAGCCTGAGGCAGGGTAGGAGTGTGTAAATAATGTGTAGATGTTTACACATTGCGACCTCAAACTGTATATGGGGGTGTTTGTGACATGTAGACTGGAGAACGAAAGGGGGATATTCAGCCAGATGTTTTAAAATAAAATAGTGCCCGGAGCTACTCACTGACAATATTGCGCCCTACCTGACCTTTATGGACATTTTGACAAAAGTCTTACAGTTAGTCATGCTTCATTTGCATATTATCAGAAAGATCGCTAAAATAAAAGTATTAAACCACAAAATGACCTCTGAAATAAGCTCTTAAAACACACATACATATTTATCAGCAATAGCCTTTTTATCAGATAGCTGTGTACTGAGAAAGCATTGTATCTTTGCATGTCAGTATATTTTTACCTGTCAACCATATGTCAGCCAGTTATTTAATTGTTAATTAGTTACACTTAACGAGTGTGTCAGTCAGATTCACATCTATACATCATAGGTCATGCCATCGCTATTTACATGTAAAGTAGTCCGGCTTAAAATAAAAATCACTGAAATTTTTTAGCTATGCTGTGACTGATTTAGTTCCATGCTATGCGTTCATATGTTGTGATATGTTTACAGAATTGCAGGGGAGGGGCGATGAAGACGAGGAAACCAGAGAACCCGGAGATAATGAGCTGGCCATTGGGGAGATGGAGAACCCCGAGACGGGATCCGAACCCAGAAACTGACGAGACGTGCATACCCGTGGATCAGACTGTTGACAACAACTCTTGCGTGTCGCGATTATTTTCACTCGCTCGGTCGACAAGAACAGCTTACAGTCGGACTCTTCAGGTTAGGTGTGTCGTTTGACCTGACATCTTGACCCCAGACAGGAGGTCAGGAGAATGATTCTTGCTCCACACTTGACTGCATCAGCTGTTAAAGCTGACAGTTGGAAAGAATTCCATCTCCTGCTTCTGTATACAATTGAATTCCTCCTCTTTTCTTACTATGAACCTTTCACAGGCCTCCCCACCCACATTCCCAAGGATAAAAAAATGTTAGTTCGTCACACTGACTAGATTGTGTATATATACTACTTCTTCCACACGGACAATAATTTTTCGCATTTGTCTCTACACATTTTTTTTTAAATCGCTTTTTAAGTTTATTTCTTTCTTGCGGTGAACAGAAAATCTACCCTTTATATAACTACCTTCACTAATTTTTCTTTACCCATCAAGTTCTGGCCGTTTACTTGTCAAACGTTTAAGCGAGTGTGACAATTTGTTTGTTTGTTGTTGTTGTTGTTGTTGTTGTTGTTGTTTTGAAATAATTATATACCACCGTTGTGCAAAATATTTGCCACACGTGATCAAATATTTCGTCCATTTTCGCCCCAAAGATAGAACAGAGACCCACCCAGTAAGTGGCTGAGAACGGGGGCGCTGGCTGCTACACCGGGGGTTTGTTGTGCCCCCACGCGTGACTGCCTTTGTGTGCCCGAGGCCAGCCCCACTCCAGTGCTAAAAGCTTGTCGCGGGTGCAGGGTGGTTGTCGTGGGTGGCGAGGTGACAACGAGAATTCTGTCCACCACCCGCCACCCGTCACCCGCCACCTGCCGCCCTTCTCCGCCTTTTTTAACAATATAATATTTGCATAAAGAGCTGGTTTCCTTGCTGTTCCTACATTCCAGGGTGTGTAGCCACATTTTTTTCTTTCTAAATGCAGAGAATTCGTTCATAAACACTTTAACTTTCCAGCAGGACGGTGCTTGTCCGGGGAGAGGGTGAGAGGAAGAAGCACTTCCACTCCTTGTCCAGGACGATTTTACAACACACACACATATATTATAATTTCGATGTTTCCTATATAATCACCTCACAAAATCACTGGAAATTCAAATGCAGGAGGAGAGGGAGGAGAGTTAATATTATTGTCTACCTGATGCTAGGTCATCGCACTGTACGAGCATTCTCCAAGCAAGATGTTTGGGTGTCCGAAATCTGAGTTCTTTTATTATCTCATGTGTAACATTTGAATATTTGTAAAACTACGTTTTTCTTATGGTCATCAATTTGACATGATGGACAGTATTATTATAATATAAATAACACAACACGCATACTTTCAAGTCACAGCTGTGTTCCCAGACAGTAAACATCTTTCTCAGTTTTCTTCAGGGGTGGACGATTATGTCTGCGCAGTACTGGCAATGAAAAAGGGGTGTGGACATTATGGCTGTCAGTTTTGAGGTCAGCATCGTCAGTGCCAGAAAAAAAAACATTTATTAGCTTTAACAAGGAAGAAAAAAAAATCAAAGAAGAATGCCAAGACTTACCAGAGCTGCAGATGCTGTGAGGACAAGAGCCTTCTGTCGCCGGCTTCCAGACCAGGTAGACGTGTGCGACTGTCGGAGGTGTCTGTATGACACACCTGTAGGTGTACAGGGGGCTGGGGAGGTGTCCCCGCGGCTCCACCTGTGTCACGTGACCAGCTTTACCTCGTGGGTGTCGCGCACGTACGCCGGTGATTGCGATCAGAAAAGAACGCCGTCTCCGTAAGATTTTTTTCTTTCCTCCCTTTGTACAAGTGGAGGATCAATGGCAATCTATTGACTATTTTTTTATGACGAAAAGTTGTTGTAATGACAGCTGTTATGGAACGTTTCCAAGCTACATAAGTTTTCTTTCATTTTTTTTTCGTTGTTTTAAATACTGTCTTTAACTTCGCCGTGAATTTTTGAAATCATTTGCCTGTTTCTCGCAAGGTTTTGTTGTTGTTACTGTTGGAAAGAAGTCTTGGGTAGCGATTATCCTCGGGATTTTCAGTTGCTTTCACACGGTAGCACCCTTCCGTACAAAAGCTCTTCCCCACCCCACCCCTCTCTATTCCTTACTTGCACCTCTTCCGACTCGACATCCCCACCCCCTTCCAAAAAAAAAAAAGAGTAAAATTACAGTAATTTTTTATGCAAAGAGAAAACATCATCAGTCATACGTTTCATGTCTGCATTTAGTCTGTTTTTGGTTGACAAACATGTTTCTTTAAATTTGTTGCAAACAGGTAAGTCTGCAGGTAGTGGCTGACCTGGTGACACCGTGAGTCACATCATGTAGGGTGGATGTCGCCACAGCTTTCAGCTTCTCCACTTGATTTTACATATACACCTGGAAATGCAGGGTAACACTCACGCGCGCACACACACACTGTCTCTCTTTCGCTCATTCTTTCACACACACTCTCACTTTCTCTTTCTCTCTTACACTCTCACTCTCTCTTTCACAGACTCTCTCTTTCATACACTCTCTCACTCTCTCTCTCGCTCACTCTCACCCTTTCACACACACGGCAAAGTTGTGGTACCACTGATTAAAGAACTTTACACTCAGAAATCTTGATATAAATATGTTCACGTAAGATGTATGATTTGATTAACATTAGTGTTTGTACCTGTGTTTATACATATGTTTGTATAGTGACTGTATCTATGCTTGTACCTGCGCATGTCTGTGCTTATGGTATTGTGACTATTGACTTGACGCATATCTGTTTACATATGATTGTAATGGCTTGGTACATGTTTGTATTTATGCCATGTGTATTATACATGCACGAGTGGAAGTCTAGCTGCTGGTGAGGGTGCTTAAATATATGCATTATACACTATTGTATATTATGTTGATATTGGGCATCCTGAATCAGTAAAGAAAATTGTATCGTATTATATATGTGTATATGTATCACCACCTTCACCCCCCTCACCCACACAGATACGAGATGGAGATATCAGCGTAGGATAATAACAAAAGAGTATATATATATACTTGGTGGAATCAAAGCGTGTATTGCGTTGTTTCCTTTTGAATATAAATAAGTTTGTGCAGCATTTGCACACCGCATGAAGCTAAACAAGATTATAATTATTTCATTGTGTACCTGTCCACAGACTAAGACAACAACATGTCGAGCACATGGAATGTGTCTTCGCATAAACTTCAGCCTGCCAGTAGAGGAGGGGAGGGAGGGAAGGAATGTGGACTGGAGGATATAGTGACGCCCGAGTGCCCTAGTTGTGTTGTGAATTGTCTACACTCCCACCCCCAACCCCCTTCATGAAGCAGTGCCCTGGGCAAAGCCCTCCACTCTTCAGTCGCCCACAGCTGGCCAACAACCCCTTCCCTCCCAATCACCCTCCCGCCACCACCCCGAAGAAAAGAGTGAATCATGTTTTATTTTGTTTAGTCACCTCCCCTCTTCCTCCCACACCTGTTTATGTAAAAACAGAAATGGAACAAAATATCTGTTAGATATTGGAGGAAAGTTCTTAGAGTAGGGGAAGGGTGCGGGGGTTTGGGGAGGTTTGAGGTGAGGGTGAGGGTGTGGGGTGGGGGACTTTGTGAGCCTGTTTCTACGCTTGGCATGTCTGATTGAGCATAAAATGACATGCGGCTGTTGCCTACCTGCCTTTGTAACCGCCAGGCGGTTCGTGTCCCCAGGTGAGCGAACACAGGTAGGTAAGACCCGCAGACACTTGGCAAGCACAGTCAGGTGCGGCGGACACGCGCCAATGCACATACATTAGTATACACAGTGTCAGTGTCTGTACAGACATGTCAAAGTGAGTGTCCCTGACAAATACAAAAATACAAACATCTAGGTTGCGCTGGATACCTGTTAATAAGTCTAAGGATTAACCCACTTTCGTTCGACTTTCTCACCTGCACAAAGTAGGTCAAAAAGGTTTAACTATCGACAGGTTCACCTGTACACAAAAATGGCTACAAACCTTGAAATTTATATCGCATGTACAGAGATCGAGGGTATACATCTTCAGACATTTACAATGCCCGAGAGCTGAGGAGACTTTAGCACAGACATGCACGCACGAAAACACACACGTGCATTCACACATGAACCTGCCTTCAGCACTATTATCTTTATCACAAACACATAAAAAAATACAAAGAGAACATAAAAGCTCTCCTAGCAATATTCTTGACTCGTTCCATTAATTCACTGATGGTCACATCTACCATAGAACATAACAATCTTGAAAACGGCTTTATACACAAACAGAAAAGTAGTTTTCTATGGTTTGAAAAAAAAATCCACTTTACAATTGTCGTAAAGTCAACTCCACCCACGACACACCCGCTGCGAATGAAGTCACCTGAAGCACTTCATTGCGAGCCTAGGATCCGTCTCTCCAATGTCGTGAGCAGGTCTCACAGTCCTACAGGATGCTGGGTGCATGTCTCACAATCCTAGAGGATTCTGGGTGCATGTCTTACAGTCCTACAGGCTACAGGGTGCTGGGCACAACAAGACCTGTGGAACCTTATTGGTGGCGGAAGCTGATGGGTCTACTGTTCCAAGTCTTGGAGAGTCTGGTCATCGTGTCTACAGTCCTTTGAACCCACAAATTATTTTTGAAGTGTTGCATCACTTGTTCGCCATCTGCAGCACTTTTTGTGGCTCCAAGGCCAACAGCATATTTGTGGGGTTTGGGGGCCACATCATGGCATCCTAAAATAGTTTCTGAAGTCAGGTGTGGGGACTGTTTCACCGGAGACGTTTACCGCTGCTCGGTTTTCACAGCCATTTAAGTCCGGCTTGCGCAAGAAAGAGAAAAAAAAAAAAAAGAAAGGTGAAGGTATTGCTGGAACATTTTTTAACGGATGCATTAAGGGTCGCAATTATCTCGGCGCCAGAGTTTTTTTTTCATTTTTTTTTCTGTGGAGGTGCAAATCTTTCTCCCCTCTTTTCCCTTGTTGCCCTTCTATTGGGGGACTATATAGATATCAATCATGTGAGTGTACTCGCCACATCCTCGGGCGTAAAAACCACTCTACCTGCTTCTCTAGAAAGATAATAAAAACAGTTTTGCTATTTGTCTTGATTATATACGGCATTGTTGTGTTTCATAAAGGAATCGGGAATGTAACAGAGAGGACCTGTGGCGGTCAGTTTGTTGCTGCTTGGTTTCCTTCGTTCATTCAAGCCGAAAACAGAGAAACTAGATACTCCTGGCAACCTTTATTAACATACACGTGAACACGCACAAACACCTACACACCTACACACAAAACAATCCTTCCACACACACACATTGGACAGCACAGCACAAACATAGTGAGAAATACTGAGAACTGAAGTGGTTCAAAAACAGAGTTTTGTGAGGGTGTGTCAAAGTTCCATCTCTTCCTCTCTTCACATGTCTGGACACACATCTTATAACATTCAGAAATTTAATCTTTTCAAGCCAAATAAATGTAGTCTTTACTTGACCATGCCATCAGCACAGGTGAGCAAGATTTTAATCATAACAAAACAAATACATGTTATAGCAACTATTTGTCTATTGGCTTCATTTACTGAAGTCTTGTGAGTTTTATATGTGTATATATATATATTCTGTTTGTTTTTTTGGGAGGGCATTCACAAAGTCGCCAGGACATTAGCACGTTCTGTTCTGAACAAAGACAGCTTCATCTGCCTCTTGCAGGTCCTGTCTAAGTTTTATTTATGAAAAGAAATGTTACAGCAACCGCTGCATGAACGATAAACGATAAAGGTAAAAGAAACAAAATTTCAATTCAGATACATCCAAAGATTACTCCTTATAATTATATAACACTTCTATGCATGTTGTACGAAAAAAAAAAGTTTTTTCTCAGCTATCGTCAGCTGGTTTTGAAGAATTTTAGTTCTGGTTGGTACTCACGACTCAGTTGCAGTTACTAGGGGCTGATGTTTCTTCAGTCCACATATATATATATTTTCTATGACTAACCTAATAAAAACACACCCCTGTAGGGGACAGTCGTCTTGTGGACGGGTGAACACACCCTCATCTCTCTGTATTGCCAGCAATATCAAATGTCCAAGCTCGCTCGTGAAACCTTCACAGTTCGCGTCTCCTAGGACTAGTTGCTCCTAGGGCCCGGTGCTCGTAAGATCATTCCAAGGACCAGTTTCTGCACATATTAATAAATTATAAAACGAATTAATAAGAAGAAACTGCATAAAAATTCAAGTAAATTGTACACAAATCTGAGGTACAGAAAGAATGTGTTTACCGCCCCTTGTGTAAGACCTACTCCCCCACATGCACTTGCCTCGTCTTCCTGAGAAGAGAAGCACTGTCCGGTGACAGTTAATTATAATATCATTGTCCTTTGTTATCCCTTTCTACAATCTAAATTATATTTTTTAAAATAAGGCTTGTTATTCATGCTCTTGCCGTTACTTGCTCAACAGGTGCGGATCCACACCCCACTGACTCATTCACACTCATTGCCTGCACGTCACCCATCACTGACACTTATGTTGACAGTAAACAAGCTGACTTACATCTACTACAGGGGTCTCAAACTCGCGGCCCGCGGGCCAACTGCGGCCCGCGAAACAAAAGTTTGCGGCCCCCACCTCAATATCAAAGTTTCATGTTAGTGCGGCCCGAGTTTGATACTGTTACAGTCAAATCTCGCTACTATGCCACCTACCGGGACCGAGCAAAAGTGGCATAGTAGCGAGGGTGGCATAATACTGAGGGTTCGTAAAAAAAGGCTTTATTTGCTCAAGTTACCCGTCAATCCAAAGCTCTCAAGAATCGTCGGCTGGCGCTAGCTGTCTCCTCTCATTCTCCCCCTCACCTCTTCACCCTCCACCCCTCCCAACCAGGCAATCACATCCGTACACCTGCATCCTGTCGCTAGTCGACCCCCTCCCGCTCTCCCTGTCATGTGGCTGTCACCCGGCCAGCGACTACCACCCTCATCGCCAGCCTCCACCCTCCCTGTGTGCGTGCTATGTTCCACCCACCTAACTGCGATGTCCCACACTACCATACAGTATAATAATCGAGCACTGCGCGGAATTTCACAACTTGTGTCTTTTAACAATCACAAAAAGTGGCATAGTAGCGAGAGTAGGGGGTGGCATAGTAAATTTTTTTTACATTGAATTTATAGTCGGGACCAAGCAAAAGTGGCATAATACCGAGAGTGGCATAATAGCGGGGTGGCATAGTAGGGAGATTTGACTGTATATCTTCTCCTCTCTCGCTCCTTAGTCTGCAACTTCCAGTTTCTGTCAACTGTCCTGTGGATGGTTCGGGCGGGTGGCCATAAATCTTGACCAGTGACACGTGGACCGCCGACTTCAAGCGGACGGCCGTGGGAAAAGTTGGGTGTCTGCCAGTTTCCCTGAATCGGTCAACTTCAAAGGGAGGACTGGAGACACGCCAAGCAGAGGGAGAAACATCTTGGCTTCGGCGTGAGAAAAATCCTCACTTTTCAAACTGCTCGCTGGCGAAAGGAGGTCCGTCTCGAGGAAACGTAAAGTTGTATGTGGTGAAGATACGCTGTTTGTGTTGGTAGTTCAATGAGGTGTGCGGAACGAAAGTCAGTTTAAGTTTGCCATTGCACAACAGTGAGCCCGCAAAGACCTTTACGCACAGCCCCATACATGTCTTTTTCAAAGCCTGCAGTTAAGAGAAAGGTTGGTGATGAGCACAGACAATTTCAGGAAAAGTGGGAAGAGCAATATTTCTTTGTTGAGCACAGAGGCAGCCCAACGTGTCTTATTTGCACAGAGAAAGTTGCAGTGCACAAAGAATACAATTTGAAATATCATTACACAACTAGACATGCTGAGGAGTATGCAAAATACCAGGGAGATGAGAGAGTCAGCCGGGTTGCTAATCTTAAAATATATCTACTGAGGCAACAACATTTCTTTAAGAAAGCAACCAAAGAGAATGACGCAGCAGTCGAAGCTAGCTACGTGGTTAGTGAGATGATTGCTAAAGCAGGAAAGCCATTCAAAGAAGGTGAATTTTTAAAAATGTTCATATTACAGGCTGCAAGTATTGTCTGTCCAGAAAAGAAAGGTCAGTTTAGCAACATCAGCCTTTCTGCCAACACCGTAGCAGAGCGCATTTCTGACCTGTCAAGTGACTTTTATGATCAACTGTGTGAGAAAGCAAAATGTTTCAGTGTATACTCAGTCGCTCTTGATGAGACCACAGACATCACCGACACTGCCCAACTCGCAGTCTTTGTCCGCGGTGTTGATGACACTTTTGAAGTCATAGAGGAGTTGCTCTCAGTGATTCCAATGCATGGCCAGACCACCGCTCACGAGATATTTCACCAGCTGTGTGATGCCATTGAGAATGCCGGTTTGCCTTGGAGGAGGTTTGTTGGAATAACAACTGATGGAGCGCCATCAATGACAGGGAGGACTGGTGGCACTTGGTTAAAAAAATCTGGAAGAGGAAGGTGTGGAGGAGGCCATTGCTCTGCACTGCATTATTCATCAGCAGGCCCTTTGCAGCAAATGCCTGAAGTTTGACAATGTGATGTCTATTGTTGTGAAATGTATCAACCAAATCAGATCCAGGGACTTAAAGCACAGAAGGTTTCGTGCTTTTTTAGAGGAAATGGAGTCAGAATATGGGGAT